>OX328106.1:47025440-47510536 GCA_946811185.2 Hippopus hippopus | reverse complement strand
TATTTTATACTACGTGCGCACGCAGTAGCTAATACGTGCGCACGTAATAAGTAATACGTGCGCACGCAGTAGTATTACGTGCGCACGTATTAGTTATTACGTGCGCACGTAATAACTAATACGTGCGCACGTAATAGCTACTGCGTGCGCACACAGTAGCTAATACGTGCGCACGTATTACATATTACGTGCGCACGTAATAATCCACCAATCAGAATCATGAACGGAAGCCATTGTTTCAAGATGGAAGTGGAAGATAGACATTTATTGATCCTTATAAACTGATTGGTCGATTATTACGTGCGCACGTATTAGTTAATACGTGCGCACGTATTAGTTAATACGTGCGCACGTATTAGCTACTGCGTGCGCACGTACTAGCTACTGCGTGCGCACGTAATAACTATTACGTGCGCACGTATTAGCTAATACGTGCGCACGCAATAGTATTACGTGCGCACGTATTAGTTATTATGTGCGCACGTATTAGCTACTGCGTGCGCACGTAATACTACTGCGTGCGCACGTATTACTTATTACGTGCGCACGTATTAGCTACTGCGTGCGCACGTAGTATAAAATATATCTTCCATGTCACTTTTGTGCCACCGTATAAAAGGTAGTATTTGAATATATTTGGATTATCTTAAAGGCCCAGTAGCGTCAAAAATAAATAATGCGTGTGTTGAAACGCATTTGAATTTAAATCATGTACCTTGTAAAAGTATAGAAATTATTGTGAAGATCGCAATCTAGTGCACGATCGTTCCAAGTGTTAGTCGCTGGCAAAAAAAAATGAATTTTAAAAAACAAGTTAAAAGTAAACAGAAGACAGAGCGACCTTGCAAGTTTTAATCTACTTCAAAGATTCACTTTTCTGCCAGCGACTAACACTTGGACTGTTCGTACAATAACAGATTGTCACATTCACAATTTAAAATTTAGATGCATTTTAGTACCCGCATTGTTTACTTTTGGCCGCTATTGGGACTTTAATCTTATCAAACATTTCCAATTTAATCACAGGATGCGAAAATAACATGTGACAAGTGTCTGCTTAAAATGAGAGCGGTAGTGGTACACGGAGCGGCAACAAACGACAAAATGAACGCTTATCTACAGTTTATGAGGACGTTCGACAGCACTTATAAAAGCCTAAGTCTAAAGGTAAATCGTGACAATGTTTCTATCGGTGCAATTCTTTTAACTCTTTACAAAACGAAAAATTTTTAGACTGGTCCAAATTGAAAGCATTTGCAGACGACAAATTAAATGTTGCTGAAATGATGATTTCTCTCTTTGATAGGATAGAAAACATTGTGGGAAAAGGAGAAAATGCTGGTTACTTGCGCCGAATGTGTGGGCCAATGAAAAGTCTTAAAGTTGACACCCACTCTCGGGAATCGAACTCGGGACCTTGTGGTTACAGCACACTTGATTGGCCCTTTGCAGCCTAAAGGTTCAATATAGTGTTCTAAAGCCTTTGTAAGACTTTTCGTAGAGGCCATAAAACTTTGCTGTAGCTAGGGACTTTTAGAGACAGAAAAAATCACTTTCATTTATCTTTATGTTCAAGTGTAAAAAAGTATTTCTCCCTGGGAATTAATAATTTGAGCCGTGCTTTGTGAAAAGGGGGCTTAATGCATCTGCGAAAAGTATCGACTCAGGTCAGCCTGCGCAATCCGCGCAGGCTGACCTGGGCCGAAACTTTTCGCAATTGGTCAATTTCCTGCATGTCAAAGGACTCAAAAGACCAGTCTATCTCATGATTCAGTCGGTTGTTATCCAACATGGATTTTATGGATCCATAATTATATGATGACTTGCTAGGTGCAATGTATCACGGAGATGCATTAAGCCCCCTTTTGCCAGAACATGGCTCATCTCTATTTTCTCTAGGAAAAAGGATTAATTAGTGACACCTATTGTGTCGGCATTGCTTTGAAGTTTCTTTGTATTGATATCGATTAATTCTCGGGAAGATATCTTCCCTCAAGTTCATTGTTATGGAGTTGAGTAATTACAAATTAATGTTGGTGACAAAGAAATCTGTCACGTGGTTGCCATTGTCGCACATGTATTCTTACGTTTATATATTTGTGAAAAGGGGGCTTAATGCATCTGCAAAAAGCATCGACCCATGTCAGCCTGCGCAGTCCGCGTAGGCTGACATGGATCGAAGATTTTTGCTATTGGTCAATTTTCTGCATGCTAAAGGACCAGTTTACCACCATATTCAATCTGTTGTTAGACAGAATGGATTTTATGGATCCATAATTACAAAGAATGTGATGACTTGCTCGGTATGATGCATCACGGAGATGCATTAAGCCCTAAATTGCTAGATCATGGGCAATTTTTTAGACTTTTTCTTCGGTCTTACCTATGGAAGCCCAGAGAAACCTTCTATCAAGTAATGTAAACTCATTCTACACTAACTTGTGAGAGTAGAAATGCAGACTGTTATCTCAATGATGCCAATAACGTTGGTGAATGAAAGTAACTAACTTTTATACAAAAGTAAAGAGGCCAATGGCTCACGATACATAAACATGTCATTATTTCATGCTTTCCAGTAGATTATCGAGAAATAATGGTGAAATATTTTTCGATATTCAATGGTTACGACCAGCGAAAATACCGATTTTTATACTCTAAATCTTCAACTGAAGGCGGAAACAGTCGTTCCCGCGCACTAGTAACCTAGGTAAAATGCGCGTGCCTCTCAATCAGATGGAAATATGACGTAATTTACCCTAAATTTCTTGCGCTTGACGCAATATTGTAATGCGTTGCTATGCGGAGGGGGTACGCCACGGGGGAATAACCGAAAAGAACTGTTCTGGATTTTGATGTAAGTTCCTCCCAAAAAGGGTTAAAAGCATGAAATAAATAGAATATTAATTTTTTTCGGTGAAAGATCGAAATTTACTTCATCTCGTGAAGATCATCGGTAATATTTTCACGAATGGCGCAGCCACTCGTGATAATATTATCGATGATGTTCACTCGATGAATTAAATTTCAGTCTTTCCCCGAAAAAAACAAATATCCTCTATGTATTACATTTGCATATTTTATGTACTTATATAAAGAAATTCCTACAACTTGTTATTATCCAATAGCAAGTAGATATAATGAACTGAATTATTGAGTAGATTGTTATCATACTCAAAAAGATGTAGAAGTGGTTTAGACATAATACAAGATCAATACCAATTAAACAGGCTTTTTTCCCAAGTTCCTCGTATTTACTGCAGTTGAAAATCACGTGATATTAACAGAAAGAAGTATAATTGAACGTCTCTGTCTCACTGTCTCTTACGTCCCTGTCTCTTACAGCAAATTGAAAATCTTCAAAGAAACGTATAACGAAACGGCTGATAAATAAATTGAGCCATGCTTTGGCAAAAGGGGGTTGAATGCATTTCCGTGATGCATTATACAAAGCAAATCATCATAATTGGCCTGCAACAGGCGAAAAGGGACATTCGGACATTTGCGTAAAGTGTCATCTCGGATCAGCCTGCGCAGTCCGCGCAGGCTAATCCGAGACGACACTTTCCGTTTTTATGTAATTTTCTGTTTTGCGTATGTCTACTGAAGGACAAAATCTAAAGTAGTCGTAAAGTGCCGTCTCGGATTAGCCTGCGCGGATTGCGCAGGCTGAACCGAGACCACACTTTACGCAAATGTCCGAATGCCCCTTTTCGCGTGATGCAAGCCATATAATTATGGATCCATAAAATCCATTTTGTCTGACAACTGAATCCCGAGATAGAACGGCCCATTTGACGTGCAGAAAACTTACAAATAGCAAAAAAAGTTCGACCCATGTCAGCCTGCGCGGACTTAACAGGCTGACCTTGGTCGATACTCTTTTGCAGCTCGTACAGTCATCGATTTATATTTATAATTCAGGTAGACGAGGCCTTCGTTTATGATCTTCTGACAGTTTTTGAAGATAAACTGCCTGAAACTGTAGGATTGGTCAAGACCAACAGTTGCTATAGCAACGAAGAGCCTGGTAGTATAGATAGACAGAGGATCGTCGAGAGTCTCTCAAACGTACGTACATGTATAATTGTAAACTGACATGGTTTGCCTTTCTTGACTCAACTGTTAGTTTTAAAGTTTTAAACATATTTATTTTACATCGATTGAGAAACAAGTTCTTACAACTTATACTAATCTCTCTCGATTCTGCTTCCTGGGAACTACACCAGTACTCGCGCAAAATGTGTAGGCCAATGAAAAATCCCGAAGTTGACACCCGCTCCCAGGTATCGAACTCGAAACCCTATGGTTACGAGGCCGACGCTCTATCTCACAACCACGGACTGTTGGAGTGTCAAATGAATGAACCATGCTCTCTAAAAAGGGGATTAATGCATTTGCAAAAACTATCAACCCATGTCAGCCTGCGCAGTCCGCGCAGACTGACATGGGATGAAACTTTTTGCTACTTTTTTAAATTTGTATGCATGTCTAATGACCTTACTACCTCATGATCCAGTCGGTTGTCAGACAAAATGTTTTGTTTTTGTTATGGATTCCTAATTATGTGACGACTTGCTCGATATAACGCATCGTGGAGATGTATAAAACCCCTTTTTGCCAGAGCATGGCCCAAATGTAATGCAGTATAGATCCAGATACTTTACTATAGACTTTGTTCCGTAGCAATAGCTCATAACATATCGGTCTTTTAATGTTTGTTTGGTTTGTTGGTTTGTGTGACAATGTATTCAGTAGTATGTCAACTATATCACGACAGACAATACGCCTATCTATGGAGTCCAGAAAATTTTTTGCCGCTTTACTTACAACCCTATGGTGTTTTGCAACCTAATAGTACATGTACTTGTAACAAGCATTTCCCTTTTTTGACTACACTGTTTTTTGTCCTGTCTGAAACAAATTCCATCATGCTTTAGTTGAGTGCAATTATTTTTAATATCCACTAGTTGAAGGTTTTGTTGACTGGTATAAAAAAGAATAAAGATTCGAACGATCGTTTCTTGACAGGTTGACCACGACGGCGTTTTCGGTCCTATCGTTTCTTCTTCTCGAGTTATTCGACAGATTATCAAATTAAACATTAGAAAGGTCGTATTTAACCAAGGGAAGGAATTTGAATCGGCATGGGTAAGATTGGCTGTACTTACTTCTGATAAAAATTTAAGATAACGGAAAAGTTCATAACGATGATGATTTCCCCATGAATTACAAAGTAGATACCCATTACGATGATATTACTGATGATTACTATGATAATAATGCTACGTCATTATCATTTTAATTGTCCATTTTATTGTCGTTCTCATGTTACTTTTGTTAATTTGTGGTTCTAAAAGCGATCAATAAGAATGCCTAGACACAATGCATGTAAAAATCTTTCTAATAAAACATGAATATTCCATGAAATACTGGCTTTCATGTTTATGAACGACAGTTTACTCCCACACTGTATGCAAATTCAGGTCTAAGATGTATTTTATGTGCAGTCTGGTTTTGTATACAATTCCACAAAGGAAACTTGTCAGTGGGTATTCCAAGGGAAAAATGTTAAATTATATACGTTGTTTTGAAAACTTATTAAACAAAGACGAACAAATTATCCGTCTTTATCTTGGATATTTTTTTTTTGTGTGACAGCTTGGCTACTGGACAGAGAAACAAGGACTCAATGTTTCAGTAGATTCTCTGACTCAGGAAAAGTCACAGAAAAATTACAAAGTTGTCATTATACCTGAGGTAAGGAATAATGTTTCATCATCCAGTGATTATCCCTTTGCCAAACAACAAAATGATAGACTTGTCCAAATTGAAAACATTTGCAGACAACAAAAAAATGTGACTCAAAAAATGAAATATGATTATAGAAGGGTAGAAAACATTTTGGGAAAAGGAGAAAATGCTGGTTACCAGCATTTTTTTCCTTTTCCCATAATGTTTTCAAAAGCTCACTTTTTTGGGGTTGTTAAAAGTCAGAACTGTATGGTAAAGGATTCATATAGATTTCCACTTTTTGGCAATTTTTATTGTTATTCTTATCTCAATTAGTTATTGTGGAGGACAAGGTTGCTTGTGTTCACGAAGTGGTTGTATAGGCAACAAACTGAAGTGAACCGTGATTTACATTCAAAATCGCAGACTGCAGGTCTCACTCATTTTGTTTATCCACAAAAGATTTTGATTTATAGATACATGCTTGTACAAAATTCAGTGGATGTAGATTTCCTTTTAGTCATGGTTATCGAAAGTTTTCCGTTTGTTGACGCAAAGTTAGTTGATATTTTGCCCTTTTTTCATATTTAATTTTAAAACGATTTAATAGCAGTGTGATCAAAGTCAGCACAGAACGTTCAGTCAGATCTAGACCTCCTTCAGAACACTTTTCTGCTATGCAGCATTCCACTTTCGAAATTTCTGTGGGAAAAAAAAATAGCAACTGATTATTGCACTAATTCATTCTATAACCATACGGTTTTACCTGGTTTCATGCTTTAAACTCTAACGCTTCTTTATTTTTCATATTCTTCAAGTATAATTCGAGAGTCGTCACTTTCTTATTTATTTCAGTGAACGATGACTTAACTATGTCGTTTGTTTAATTTCAGTACGAGCCATTTATATACAAACACGCCAACTACGTCAATGGAACATTGGTGAACTATACACATACAGGTTTGTTCGATTGGCTGTTTTGTTAGTCATTTTAATATCATTTCTTAACGCTTTGGTTGCCAATTAAAGACATGTAAATTTAACTTTTCAAGTGTAGCTGACCTTTTCATTATTGAAACTACAATTAAACTGATGCATAACTTAGTTTGTGAATTTGACTACGAATTGTGTATTAATTCATGACGAGCATGATTTTGGCATTTAGAAAAATTATTTACAATTGCAGGGTTCTGTATAGAGCTGTTTGACAAGATAGCGTCAACACTAGGATTCACATATGATGTACACGAAACACAGGACGGGTTCTTTGGCTCGCTGAACGAGGATGGTACGTGGAACGGTGCCATACGTGAGCTCATAGAAAAGGTATAAACCAAAGTGATACAGGTATAATGCATCTTTTAGGTTATCTTAATCGTTAGGTTGCTAAACGCAACCCAATGACCTTTTGCGGACAGTGTAGATCAAGATCAGACTGCAAAGAAAGTGAAGTCTGATCTTGGATCTACACTGATCGATAAGGAGATATCCCCCCACCCAAAAAATAATACTTTGAAATAGCAGTGTTTGAGTTTTTACAATCGATTTGAAAGTTTCAGTTATATAGCAGGTTGAAAGTTAATGCTGTAGTTTACAGGCCACATTAGACCTAGATGTACTGATGAAGCAGAACAATTGACAAAAAGAAACACGGGTTGAGGAAAAGAAAACGTATTTTTTAAACAGTAGGGGACATTGAGGGTAAATGAGATACATGTAGGCCTACTTGTTAGTTGGTGTTAAAAAAACATTTCATGAACAAGTGTACCCATCCAAATGCTCTTAATTTTTTTTTCGCTTCGATACCACCAGCAGGATTCCATCAAAGACACTGATTCTTATACAGAGTGGTGGTATTGTTAAGAATGGAACAAATCCTTTAAAAAAGACTTTGCTTTATTTGGTATCATCAGAAAGAATTATAGTCGTAATGAATAAGAACTCAGTATTCCCATTATAAGTTACCACTATCTCACCGTTTCCCTTCCAAAGATGGGTGTACAATAATTAACCCTTTACCAAACAATCCCTGGTTTTTACGACCCTGAAAGAGAAGTCTTTTGAAAACATTGTGGGAAAAGGAGAAAATGCTGGTAACCAGCATTTTCTCCTTTTCCCACAATGTTTTCTACCCTGCTGGAAACAAATTTCAATTTTTGAATTATGTTTATTTTGTCGTCTGCAAGTGTTTTCAATTTGGACCAGTCTAAAATTTTGTCGTTTGGTAAAGAGTTTTTTTTTTTTTTTATTTTAAACATATTTTATTCTACAGAAATACATGTACATGAACAATACAAATACATTAAATTGACAAAAGAGTTCAGAGGGTATTAGAATATTTCAATATATGTTGTTCTTTGTCTACTTGTTTCTGAAGCACCAAGGTCCGATGCGAAAGATCAGAATTAGACTTTAATTATTCTAATCTATTTACCCAAATATGTTTAGAAAGCCGACATTGCTGTAGGACCAATATCCGTGATGTCTGAAAGGGAAAATGTTGTAGATTTTACCGTACCTTTCCACGAGCCAGTGGGACTCACCATTTTGATGCGGAAACAAGAATTCGAATACTCATTAGACAGATTTCTGGAAGTCCTGGAGCCAAATGTGTGGGGCGTAATTGTAGCTGCGTACTTTCTGTTTGCCATTTTGATGTGGCTTTTTGATAAATTTAGTCCATACAGGTAGGGTATATGATAAATAATTCATGTATGGTCTGTTTGTCAGCCTGTTTTACATTTTCTTTCAGTTGTCAAAAGTTCTTGAGCACTATTGTAAATTTTCTGCATGCCAAAGAGTCATTCGACCACATGATATCGCCGTGCTTTGGACAAATTGATTTTAAGTAATGCAACGACCTGCTTGGTATAATGCCTTATGAAGACGCTTTAAACGTCCTTTTTCCAGAGAGGCGCTCATGTATTTGACAGGGGAAACGCAATGATTAGCTGGTGTAGTTTTGTTTCTATAATGAATTAGAGGAGTACCTTATCAACTAATTCGATCTTCTGGATTTGACTGAATTACCCTTGTTTTATGTTCGTTAGAAGCTCGACCATTTTCGAAAGAAAACGTTTAAGTTAGAAGAAGACAGCTATTTCCTCGTCGGCGTCGTTGTTGTCGTGCAAACATTTAACATTTTCTGATATAATTGAAGAAATTTACTGCAAACTTTGGGTACTTGTTAACAGTCAAAGGGGGATTCCATCCCAGAAAGGAAGGTAGGTAACAATCAAAATATTTTTGGAACAATTATGCCTTTTCCGACTTGAAATTTCAATGTAAAAGTAATTGTGACCAAGCGTTGGTACCCGGTGCTCTTGTGTTAATTACATAGAAAAATGCTAGTTTTCCTTTTCCGTTACAGCTACCAAAACGACCCTGAAGGGAGTTCGGGCCCTGAGAAAAGAGTGTTCACTTTGAAGGAGGGGATCTGGTTCTGCATGACGTCACTTACACCCCAAGGTACTAATTATACAATGCCTGGCATACCCAGCAATATCTGTCTCCCTTTGTAGTCCTAGTCTTGGACCTGTATTTACCAACCATTCTAAAATGCATTCTTAGTCTAATTCTGTATTTAGAAAGGAGTGCAGTGTCCAACTGGCTGAACCATTTGATTGGTAAGAAAGTTCTTGATGAAAAGACTTAGAATTGTATCAAGAATGGTTGGTGAATACAGGCCCGATAGTTTGTCAAGTAGGTTAGTTTTATTAAAATTTGTATGCTGTAAAATTTACAGACACAAGATATACCGATAGAATTACTTATAATATCATCATATTTTCTATCTAGGTGGCGGAGAGGCTCCGAAAGCAATTTCCGGTCGAATACTCGCAGCTTTTTGGTGGTTGTATGGCTTCCTTCTTATCGCCTTCTACACGGCTAATCTAGCCGCCTTCCTGACTGTAACCCGACTTGAGACACCCATATCCTCTCTGGATGATTTATCTAATCAACAAAGTGTAAAATATGGACCTATGAATGGAACCAGCGCACTGGTCTACTTTCAAAGAATGGCTCAAATTGAGGATCGCTTTTACACGTAAGTCGGTTTATTTCTGAATAATCAAACTGCTATATGAATTAATTGGTATTGAGAAGAATACAAAAAGACTCAAACATTCAAATTTAGGGTCGTCGTAGCTTGATTAAATTACCCTGTAGTACGAGTACAACAATCTTTTTCTTTTCAGTATATGGAAGGGGATGAGTCTAAACGACAGTTTAAGTCCAGTAGATCGTGCTAAGCTCGCCGTGTGGGATTATCCAGTGAGTGAGAAGTTCACCAAACTGTACGAGCGAATGTACGTCCCGAACAGCTATGCAGAAGCTCTTCGAATGGTCAGAGCTAAGGAATTTGCCTTCATAGGTAAGAATGTGGCTAGCTGTATTTAGTTAAAAATAATAAGCGGTATCAACTGTAATTAATGGTTTACGAATTGGTATTGAATCTGTATGTCTATAAAGAAACTGAAAAATAAAAGCGGAATTGTTTAGGACGAAAGAAACAAACCAATATCAGCCCGGTTGAGCTTGATCAACTTTCTTAGCAAAAGGATATAGTGTGAGTTAGTGATGCGAAGGACTTAAACAATATTCGAGGAAGTCGTATTGCCTGCTTTTTTTAAGATCATCGATTTAGATAATACCTTATCATTCTGAAGCAAATCTTGTCAAATTAGGATGTCCTTCGCGTTCCTTTTAAACGAAGTCTTCTTTCGATGAAAAAGGCTAAAGGGGGTAAATGAATCTGCATGATGCATTATATCAAGCAATAGAAGATATTTAGGTTTTTTTTTTGACGGTGAAAGATCGAAATTTATTTCATCGAGTGAACATCTTCGGTAATAGAGAATGACTCCTATATAATTAAAGTTGCAACTCGTGTTCGTATTTATCATTCCACAGTTTCATCATCATCCTTCTCCTCATCACATCATTATTATCATCATTATCATCAGCATTATCATCATCTCTGTCATCATGACAATTCATTTTCACAGATGACGCCACGAGGAACGAATACCAAACTTTAATTGACTGTGACGTGGAAGCTATCGGTGTTGAGTTCAGTCGGAAACCCTTTGCGTTTGCCGTCACTCAGGGGTCGCCCTTGCGAGCACAAATGTCAAATGTGTAAGTTTAAATTGTCATCCACAACAAGAAAATATTTTCAGTCGACAATTTTGAAAACACGCTTGTTCAGTGAAAAAAAAATCATGGTTTCAGGTTTAACGTGCTTGAATACAAGTGAAAAACTTCTGAGAAAATGGGAAAATCGCATAAAGTTGCATAAAGTTGTTTTCTGCAAAATCCCAAAAGTCGTGTTCAAGTACTTGGAACGTTTTTATCTTTTCGTCCACAAATACAAGTCTTTTAACAGATTTAACTCTAAGAACCAAGACAAAACAGTATTTTATCGACGATAGTACGTAAATTAGATACAGTGTGCAGTCTAATCTTGGTTTAATGATCTTCATGAAGACATCAGAGGTAAGGATACATACGCAATGTTAGAGCTAAGCATATATCAAATGATTCTGTTTTAACAGCCTTGAGAATGCTGCTTTTGGAAGCATTTGGGAAAAAGAGAAAATATTGGTAACCAACGTTAAAATGCTGCTAACCAATGTGACTGTCATGTGCAAAATATGCCGAGAACAGTTGTTGATGAGTATCATTTGTGGATAACCCGAGAACAGTCGGTTACCAGCATTTTCTCTTTTCTAACGATGTTTTTAATCCTTTCAAAGACAATCTATATGCCACACATAAAACTTGTCGTCTGTAGATGCTTTCATTTTGGACCTGTATAAAAATTTTGTCGTTTAGTAAAACGTTAAAACGTATATTATAGTATATTTTGTATTAGCTAGGAGACTATCTATTGACTTTGTCAGACATGGGTCAGTGGTCACCACGTCCTTTGGTCTTGATTCCGTCATATGCACATAATGACACAGCAACAGTTTTCATGTGCTTTTTTGGTTTATTTTATCACTCTGCAGAATTCTAGAATTATCCAACAAGCGTTTCTTAGAAGATTTGACCAACAAATGGTGGGAATCAAATACACTTAAAAAAGAATGCCCAACAATTGAAGACGAAAGCGACGGAATTTCGCTGATGAATATCGGTGGTGTGTTTTTAGTCATAGCCATCGGAACCGGAATGTCGCTTATAGCATTTGTCGTGGAATATTATATTTACAAGATCAAACCGCAAAGAGATTCTCGACTGTATGATATCCATAGAAAAAATGCGAACAAAATCAAACAAAATGGTGTTAATATTAACGATATGCAAATCGATGTAAGTCAACAAAACGGGGGCAGTCACCTCACGAAAAACGAGCTCCACGCAGAGACGAACAATAAAACCAAACATACAAACAATGCTAGGATGAGAAATGGTTCGTGTATCAAACATAAACAAAATGGCGTCATTTCCAACACATCAAACCATTGTTACCATGGTGAAACTGATGTTGACAAAAACGACAATCATACACAGAGTAACGGTCACGTGCAGAATGGCGGCATAGACAATCATTTTTTCACGTTCGACACGGATGATACAATAGAAGAGAGATATCCGAGTATACGGCGGCAAGAAGAAGCACAAAATTTTGAGATTTCACAACTATGATGTATCTAATGACTTTTTACTCAGTTGCTGGTCTTGCAATTTTTAGTGTATTTCTAATACAGTGTACATGTAGTAACTCTCACGACGGTAAGAAATCAAACTGAGTCATGTTCTGGGAAAATGGGGTTTAATGCTTCTCCGCGATGCATTATACCAAGCAAGTCATCACATAATTATGACTCTACGAAATCCATTTTGTCTAGCAACCAACTGAATCTGGAGTAGAATCGTCTATTGACATCTAGAAAATTTACAAACAGCAAAAAGTTTCGACCCATGGGACATGGGTCAATACTTTTCGCAGATGCATTAACACCCCCGCCCCCTTTTTTTTGCTCAATTTTGCTATTGGACAGTAAACAAAAACGAATTTATCGCAAAATCAAGCAAGATTTTTATAAAGAAATGTTTCTGAAAATATCGGAGACCGTGAATCGATGTTAAGACTGAACGCTGTACTATGTCATGCATGGTTTATTTCGAGATCGGTCAGTCATAATTATCATGCACGAAATATGTTGGGAACAGTCGGTTATGGCTGCGATGTACAAAATATGCCGAGAACAATCGTTTGTGACTATCATGTTCTAAATATACCAAGAACAGTCGGTTATTACTATCACGTTCTAAATATACCGAGAATAGTAGGTTATGACTATCATGTACGGATATCTCGAGAACAGTCAGTTGTGACTAACGTTATCATGTTCTAAACGTACCAAGAACATTCGGTGATGACTTTCATGTTATAAAATTACCAAGAACAGTGGGTTATACCTATCAATATTCTAAATATACCAAGAACAGCCGGTTATGTCCATCACATAAGAAAAATACCTATGCCTAATTTCGCTACGAAGTATAGCCTACAAAATCACTTTGGGTTGTCTTTTACGTTACAATTAAGGGTCACTTCATGTACAGACCATTAGATAACGCGTCATGTGTCGTCAATCTGACCAGATGAGATGAAGTATGATCACGAAGAAAAAAGCATGTTGCGAGAGATTTTGCATGTCAAGTTATACGCTGAACGAGATGTGGAGCTTTTTGGAGAAAAACAAAACACAGGATTTTTGGAGGGATTTGCCGAAGTGCATTGATGTCGACCAAGAGGACTAAACGCACTTAACCCTTAGGCTGCTAAGCACGACTCAATGACCTTTTTGCGGACAGTGTAGATCAAGATCAGACTGCACAGAACGTGCAGTCTGATCTTGGATCAACACTGTCCGATAAAGGATGTAATTTTCCAAAAAGAAAATACATGTATCTTTGAAATAGCATCTTTTGGGCTTTTTCTATAGGCTCGAAAGTTTTCACTTATTTAAGAAGCTAAGGGTAAAGAAGAGAATACCATGACATGAGTGTACGATCTACCTCTGGCTGGTAGATGATGAAACTTATGTCTCAAGAAGTATGGCATTTCTGTTTCTCTCTCTCTCTCTCTCTCTCTCTCTCTCTCTGTCTCTCTTTTTCCATCTATCTATCTATCTATCTATCTATCTATCTTTCTTTCTTCGTTTCTTTCTTTCTTTCTTTTGTCATATCAGGGAACTCATAAGCATTTTCAAACTGATTCCATTCATTCTCTATATTTTGTATGTAAAATGAAATATCTGTGAAAGATTTTGTAAATAAAATAGATTTAGTAAGGATATGAAACACGTACGATGTGTAAGAAGTCGAAGACACAAGGGTCCGTGTTTACCTATCATTCTTGCATTTTAAAAGCTTGTTGTACATGGTGAAAGTAACATAATATCTGACTGGCTAGACCTTACGGTTTAGCCAATCAAAAACTGTGTTACTTAAAGAAAAATCTTGAGAATTAGACCTAGACTCAAACTATGAACTGTCGGTAAATACGGATCCAATGTGGAATTACTGTGTAATGTCGGTCACACTATCTTTCAACATAAGGACAGGAAAGATCTAAAAACAGACTGCACGTCCTACACAGTATGATTGTAAATTTCACTGCAGTCAAGAGCCACCGCATTTATGATAACACTGTTAGAGTTAGCTAAACCCTTTACCACATAATCCCGACTTTTAACGACCCTGAGAAAGAAGCCTTTAGAAAACATTGTGGAAAAAGGAGAGAATGCTGGTAACCAGCATTTTCTCCTTTTCCCATAATGTTTTCTACCTTACCCCCCTGAAAAAAAAGTCAAAATTTTCGGTCACATTTATTTTGTCGTCTGAAAGTACTCTAAATTTGGGCTGGTCAAGAATTTTGTCGTTTGGTAAAGACTTGAAACAATTACTCAGTTTAGGTCAATTTTCCTTCGTAAGTCCGGACTTTTACCGTTGTATGCCATTATACGGTTTTGATGTAAAGATCTGAGCTGCCTTTCATCAAACTGCGTCTAGATTTATGCAAAATATTTGGGACTGTATATACACACAGACATGTACAATCCCTGGTTTACCCTAAGATGAAAGCTGTTGTTAAGTTAAGCAAATATTTACTAAAATGGTGAATTTATGTAGTTTTATGAAAATTGTTTTCAAACTTGACGCTAGCTTATCTAAGCATACGCAAATTTCGTGCATACGCAGTTTAGTGAAAGGCAGCTCTGGAACTTCTTACTGCAGGAATAAATACGTCATGTACATGTGTATAGTTATCGACATTTTTGTTTTCTTTTAAATTGAGAATAAATGGTCAATGTTATCTGTTTTACGTAAGTGTATTGTATCATATAATTGGGTTGCAACACGTGAAAAGGGGCATTCGGACATTTGCGTAAAGTGTCGTCTCGGATCAGCCTGCGCAGTCTGCGCAGGCTAATCCGAAACGACAGTTTCCGTTTTTATGTAATTTTCTGTTTCACACAGGTCTACTATAGGAAAAAATCTAATATAATCGTAAAGTGCCGTCTCGGATCAGCCTGCGCGGACGGCGCAGGCTGATCCGAGACGACACTTTACGCAAATGTCCGAATGTCCCTTTTCGCGTATTGCGACCCAATTATTATTATATAAACCCTTGGTACAGCGTTAGTTAATCCCTAGTACAGCGGCCCGCCCGGGTAGCTCAGTGGTTAGCGTATCTGCCTTGTTACCTGGTGGTTGTGAGTTCGATATCCGGTTGCGGCAAACTTTTTTTCCGGCGATATTTCTCATCTTTCCTCTGATGCATGTGAGAAAAGTAGTCAGTGACTTGGAAAGAAAGTTGTATAAGTATTGGTCTGAGAAAGCCAGGAAACACATATGTAGGTGCACTGGCCGACCTGATATGGCCTAAGCTGTTAAAAATGGCGTTAAACTCCAATACAAACAAAACTTTTAGACTATGAGCCAGCAGGGTGTTTGCTCCCCCCCCCCCCCGGGGGGAATTTTCGGGACTATGATTTTCTTGAGCCCCAAGGTCTCCTGAGCACATTCCCAAAGTCTGCCACCTGGCGAGTGGGGCTTTTGGAAGTTATAGAGGTCAAAGGTCATCAAGTGCACCCCCTAACCCTAACCTTATTAGTCGATCCTTATTTGACAGTTCATTGGAAATTTTATACCTTGTGAAAGTCCCAAATGATCTCAGGTAATGTCAAAAGCTTATACATGTATTTAGATAAAATATATGCATTTCTAACAAAACAAAAGAACATTTAATGCGAATCAAAGCACTGACAGCACTATTTTTTTTATGATTCAAGCTTCCAAAAAATCATAATCTGAGAAACTACAGGGATATTTTTCAGATAAAGCACATTTTCTTGATAACAAATGCCTTGAATGCATCCCAAATGGCATTTTCTGATTAATTGTATATCAATTTGTCATATTCATGGATAAAATGGAAGCACTTAAAACCAAAGTTCATTATACTTTTTATTTTTTTGTATCAGTTGCTGAGAATTCAACAACTATCTGGTTCATTTCTTTATTTTAGATTTAAAATAAAATGTATTGGTATGCTTATATTCATGATCTTAATAATTATATTCATTACTGAAAACAAAAAAAAAAAAACTTTTAGTGTAAATCAAAGCACTGGAGTTACTGATACCTTGTGTACCATTTAACTCTTGCATCTAAAAAACGGACAAAAAAGTTTAAAAGTAAAATATATCTTGATCTTATTTACTAAGAAGACATTGCATATGCTATCTATAGTGCCTTCTCTTGTTATTTTATCAATTTAGTTCTCTCAGACAATGATATCAAAGTACTAAAAACTGAACTTGCCATGACAAAGTAGTAAAGGTATGGCCTACAAGAATATCCACCTTTTTTAGTTAAATACAACATAGATATGCATGAATTTAATCCTTTCAGCGCTATAGGCGAAAACAGACGCCTTTGCGGACGACATAGATCAAGATCAGACAGTGAGACTGCACAGAATATGCAGTCTGATCTTGGAATTGTCATTCACTTGTTTCGGCAAGCCTAATATGATAAAACTCTTTCTGAGTTTCAGTGGAGCCTATTTCTAGGCATCGAAAGAGGTGGACATTAAATATTTGGCGCCGCAAGAGTTGACTGCCCAAAATCAGAGATATATTATTTGTAGTTAATATTGTTTCACTTTTAACACACATCAATTAAATAATCAGGTGATTTACTAGCCATGTGAGTTACCAAGATGAATTGAATTCCTCATTCGGATTTGATATTTCAATAGGGCAGATGCACCTGTTATCTTACATTGTTGGTCAGTATTCATTTACAGAGGACCATAGTGTTTTAGTGAATGAGAACTCATTCATGCTTGTATTTGCTCAGTAAAATCTTCACCATCATCATTCTCATGCCTACCAGCCATATTTGTGGTTTTATGTTTTTGTTATGAAAACTGGTTGCCGTTTTTCCGTTCTTAACTATTCAGAATTATTTCACGTTAACTGCTTAGCATTAAGAAACAAGAAAATAAAATGAAGCATCGCGCCATGACTATAAAAAAAGCAAATAAAAATGTTGGAAATAAGATACATTGGGTTTGATATAATATGCTGTAAGTCTTAAACTATGCAATGAAGAGCCCTTGTTTCTTTTCCCTATTCTTTTATCCATTTTGTTTCCCTTTTATGTTACCTTTGAAATAAAGGTAATTTTTGTGTTACCATGAACTGTTAATGTTCTTGTCATTAACATATTTTTGGCGTAATGGTCATGCAAATTATCATCATTCATATGGCAATCCTTTTATGGCTCAGATTATCTTGTTCTTACATATGTATAACTAATTGCTTTCTGCTTGCATGTCTTCTTTTACTCAATTACATTGTATTCTAGTGATTTATCATGTGTAAATTCAAAACTTGCTTTTTTTAGTTTTTTTTTTTTTTTTTTGTTTCATATTGTACACATTTAACAGAGACAGTTTTTCTCTCTTTCTATCAAACATGTATATAAAGGTACCAGTCGTATGTCGAAAAGAAAATGCCTGCTGCAATATACTTAGACTATGCTTAGCTCCACCTCATCCAATATCAGCATAATTGTATTATTCTGCATGAACAGATGAACATTTTCTTTGCATTTGATATCACGGTCATGGGCTTATTATAATTTCCAGGATTTTGTTTCCCTGTTAAAATGATAGATTTTATTTTACTGTGCTATTCCATATAAGTGATGCACCAATAATTGCCCATCTTTAGGAAGAAATGATCAGTAATCTACTGGGGAGATATTTTCTTCTTTTCTGATCTGATTTCTCATTCCCAAAGTCTGTGCTGTGAAGGGAAGTCTCTGTAGTTCGACAAAAGTAAATCCTGTTTTGCGAAATGCTACCTTGGAATCATTTAGAGAGAAACAAACCCAGACTGTTTCAGAAATGGTTTTATGCATGCCCTCTTTGAGTACATTTTGAGGTTTTTCAATTGTGGTAAAAATGTCATACTGTTAACAGAACAGAATTTTTATTGAATTTTTACAATGTTTCCTGGTTACTTCCTCATGTCATAGACATGCAGTATATGTATAAATAATACAGAGTATAAATCATAGTAATGATTTAGTTAACACATTGAAATATATTCGAACCAAGTGATGAGAAAGATGATAACAATGTTGACTTCATGAATGTGGCCAATTGGTGATAGTGGATAGATTTTCATTTAGCATGGAATGATCTGTTGTAAAAATCATAGTTACCATTTCAATGAAAGGCAACTTCATATTAGTCTCGAACTCTATAAAGGGCCACCATTAAGAAAAAGATCTAAACAACTTTATTCACTGGGTTTGATACAATACCAATGTAATGTGGAAAATTACTGTTGATTATAGAAGTGATAAATAAAATCCTGACGTCAATGAGTTCTTATGGGTCAACAGCAAGAAATATCTTTAATTCCAGCAAATATCGTAAAATTTAAAAAAAAAGCTAACATTTGTCACTATTAATACTCTGATTTCCTTTGCTGACACAGCTTATAGATAGGATAAATTATAATAATAAGGCACAATGTTTGTCATGGAATCTATTCTGTATCACTAAGATTATGATTGTTGATTTTGTATGCTATGGATAAGTTTTTAGGTACCAGCCATTTTACTCTCACAAACATGGCCAAGAACAGTTCTCTCAGTGCTTTGATTCAAACAAAATTGCTTCTATTTGTGTTAAACAGCTGTTTTGACTAAGGATATGAGTTTATAAACCCATCTGAACATGTTTCTGGCATATTAAATGTAGAAAATGAAATGAAAATTCAACCTAAACTGTTATTCATTGATATCTTGCATGCAACAGTGCACTTGATGACCTTTGACCTCTATAACTTGCAAAAACCCCGCTTACCAGATGGCAGACTTTGACAAAGTGCTCAGGAGACCTTGGGGTTTCAGAAAATAATAGTGCCAAAAATTCCCCCGGGGGAGGGGGGGGGGGGGCAGCGGGGTCTATTGGTGGCTCAAGGTCTATTTACTTTTAGGCTATAGGAATTGACTTGGCAGGGCGCGGCTAATCTTTGACATAAGTCGACCAGTTCATTTTTCATTTTAGTGGGTTCGAGCCAGTTCGGAATTTTTCGTCGTAAATCTGGTAAATACATGCATTATAACAGAACTTTATCGCTCCTTTGCTTTGAGGACACATGAGTGCATACTCTTATACCGTCTGAAAACATTGTGGGAAAGGGTGCTTCTTATCCATGCTGTTAAATTCTCTATCTGTATATGGCATTTCATACGGCTCCTCACGATGATTTCCGACTTCACTTTTTTACCTCAATCTGAAATGCTTTCCCCCCCCCCCCCGCCAGGTCAATTCTTACAGCCTATACAGCGTGTATGTCCACCTAGTGCCTAGCTTTCGCAGATGAAAAAATAAGCACGGACAACAACTTGGAGACATTTATTTTATGATAAAAATTTATAAATAAATAGTGGTTATACATTACAAAAAATCACCAGAGAAATAAAACACGAAACGCCATTTTCTCGAAGCCGCTGTGCTATTACCCATATCACTAACTTTCAAACTCAAAGGGATAGTAAGTCACGTAGCCTCTTATAATAATTTATATTTGTCGAAGAACACTTTTGGGACACATCGGAAAAATTTAAGCTGAAGAGAAAAGAGAAATAAACATATAGATAAAGCAAGAGAAATGGCAGTTTTAGCTTTAAAGGACACGTTAACTTCATACCACACAATCTCGAGTTTTGACGAGCCTGAGGAAAGCCTTTTGAAAACGTTGTGTAACCAGCATTTTCTCCTTTTCCCAAAAGTTTTTCTACATTTTCACAGACGTTTACCATCATTTAACTTAATCTTATTTGTCGTCTGCAAAGGCTTTCAATTTGGATATGTCTAAAATGTTGTCGGTTGGTAAAGAGTTAACGCGCATTCATGGAAGAGAAGGATCTTGTATCCTTGCTGTTGGCATTCTTTAAGAACTTGTAGCCAGAACATCTTCGAAATAATTAGGCAATATATACTTAAACTTACTTATTTAGGTACGTTAAAGTGTATGCTTAATCATAGATTTTAAAGAAAATATCGAAAAAGAGATAAACGTGAGAGATAACATAGTGTACTTCTTTTATATGCTGAAATTGTGCGAAAGAGGAGTCATTGTTTGTGAAAAACCGATTCTTTCTTTTAAATTCTAGACAATTTTAAAAATGTGACTTCTGCTTGACACTGGATGGCTTCATTTTGATGGTAAGTAGCAATACAAAATGGGTAATACCGAAAAATGAATTTAGCCTCAGCAAGAAACCCGGTATTCGCGTAATCCAGGAAAGACATTGATATGTTAGCTGTGGCCGTGACATGACTGAAATACTTTTGAAAACGACATAAGAATTCATTTAAACAAACAAACAAGCAAACAAGCAAATAAACTTACCTCATCGAAATATCCTGTAAAACCATCACATCCGTGAGCGGCACCAATAATCATCGGGGATGGTGAGGACATGACACCAGCATCTGTGGAAGTAAAACATAACTGTGCTAAGCGTGTAGTTTGACTTTAACAGTTAATAAATTTACCATGACGTATACTTATTAATGTTGTGAGATGATTTTCACTGGTGTATAGAGATGGTAAATTTACCATAACGTATACCGTATGAGCACTTTTTTCTGCGGTGACTTTATTTCTGCTTTATCTGCGGGGACATGCAGGAGCGCAGATTTAAAAGACGCGAAAATTTAGTCCAAATAAAAAGAATTTTTCTATCGTCGTCGTTGTTGTTGTTCTTTTACTCCTTCTCCCAAACGTTAACGATTTTCTTCAATGTTTTCAAAAGAAATACTGCTGAATAAATTTTCTCCCCTCCCACAATGTTTTCAAAATACTAGAGCTCTCCTGCAATTCAATTCAATTCAATAAACTTTATTTTTTCCACGTATGTACAACATACAGTATGGTAATACAAATAGATAAATGACATAGAGATCATAGTGTAATTGGACCTTAAAAGTATAAGAAGGGAAAGGATAGAAAGTGTAGAGGGGAGGTCATGAAAGGTAAGGGTAACATTTGTCTAACGGGAAAATCGATAAAAGCTAGAATAGAGGCGAAGAGGTACATATCTTAAAGTTCTTATTGGTAAATTATATAATATTACTACATCTAGTCATAGAAAAATTTGCGTCCGGTGTACGCCACACCAGATAATGAGTTAAATGAGAAATCGATCGTAACGAGCAATATCTCCTTCAACCCACCACGAGGTTGTAGCACACACCGGTATACTGATGTAAAACGAATTATAAAGTTAGTTATTCTATCTGTTCCATATGCGAATT
Organism: Hippopus hippopus; assembly: GCA_946811185.2. Lineage (NCBI taxonomy): Eukaryota > Metazoa > Mollusca > Bivalvia > Cardiida > Cardiidae > Hippopus > Hippopus hippopus. The sequence goes on along the minus strand of OX328106.1, from coordinate 47,488,935 downwards.
AGTACATCCCAGCTTTATTTTTTTTTTATGACGCGTCTTATAAACTCGCAGGAAGTGTGGACGTAGCTCTGGCAACGCAAATGCGTCAGCTGATCTATGCCCACACTTACCGCAAAGGTGAGCTGTTGTCGTGGGTGGCATGTTTAAAGTTGACTATGTACACATTTTTTTAATTTTAACAGATAAATACTCAAAGAAAGTGTATAAGTAAGGTGCATTCTGATCTAGAATAGAATTAAAAATAACAAAGATAATCGCAGAGAAAGCACAATTAATGATAATAATGACGATGGTGATAACAATAATATGGCTTGGTGATGAACAAATTTAACATGTACTATTTACAGCTGTTCAGAATTTACATACTACACTGAATACTATATCAGACTTTTACAATACACAATAGGTATGATCCGTATAACGGATACCGTAATTTATTTTCCATTGGGTACCGTGATATTTTAGGCCGATCAGGGTCATTCACGCGCTGCACGCTTTTTTCCTGAAAACGTTCTGGATGAGTCAGTCAATGAAGACATTCCATTCGTTTGTAAAACGTAAGGTTGTGTTGTTTAGAAATTGTATAGATGTGATGAAATGGAGAATATTGGAAAAATGATTAAAGGTAAGTTTTTTTTTTGTTCCTTTTTAGTCTTATTTCGTTTATAACTCAAGTATAAAATGTACATGTCTATGTTTCTTACAATGCGTGATTTTGGGGGAGTGACCCAAATTAGCGATGGCGGCGTTGGAAACAGATAAATCTATTTAGTGCCCACAGTGCAAACAAGATCAGACTTCAAGTAATGTTCCATCCGGTCAGAAACTCACACTGCATGCACTAAGTAGATTCTTGGTGGACGACTAGTCACATTTCTACAACACATAGACTTCTTAAACTAATCAATGATGACAGTAGATAGGATTAGCTACAACCCTTTACCACACAATCTCAGGTTTTATTGACGCTGAGAAAGAGGTCATAGTTTGAGAAGGGGGAAACGCTGGTAACCAGTTTTTCTTCCTTTTACACAGTATTCTACTATTCCTAAAAGCAAGTTGTCATTTTAGCGGGATCTCATTTGACGTCTGCAAATGCTCTCAAGTTGGGCAAGTCAGAAATGTTGTCGTCTGTTAAAGGGATAACTGCTTACAGCATAGACAATATCAAATGGCACATGATGTGCAATTTGATCCTTAAACCTTGTTGTGCCATTTATCATGTTCTCAAACGTGTGGCTATTTACAAATGTACAACATACCAAGTACTTAAACAATAATGGAAAATAGATAGACACATGTTGCTGCTAACAGTATGTGTAATATCGGGCTGCACATTAGGCGCCTTCTAACTCAAAATCTACATTGCATGCATGGCTGACTATTTACAATTATACAAAATATCAGGTCATCAAAATGAACAATGATGCCAATTACATTAGATATATCTATTACTGCTTACAGTATTTACATTATCAGGCTGCACACACTGTACCGGCTGGCCTAGAATTTGCACTCCTACAGATGAATGACTATTAATTTTGAATTTGTACTGGTAGTAAACAGAGACAACAGTGGATAAGATCAAACACTCACAGTATAGACAGTATCAGGCTGCACTGCATATGCTGCCTGGTCAAGAATCTAAACTATGTATTTATCAAATCCTGAGTTAGTACTTATTTGCATTTGTAATCGTTGTCAACAATGACAACATTATATTTGATGAAATAAATGCTCATAGTACAGACAATGTAAGGCTGCACACAACATGCCGCCCGACCACAAACCCATACTGTAAGCGTTTGTCGTTTTCTCAAAGGTTTACTGTTTATGTTTTTACTAAAAAAAAACATTGACAATAATGGGTCAGATAAAAAACGCACAGTGAAGGTATTACGTGGATGCAGTGCATACTGCCCTATCTAAAGTCTACGCTGGGTGCATCCAACCAATTTTGATGAATGACCATTTACTTTGATACAATATTATTTAGTATTAGATACTCCATGTTAACAAAATTAGCAATGGGTCAGATGAACAACTGCTTCTCACAGTGTAAAAAATATCAGCTTGCACAGTGCCTACAGTATAATGCCTTGCCAAAAATTATCACAATGTAAATTTATCAAACTTTCAGTGGATAGCTTTTTATAATTACCTATTTTAGAATCCATTACACATTGTTTTGTAATTCTTTCATTATTTTTGACATAAATTTACTTATATTATATAGACAGCCTTGATTTTCTGTTTTCATTAGTTTTGAGAATGTATGTGTGTTATTTGTAAGATATTGTTGGCCTAGGAAATAAGAGCGGGATGATGAGAATGCATGGCAAGATAATAAATAATGCATTTCATCTCCTATTTTCAATTCTTGACATAATTTACAAATTCTTTCAGGGAAGGCTGTGCCATTCCATCTACCAGTTTCAACTGGTAGCTTATGGTTAGATGTTCTAAACAGAAACATGTTGACTGCAAGGGACTTAGGTAGTTTTGTCAGGTAAGATTCAAAACCAGAGTCACTCTTATAGAGTCTGTAGTTTTTACCTTTGTTTGAGAGACTGGAGAGGTTTGACCATTCTTGCATAAATTGGTCCTTTAGGGATTGTTCAATAATTTTATGTATGTTTTTCACCTTATTTTGATTTTGTGATAGCCATATTATGCCGTTTCCTGTATTGTTAAAGATACTAGCAATGTAAGAAAGCCATTTATACTCATGTCTTGTATCGTTTAAAGTGAAGTTATATATTTGTTTTGACAACTTATTCTTTGTACTGCAGATAAGTCTATTCCAAAAGCTTATCATTCTTGATTTTATATTAATAGATAAGGGAAATCTCCCTAGTTCTCCATACAACATGTAATGTGGAGTTGATTTTTTTGATTTTGTAATTTTTCTCAGAGATTCGATGTGTATCTTTTCCAGGACATTATGACTCTCGTAGCCCCAGATCTCCGAGGCATAGAGCAAGATAGGGACAACAGTATGGTCAAATAGTTTAAGTTGAAGATCAATGGGGAGCTCAAGGCTCTGAGATTTTATAAGGACTGAGAGCATTGCTTTTCGTGCCTGTTCAGCCAGAGATTTCCTAGCATTCAGGAAAGAGCCATTGCTTGTAAAGGTGAGACCTAGATATTTGTATGTTGAATTAATTTCAATTTCATTATTATTGTATGTAAATTTATAGTTTTGTAAATTTCGAGCTCCAAAGACTATTATTTTTGTTTTACTTAAGTTCACTTTAAGTTTCCACTGGTCACAGTACTGACTAAAGCTGTTCAAGCTATTTTGCATATCCTTTGCTGAGTCTGCTACAATAATAGTGTCATCTGCATATAATAACACTAGAATCTTTAGCCATATAGTTGCATTAAAATTATATTGGAAAGCAATTCCACTGCTTCCAGCGAATGTTAAATGTGATTCTAGATCATTAAGAAAAATAGAGAACAGTGCTGGGGATAGATTTTCACCTTGTCTGACACCATTTTCGCAAGGGAAAAAAGATGATGTACGACCGTTGACAGATACACATGACTTAATACTTTGATACATATTATAGATTACTTTAAATATCTTTCCTTTGATATTATAGGCTAATAACTTATACCATAGTCCATTTCTCCATACTTTGTCGAATGCCTGAGAAAAGTCTATGAAACAACAGAAAAGTTTCCTCTTTCTCTTTTTCAGTGCCTGTATAAGACAGTTGAGAGTGAAGATATGGTCAGAGCATGAATAGTCCTTTCTAAATCCTGCTTGGTTTTGCATACATTTTAAATTGAGTTTTAATGTTAACTGTACAGTTAATTTACAGTTTGGTAGGTGCGACCTATTATTCGCGCTTTACGATATTTGCATGCCGTTATGACATCGCCTAAGGGTAGAAAACAAAGGTTATACTATTGTTAATTTCACACGTCGAACCATTTAAACCCTTTCCACCTAATATTATTTCCTCTGGGTTTGATACAGAAATAAATATGGCACTGCAATGAATAAAATAGTTATTGGTTTACATTAAAAAAAATGTGTGTGTTTTTTTTTAACTACATGAATATCGTCCTTTTAATTGAAGACGATAACAACCGAAATACATGTACAGAGTATACCTGTCCAAAACGGAAGCTGTTACCGGTACGTCATCAAAATAAAGCGCAATAATAAAATCCATTTTTTTGATCAGACTCACTGGCGCAGAAAAAAGGTACGCAGAATTTTAAACCCCCTGTTTTTTTGAAAATCCGTAGAATTTGGACCCCGCAGAAAAAAGTACTTATTGAACTTCTTTAATAAATCTACTAAACCTGCAAAATGTTCAGTACTATAATGACGTCACGAATTACGTCATTTTTACGTCATAAACAAGCAGTTTTACCGCGCTGTGAATTATGAATGAAATGAACATTAAATAAATACGCAATGTTGGATTTACAAAAAAAAGCAGTTAGTATTATTTAAGTGCATATTTGTTGTCTGTGATATTGAATTATAAGGAATGGAGAGAACTTTTTTTTGTTTTCATGAAGGTACGAAAAAAAAACCTAATCACACTTTTGTATGAGACCGCTTCGCGGTTTCATACTGTGTGATTAGGGTTTTTTTTCCATACCTCCATGAAAACAAAAAAAGTTCTCTTCATTCCTTAAATATTTCACAAATTATAGATCAGAGGATTCAAAGTCATCCCTAGATGCGCGCTCAGTAATGTCAATAAAACCCACTCACTTCTATGAATACGTACAAAATGACGTCACACAATTGTGAAATCAAACGTGTATAAGATAAGAAAATTTGTAATGGGTATACTACACTGAAAACAAGGGAGGTTATGTGATAAATATAAGACCTGACATGAGTTGGTGTTTGGGATAAAATTCTATTAAACGAGTCTAGGGAAAATGTTATTAAGCGAGCCTTTAGCGAGCTTAATAACATTTTAGCTAGACGAGTTTGATAAAAGTTTTTATTATATTCCTATCAGTGAATTACTGGGATTTCTCAGTGTATTATTTTTTCAGTTTTTCACAGTGAATAACATCACTAGTGACGATATGGTATCATCACTAGTGATGATATAGTTTTAGAATGTTTGGCGGAACTACTTTTTTTCCTGTCTCTCACACTCTAATGTTTCTGTCTCTGCTTCAAACATCTTTAGTAAACAATAGTACAGTGAAACAAATTTCGGTATGTACAGTCTTTCCAAACAACCCTGAGTTAACGACCTTGTGGAAGAAATCTTTTGAAAACATTTCGAGAAAAGAAGATACCTTTTTGTGGGAGAGAGCTCTTGGAAAATATTGTAGAAAAACGAGAAAATACTACCAACCAGTATTTTCTCCTTTTTCCATGTTTTCTATCCTATCAGAAAACCGAAGATCTTTTGTACTAATTTATTATTTGTCATTTGGAGATGTTTTTAATTTGGGAAAGTCTTAAACTTGTCACGTGGGAAACGGTTAACTATTTCTTTTAATTTCATACGGTTGGTTTTAAATTGAAAAGGTGCAAAACAATGCATGCCTTCAAATGGAGAGAGATAGATGACGTAATATACCCTCGAGCGTTACCTCATCTGTTGCGTCAGCTGCTTCTGCCAAAAATATTCATGTGTTTGTAAAGAAAAGTAAGTATACATGTATAGATCTACCTACTGTTCTTGATAATAATTAGCAAACAGAGGGAGAATTAGGAATATAATAAATGGAATAATCAACTGGTGGTGTGTGATATTAAAAATCTGTCACTCGAATGGGGTTGATACGGTTAAAAAACTCGTCCTTCGGACTCGTTTTTCAACCGCATCACACCCCATTCTAGTGACAGAATTTTAATATCACACACAACCAGTTGATTATCCTCTATAAGTCAAACGCCAACGAATGTCAAATTCATTTTATCACATAACGATATTTCACAAACCAAAGATCAGAAGATGCAAAACCATCTATAGATGAAATCGCGGTAATATCTATTAAACCCATTAACTTCTATGAAATACGTACAAAATGACGTCAAAGGAGACGTCACACAATTGTGATATCAAACGTGTATAAGATAAGAAAATTCGTAACGGGTATATTACACTGAAAACAAGGGAGGTTATGTGATAAAATATTTTACAAAGGATAGACAGGAAATCGATATGGAGCATGCTGAGACGATAACAGGAACAGCTCACATACTCGACAATACATGTAATCATATACCGGTTTGTATTGTTTGCCTCTTTTTTAACATTCTTTGAAAATTCCTAATGTTTTAAAACAGAACCATGCAGAACTCGTTTAATAATAAAGCATATTTTTTTTTTGTCTACATCATTGAAAAAGCCGTGCACTGAAACGTTTAACATTATATCAATAGATCTACTGCAACATCATCAAAACAAACGTCCTTAAATACTAGTATTCCTGGAGCCTAGCAAACTGGAGTAGTGAATGTCAGAAAATGTTTGGTCGGTGATCTTTTGCTCATGTGTCAATATAAAGACAAATTATTAAAGTATACATGAATAAATTTTAATTTAACAGATGTAGGTAATTTATGTATATAAATACAACCTTAAAAACATGTAAAGTACTCGAATATTTTACGGAGATTGATCGTTTGGTTAGGAACTCTTAACATTACATTATATTGCGGACAGTCCTAATCAATCAGACTGCACAGAACGGGCAATCTGGTCATGGATCTACACTGTCTGTTATGTTCTGAGATATACCAGCCAAAACAGCTTTTGATTTGCAAGAAATGTTTCTGTCCCACACAATCAACATGTTTATTACATGAACTAAGCGACCCAAGAGATAAAGAGCGGATAATCACGTTCGGCATAATTATTTTCACAGCCATAAATTGTTCATGAACATTGACTTGAACTTCAAACTCATCAATCACTCTAAGTAGAATAAACAGGATTCTTTTTTTTTTTCCTTAATTTATGAGGAAATATAGCTTTCTGATTGAATAGGACGTTTTTATTTTTTAATCAGGCATTCAAAAAGCCGGTCTTGAAATTTTCTGTTATCCTGGTTGACTGTTGATAGCCCATTGTCAAACCATTTGGCTGAGCTGGAAAGAACTGACTCGGTTCTTTTGCAATTCAAAAACTTTGAAATTTGAAGAAAACGAAAAATAATTGTCATTACTTTTGTCAACTGTTTCTGACATTAACATAGACCTAATATATTGTGTCATAATTTACTTGTTGAAGAAATCCATTTCTGGATGACTTTGAGTTATTCAAAATGATATTTCTAAAAGTTAGTGAATATCGATAACATACATGTATATACATTCTCGTGACAACGAAGTATTAAAGTGTCACGTGCTAGATGATGGAAAAGGGACAACCAATGAAACACCCACATTTCTGTTGTCTACGTGACGTCATGTAATCTGGTCATGTAGAGCGAAATATTGTTGTTCGCAATTTCGAAGTGGTAATATTTTCATATTTTCCTGATGTTCAATAAAATAACAGCGTAAAATTGTGGAATTACCAGAATTATTCAAATCCAACAACAACATACAATAACAAACAAAAAAAAAAGAAAGACGGCGAATTGTAGTTTTGATTCAATGTTGCATCACGACTAAGAGGAATCGAAACTTATAGACTTTTTTTTACAGTAGGGTTAAGTCAAAGCTAGCATGGCTTTGAAAGAATAGTAACTTACGTGGCTTATTATCCAAAAACTGAGGGTGCGAATCCCTTTAACTCTTATCCTGCTAAATAACTTATAAATGAAACTTTCAAGCCGATAGCAAAAATCCGAATAACGCTATTTCAAACTTACTTTTTTTGAGAAAATATCTCCTTATCAGACAATGTAGATCCAAGATCAGACTGCACGTTCTGTGCAGTCTGATCTTGATCTACAACGTCCGCAAAAGGTCGGTGAGTCGCCCTCAGCAGTTTAAGGGTTAGGGACAAAAATATTATATATGTAAACCCAACAAAATGTTTCGATAGCTGTGATGGCCACCATGATATAACAGAAATGCTGTTGAAAATGGCTTCACACATCAAACAAACAACAAAAACAATGCTAACGGCTAGATTCCTCATTATGATTTCCATAAACAGACTGTCCAACTTACGAATTAAAACTTGTGCCGCTGGCATATTATCTATTTTCATCTTTAAAACTGGACCAAATTTAGCAACTCGGAGAAAATGAGGCACGAAGGCTTTCTGAAATAAACAAATGCGTTTATTTTAGATTCAAATATGCGTAAATCATTTTGTTTATAACAAAACCGAAGTTAAATCAAATGACAGAGTTGAGTAAAAGGACACTGAATAAATCCTGAATAAACAAATCTATTATAAATAAACTAAACAGTATGTAAGCAAGTCCATGAGTTAGATGGCAAAGATTTTAAGCATGTAATGCTTTATTTGAATGACAATCAAATCCAACTTTGTTGACAGTCATTGCAGGACGAATTTTGCTCTCTCACCGCTGAACAGTGTATCGACGATGTTTAATTGCACAAGCAACCATTGCCTTGGGAAGAAAGCTGTGCGAAGCACTAGTAAAAAATCCAAAGAAACACGGATGGGTGCACTGGACGCCGCGATATAATTTAAAAAAAATAAAATCATACTGTGTTTGTTATAGATTCCGACAGCAGTTTTCAGCAGATTCTAAAACTCTACAAACAGAATGCGAATAAGCAAAGTTGCTGTTTTGAGTGTCTCTTACATAGATCTACTTCTGTTTTGTTCTACTTTTTCTAAATATTTTTACGACTCCAAAGGGTCAGCCATTCCTCTACGAGTAAAATGTGTTTAAGTAAACCCCTCCCTTAAAAAAAAAACCTCACCACTCCAACGATTATTAATTCGGCTATTGAACTATCCGTCATCCGAAAATGTGCTTTCACAAGTTTTTTTGAAGGAATATGGCTAATTTTATAGGTGAACTGGTTTCCTTTCCAGTCGTTCGACAAGAGCGCCACCTCGCCGCCGTAAGCTTGTGTCATGAATTCAAAACATAGCGCCCACTCACTGCCGAGTTCAATGTCATTCATCAGCCAAATCACTATTTGACCTGTAAAATTAGATACTAGTAGTTAAGATGTGTTAAACTTACTCAATTTTCATAATTTGCTATTAAATTGAAATCTAAGAATTTGTCAGACATATGAAAGAACATTTTGAACGCCCTGAATATTGAAATCTGAAAAATGTATTTGAGCCGCGCTCTGGTAGAAGGGGTTCAATACATCGCAGTGATGCATTATACCAAGGAAGTCATCACATAATTAAGAAATAATCTTCTTTCTATCGTGGTTTATCGTTCAATAAACCACAGTTGTGAGTTATGAGGCACAATAAATAATCCACGAGGGCGATAGCCTCATAATTTACAACGTGGTTTATTGAACGATATACCACGATAGAAAGAAGATTATTTCGATTCTAACATGACCAACTCTTAATCAAAGGAAAACAAGTTCATACTTAGAGTAAAAACGCGGATGCAGATTATATTCCATTGAATAACTTACTTACTTACTTACTTTATACAGAATGACGTCACTCTATATAGAATGACGTCACTCTACATAGAATAACGTACATTTTACCACGCTTTCGTTGCACTGTGTTTATAGAGCTGAATTCACGTGTCATGTTAGAATTATGGATACACAAAATCCATAATACCTAAAAAACCCTGAACATGGAGGTAGAATGGTCCTTTGACAGTTCCACTCAGGTCAACCTGCGCGGATTGCTCAGGCTGACTTGGGTCGATAAATTTTGCAGATGCATTGATTTTTTTTACACAGAAAATGGCTCATTTAGAAAGTACAGGAGTTGCATGTTTAAGAACTAATCACTAATCCAAAAGCTTTCGTCATCTCCAGTTTTACTAACGTCGCATCTGTAATAATTGAGCCATGCTCTGGCAAAAGGGGGCTTAATGTATCTCCGTGATTCATGATACTAAGCAAGTCATCACATACTTATGGATCCATAATGTCCACTTCTTGTAAAAAACGACTTAATCATGAGGTAGACTGGTCCTTTGACATACCGAAAATTGACTAATAGCGAAAAGTTTCGGCCCAGGTCAGCCTGCGCGGACTGCGCAGGCTGATCTGGGTCGATACTTTTCGCAGATGCAATAAGCCCCCTTTTCACAGAACATGGCTCAATTTATTATAACGTACCAATTTCACACAGTAAAGGCGGCTTAATGCCTGGACTTTAAAGGTGGCCCTTCAGATTTTGGGACGAAAATTTTACAAAAGTACAAAAGAGTCATCCTTATACTCTCAAAAGCCTTTTAATTTTCATTCATAAAACCCCAGTAGTCGAAAACCATCCGACAACAAGAGAAATTAGAGATTTACTACGGCCAAGGTCGACACCGACGGGAAACACGGTCTATTTTTACATGAGCAACTCGCTCATTTACATGCCGGAAATACACAGACGAAGCTTCAAACATAGCGTCCGAAGAAGACATTATGGAAAATAATTACATGTTTGTTATGTTATGGAATTCAAGCGTCATTAGTCACGTGCCAGTCACTTGGCATTCCCACAATGCTTTTTTGATGTCTGGCGCGAAATCTAAAAATACCTTAAGAGGCTACGTAGCCCTTTAAGGGAACACCATCAAAATTTTTTTTCTTTTTAATTTTATGATTCTTAATTATTGATGATTTGTATTGTTTTTTCATTTGAATTTCAGTGATATATATGTTTTTAATTTGGTGAGATGTGAAAAATCTAAATACCCACCTTTAAAACGATGTCACAACACAAGTCGCTTGATATTAGTGACGATAAAAGAGAGAGAACCCAGTGCTAGTCATCTAACAAATTGTAACCGTTGAGTAAACGTTTATCTAGACCAGACTTACCTCCCTTGCTAAACATGGCAGATTTCTGATAGATGGAGACAGCCGTGTTTGGAGATTGCGGAGCCCTGTTGTATGCCTCGAGAAAGTTACCGTCATAACCGAAATGGAACATTGGACTGCATGCTGCAATAATATAATCAGAACCTGGTTACAAATGTATTCTGCTGACTACCACGACATTAGTTAGATTCCATTGGGTTTGTCAGCATTATAAGAATAAATCAATCGCTTGAAGACAGGAAATTGCAGACCAAAATCAGACTGTACGTATATGCAGGTTGATTTTAGTCGACATTCTCCGATAAATGATACATCCCTAATATACATAAAGCGGGATGAGGAAGTCAGTGCAAAGGGTTTCAGATATGAATAACAGAATTGTCAAAAAAATCGCAGTCACTTTAAATAGGTGTTTCATTAAAACAAATATCTTCAAATCTTATCAACATAATTTTTGGATCACAGAAAGTCAAATGGCTTTAACTGAGTAAAAACTATTTTAATTTGTGCCATTTTGACTACTTATTTGGGAAAAAAATAAAGTGAATCAGACATGTTTTGTAAGGTGCTAAGCCCAGAAAATGCATTAACAGTTGCACGCCATGGCAAAAGCGTAATACTGTAAAGAAACAGAAAGTTAACTGAAAGAAAAAGGCAATAACAGCACAAAGATGGGCATGACAGTTTTCAATGACTCACCTGTATTTCAAAAATACAATCACACGTAATACATACTTTGTTTTCCCATTAGTTCTCCGGGAATGACCCAATCGCAGGAACAAACATGCGGATTGTACCACAAACCTCGGGGACACTCCATCTCTGTTACACTGTCACGTCCATCCCACAGATAAAACAGATGTGGTTGCCCGGGAAACGGTAAGGTAGTGCCGGCAAAACATGCTGAAATTCACATATTAAATATGAGAAGTGAAATTCACGAAAATGAATTGGAAGTGTACAATCAAATAGAGATCTAGGAATAACGTCATACTATCTAGTATTAACGTACTTCATGGTTTCATAAACTTACTCTTAGACTCTTTCTTTCAAGTTATTTACGGAAAATTTCGATGTTGTTCAGCCCCCACTTTCGACAACCTCGTAAATTACGTCATCGTTTCTTTAGTGTCACGTGACGAGTCTGACAACTTAATTTTTGTACATTGTTTCTAACTGACAAATGATTGACGGGTACCTGTCATATTAAACAAGTCTATCATTGCCTTTACGTAACAAAATAAATGTTCATCTAATTAATAATGGTTATTCCTCACATTTCACAAGACTAATTTATCACACTTACGAAATTTTTATCTTGTTTGAATTAAACCATATAAAGTCTGCACTAAAAGCCAGTTTTTAACCCTTAGGCTGCTAAGCGCAACTCAGGGATTATGCACATAACGTGCAGTCTGATCTTTTATCTACACTATCTGACAAGGAGATATTTGTCCCCAAAATATCTTTGAAATGGCAATATTTGGGTTTTTGCAACTGGCTTGGTACTTTCATTTCACTTGATTAGCAAATCAAGGATTAACCCTTAGGCTGCTAAGCGCGACCGTCACTGACCTTTGGCGGACAGTGTAGATCAAGATCAGACTGCACAGAACGTGCAGTCTGATCTTGGATCTACACTTTCCGATAAGGAGATATTATTCCCCAAAACTTATCTTTGAAATAGCAGTATTTGGGTTTTTACTATTGGAATTAAAATTTCATTTTAGTTATTTAGCAGGATAAGGAATAATTCGAATAATTCCAATATCTGTTGTAAATTTTCAAAAGCTGTCGGTTTCGAGACCGCTTCCTGGCATTTTTTAAGCTACCGGAAAAAGGAAAATGCGACATAAAACTGTATGGTTTAGGTTGCATGAACTACGTGACTGTCACCAAACGTTTAGACTGTCATCTGAAGTCGCGGTAAGCATTTTGATGATCAAATACGCATTGTTTGCTTATTTAATCAAACATATTACGCGTAATTTCGAACCTTAACCAGAAATGTTAGACTTGTCAGTTCCTAAAGTATTCGCAGAAGACAGATTAAATGAGGCTAAAATAATAAGTTATGTTGCTGTGAGGGTAGAAAACATTGTGGGAAAAGGAGAAAATGCTGCTTACTAGCATTTCATCCCTTTCCGCCTACTATCTGTGGAATATTAAAAGTCGGAATCGTTGGTAAAACATTCATTTTTCACCAAAAGGACACAATTTTGGACTAGACCAAATTGAAAGCATTTGCAGACAACAAATCAAAGTAGCTCAAATGATGGTTTCTGGCTTTGATAGGATAGAAAACACTGTGGGAAAAGGAGAAAATGCTGGTCCCCAGCATTTTCTCCTTTTCCCTAAATGTTTTCAAAGGCCTTCCTCTCCTGGGTCGATAAAACTCGGAACTTTTGGTAAAGGGTTGAATACTTTCAGTACTACCTACAGATGAATCTTGAAGCTTTAAAGCAGACAGTGACAACTCACGGTGCAAGAGTCCTGAGACTTGCTGGCATGTCTTGTCCGGCACACATCCCTGTTTAAAGGCGTTGAAAGAGAATCCGTTTGGACATATACCGGACACGGATTTACCTTTCATACATTTGTAGTAGCCGTAACAAGTTTGTCCGTCAGAATATTGATGACCAGTTTGCATTCGCCGACACGGATCTGAAGAAGGAAGCAAGAGAGATGGCATTGATGTAAACAGAAATATAAAGGGTTCATAAGAAAATATGTATTGCACTTTCGATGCTGGTAAATGGTCATGTACACCTTAATGAATAACTACCGGTATTAAAATGAGCCATGCTTTTGCAAAAGGGAGCTTAACGCATCATCGTGATGCATTATACTGAGCAACTAATCATATAATTTTGGATCCACAAAAACCATCTTGTCTAACAACCGACTGCATCATGAGGTAGAATGGTCCTTTGAAAACAGTTTCGACCCATGTCAGCCTGTGCGGACTGCGCAGGCTGACATGGGTCACCACTTTTTTCCAGATGGATTAAGCACCCTCTTCACAGAGCATGGCTCATTTATACACGGATAAACTATTTTATGGATAACTTATCAATACACTTTTGGCTCGAGGTGAAAAGGAAGACTTGGTGCAAGGTAAGACCAAGTTTGAGTTCAGTTGGCGCTAGCGACAACCGTTTTTAAATGGGTCGATTTTGATTCAATAATGGACAGAAACAAATACGACAAATAAACAACAAATTATTTGTGAATAATTTACCTTATATTGAGACGTTAGATCAAATCACCGTCTAATTCGCACGAATTACACCTTGCCTTTGAATAACTGTGTTCAAGAAAAGATTTATCATTCGGAGTAACTTATTTGTAAACTTATTTGTCTTTTACCAAAGCAGACACATTTAAGACACAGTGGAAAATTCGTTAATGTTTTTGAATGTAGCTTAGCAATTATCAATTGGAAAAGAACCATTACTCAGATTAATCTAACGCCTCTTTTTTTAATAAGTTTGGATAAATTGCATCAGAATCTTAGTGTTGATACACATAGAAAAACGCCCACAATTTTGTCCGTATTTTTTTTTAAATTTGTAATTACTTGAATTTTATGAAGTTTACATACCAAAGAGACATTCCACCTCCTCTGCTCTTACGCACTTCCGGCCATTGAAGAATGTACCTACAGCGCATGTCTCTAAATAGCCACTTCCGCCCTTGTCACAATGAACATACTGATTACAAGTTCCCGGAAATGAATAATATCCCCAGCCACCTTTCATCAATCGCTGATTGCAAATACCTGTTTGGGAAAAAATGGCAAGTGAATATCAAAAATAAAGGAATGTTAAAATTCGTATGATTAGTCTGTACTCCAGAAATATACTAGACGAAAAAGATGATATTTAGAACTGTTGGGTATAGTTACATATACCTTGACCCAAATCTTCCTGTAGATGTTGCAATCCTGTACAAAATAAAGTGATTTCTAAAAGTACATGGTAGATTGATTTTTTGTTACCTTTGTGAAGTCTTCCTTATTTTGACCACGAAATTAAGTTTTCAATAGATTGAAGTTGTTCCACTGACCTGGTTTCTGACGTCAAGATTTACATGTAGTTGTGAGCTATAGAGCCTTTGAAACTTTATAGCACTATATGAAAATGTAAAATAACTATAGAAACTGCATCACGATAGATGGAAGAGAATAAAAATCTATGTAGATTTAGATGTTTTAATCAAGGCATCTTCTAGATATAGCAGATTTTATTCATATTGCTTATTGACTGATAGGCTGTACATGAATACATGAACTAACATTTAAGGCCAGTTAGAAAATCCCAGATTTCGCCATTTCAAACTCTTTTCGAAAACAGAAAAACTCGTCGAAACGAAAAGTGTAGATCCATGATCAGACTACACGTTTTGTGCTGTCTGATCTTGACCTACACTGTACGATGTGTTCAACCAATCGCAATTTATAGCCTATTAAGGTCAAACATTGAAAAAGGTTTGTGAAAGAGAGAATAGTGTTTTACCAGAAACATGAGACTGCATTTTTCCTGTCATTTTCACATAGTGTTTCTTCTTGATTGGTGTCAATAGTTCTGGTTCTGGTACCCTCAACGACTCCATCTCGATTGGACCACTTTGCATGGAAACAACATCAGCGAGGCCGAGATCGTCGATTACGTCAGTCGGAATAATGACGTCATCACGCAACGGTTCATGGCGACCATCTTCGTCGCATAAACATGTTTTTATTAAAAGAAAAATACATAAAGTCTTCAAAATTGTTGCGTTCATCTTTATTTTCTTTTTATCTGATAACCTTTCGTAAACAGGACATGCGAGCAGATTCTGCAACGAAATGATAAATAGGTTGCATTACAGATTATTTCGAGTAAATAATAACAAATGAAAAATAGAAATGGTTAGGACGTGTTGACTTGACGATCATTTTCTACTGTATATTTATGAAATTTTTATTCATAACATAAATCTCTATTTTACGAGTTTTTTTTTTTTAAGGGCACCTGCTGCAAATTTGCCTTCAGGAGATAAAAAAAAGTGATCTTGATGTACCATAAAAAACTTATGCGGTAAATCTCGAACCTTTTACGAACCTGATAAGAAATTTCCTTTCAGAAAGAAAATAAAATTGGAAAGTAAGAAAAAATGATTGGGTTTCGTTTCAACCATTTTCGTGTAGTCTAATTTGATTTTAAACATTATCATGTATATAAACAATATCACGAATTATATCCATTCGACTTCAACTAAGGAAAAAAATTCTTATAATGTTCAAGATTATACATGTATTTCATTATATAGTGTCATGTTTAGAAGAGTAGCATCAGGTTTATAAAGGAATACATAAATAATAATTACATAGATTGACAAACGAATAAATGAACATGCTTATTTAATAAATAAATAAATAAATAAATGAATAAATAAATAAATGAGTTATACAAAAACAAGTTTATGAATATAATCGTATGCACTAAGGTAAAATTTCTTAGATCTACATATTAATTAGTCAAAAAAGAAAAAGACCCTAAAAAGAACACTAAATAAAGAACACTAAATAAAGAACACTGAAAAACAAATCAAGGGTCATTCTATTACCACCGGTGAACTATTCCGGCGCAAAAGTAGAAATAAAAAACTCAGGTTTTCCTACCAAATATATACAACATTTTAGCTAAAAAATGCATCCTTTTCGAGCAAATAAATCATAAACTATCTAGAACCAATCAGAGGTGCTACAATGATGGACAAGCACACTATTACATAATTATACATGTCTTAGCTCATTATGACCCGACAGACGACATTTTTGCTGTAGACGAGTTTTGATGATGACTTATGAAAAATTGCGACAAAAGGAGAAATTGCTCGTAACGAGCAATTTCTCCTTTTGTCACCATGTTTTCATTCGTATTTTTATATCAAAGCTTAATTCGTGTTGATTTATCTATATTTTCTTTTACCTATTTTTTAAGTCTTCTACAGTAAATTTGTTTCGGGTGACGGAAAAGGCCTAGTGAGTTATGAGCTGCTGTTCATGCAGGTGCACGACAACATGTCCCTTGTCATATTGTGGACATTGAGACAGCGAAGACAAGCCTACACAGTTGTATTTATTTAAAGACTTGCTTGTTTTGTGTTCAATGTCATTTTTAACATTATTTCAGTTATATCGCGGTGGCCAGTGCACCTATCCATGCTCTCCTGGAGTTTCCCTTACCAGTACTTTGCACAATATTTCGCCTATATCGCGGTGGCCAATGACAACCATCCTCGAAACAGTGATTATCAGTGAGAGAAAAATGACTCATATATTGAAAGATTGGTGCAGAATCCTTTAGGCTGACTTAGGTAACAAATGTGGCTTGTAATATATTTCCCCCAAATCAGAAAGAATGCGATTTAAAAAAAAATGTCGATATTTACCGTATTGGATAGTGTAGATCCAAGATCAGACGTTCATTGCTGTCAGATCTTGATCTATACTATTCTTAAAAGTGCACCGAGACGGACATAGCATCGTTAGGGTGAAAACGGCATAAATCACACACTAAAAAGTACAAAAGTTTTCAATTTAAAGAAAATCACACATACATGTGTAATACCATGCATAAATGATCTCTCTTTTTTTAATTTTTCGTGTTTTTCATGTTTTTCGTGACTGAAAATAACTTTGAACATTATACATAAACTGGAATTTCAATTAAATACAAACCCCCTTTACCTCCTTACGTAGCGACCCATTACGTCTATTGCAATGATCCTGGTCAAAGATCCGCCTGTTTGTCTTATCAGTCTGGTATCTTCTATATCGATTTCAACTTTCACTTCTCAAATGTTCACCATCAAAATGCCTGTATTCTACTAATAGGCAATTATCATTTGTCATTTGAGCTTAATAACAAAAATAATTTTATATGATACCTTTTATAGAGGCATTTCAAATTACATTATATGTATTCCCTAAACGAATCCGTGCTTTACTTCTTAGTCGAAGAGGGCTTTCTAAAATATTACGGGAAAAAATGTTGTAGAAAATAGATCTACATGTAAACAGAACATTCTTCGATTTCCATCCATAATTTCTACCTTTTCAAGGACAAATATTCGTCGTTTGAAATACATTTAATTTGTCGTCTGCAAAACCTTTCAATTTTGACCTGTCTAAATTTTTGTCGTCTGGGTAAAGAGTACGGGCAGACATTCAAGCAGACTTATACTGATGTACACAAGGAAAGACGCATGAGCAAAAAAAAAGAAGAAACAACTACATTTCTCGAAATACCTTTTGACATGACCCGTACAAATACCTCTAATACACAATATTAGTAACAATTAGACAAGATGACGAGTCATCTTAATTACGGTTATACATGTCTGTCAACATGCATTTGACAGGTAGCATCTCGTCTACACCCCTTATTGTCAACCAAACTCTGACCTCTCACAAACAAGTTGAGTTTTTGCCCGGCAGAATTAACTTTATAACCGCTACAGACCCGTCAAATTGAAAGCATTTGCAAACGACAAATTACGAAATATGACTGAAATGATAGAATTGTCTCAGATAGGGTAGAAAACAATGTGAGAAAAGGACTACACGACTACACAATTTTAGGCTTGTCCAGAAAACGTTTGTACACGACAGATTACATATAGCTGAAATGATGGAATTTATCTTCGAAAGGATAGAAATATTGTAGTTTCCAAAATTTTCTCATTTTCCCACAAAGTTTTCAAATGTTTTTTTTTTTTCCTAAGAGGCGTTAAAACTAGGGACTGTTTGGTAAAGAGTTAAGATCAGTACCTAGTGGACAAAATTTTAGATCAGTCAAATAGAAAACATTGCGAACAGGAGAAAATGCTGATAACCAGCTTTTTTTTCCCTTTTCCAGCAATGTTTTCAAAAAAGCGTTATTACTATAGGGACTGTTGGCAAAGAGTTAAGATCAGCATAACTGGCTTTAACGTTAAATCCAGACGACAATTTTAGATTTGTCAAATTTGAGAAGATTTGCAGACGATAAATGAAACGTTACTGAAATAAGTGGATTTGTCTCTCACTGGGTAGAAAACATCGTTGGAAAAGGAGAAGATGCTGGTTACCATAATGTTTTAAAAGCCCTCTCCTCATGGCTAGTTTACCCTTTTCCACACAATCCCGCGAGTTTTAACAACCGTAAAAGAGAAAGCCTTTGAAAACATTGTGGAAAAAGGAGAAAATGCGGGTAACCCGCATTTTCTCCTTTTCCCACAAATGTTTTCTACCCTATCAAAAGCATAATTTATTATGTGAGCTATATGTAATTTGTCGTCTGCAAATGTTATCAATTTGGTCGAGTCGAAAATTTCATCGCTTGATAAATAGTTAAGACACCGGATTGTTTTGTAAAGGGTCAAATAGATATAGAAAGAAAAAGTAAAGAACATGCGAGGATCAGACCGCACAGACAAACAGTCTGAATGCGCTGATTTGTTCAAAAAGTAATGAATTTTTGGTGTACCATATTAGTACTACACATTTTGGCGCGTCGTTTGACCTCCGTGTGACTTTTGCATGGCCTTCAAAAACATGTAAGTATAGCAGGCAGGTAATATGATGCAATTGGTATATAGTGACATTGTTATTATTAATTGGGACAAATTATACTTCTGCACACTCTTCGTCCGTTTCCGTAAAGATCCGTTTTATATGATGGGATAGCGCAACTAAAGTTAATTCTTGTCCTGCTAAATAAGTGACATAAAACTTTCAAGCCGATAGTAAAAACCCAAATTTTGCTATTTTAAAGGTATTTCTAAGGGAAAACTATTTCCTTATCGGAGAGTGCAGATCTAAGATCAGACTGCACGTTCTGTGCAGCCTGATCTTGATCTACACTGCCCGCTGAAGGGCAGTGAGTCGCGCTTCGCACCCCAATGATTAAAGATACATCCCTACGGCCAGAGAGGAAAAACGCTGCAGAAATTTAAAAGAGTGTAGAATGGATCGAATCTTAGCCAGCTGTGTAAAGTTAAATTACCGATATACATATGGTGTTAAGAGATAAACCCATATATCGGAAATCTTCGATTTAAAACAGGAAACGTCTCAAAAGTGACTTCTTTGATTTCGCCAAAAAAGTGAAATGCATTTTCTATCGGTCGTAATTCGTATGCAACCTTGCATCTGTCAGGGGCAACATTTGGCATGAAGACACAAGAATGATTATAGTTTGATAAAATAAAGATGAAAACTGACTCAGAATGAATACAGATGTATCTTCAAAGTAAACTTCAGCAGTCAGTTCGGAAAATATCTTATTCAGCAAGTCAATAAGTAAACATAACACAACTTTATCAACCGTTCCACAGGTTGTTATATAACATTGCAAATGACTAGAAAAATGCCAGTCATTTTAAAAAGAAACAGGTATTGCAAGTTCAAAGCATTTTTTGCCAGAACAGGCATTGTAGATACAAAATCAAACTACACACATTGTGCAGTTTGATTTCTATATATACTTCCTGCAAGAGCATTGAGGGCCACGCTTGTAATCTTGACCCTTTTCTACGACTCAAAATACAATCCACTGAAATTCATACAGATTTTTATATAACAAGCGGACGACACAGATCAAGATCAGACTCACGTTCTGTGCAGTCTGATCTTTATCTATGCCGTCTGAAAAAAAGAATGTTTTACAATACGACTCTGTTAGGGTGAAAAACTGTTATTTTTAATTTCAAATTCTAAATTCTTATTTTAGTTCAGATGACCCTGGCTACCGGACGGTTGTACGAAGTTCATCGAACCTCATACCATAAATGAAACCGATCAAATATCTACTTAGACACTGCCCTACCTTCACCAAATATTGTTTCCTATCAAACAAATACCCCTAAATAGACCAGCAGGATACAAAATGAACATTAGCTTTAACAATAACACTTCCTTTTGTCCTTTTATCAAGTTTGTCCTGATATCTCTTGACATATTGACCTTTATCATTTGTCCTGTCTCTCTCTCTCTCTCTCTCTCTCTCTCTCTCTCTCTCTCTCTGTCTCTGTCATTCGTATAATTAAGTAACTGTTGATTTACTTTCATTTACTTGTGTGCAGGGATGGGGGGGGGGGGGGTAGGTGGGTGTGTGGGTGTGAGTGTGTAAATCTTGTATATGGAGGAAATAATTAATAATAATAATAGTTAACAGATTACCAAACAATCCTGAGATTAAACGATCCGGACAGATCTAGACACCTTTTGAAAACATTGTGGAAGAAAGAGAAAATGCTTTTTTTCTCTTATTCCCATGTTTTCTGCCTTTTCAGACATAAATTTTATCATTTGAGACACATTTAATTTGTCGTCTAAAATTCTTTCAATTTGGACACCTGATTGAGGCAAACTTTCTTTCCGACGACTTTTCGCCTCTCACCTCTGATGCAAGTGAGAAAAAGTAGTCAGTGGCTTGGAAAGAAAGTCGTATCAGTACTGTTGTGGGAAAGCTAGGAAACACTTGCGTAGGTGCACTGGTTATCGTGATATAACATAACCTGCTAAAACGGCATTAAACTCCAATACAAACAACAAGGTCAATTTGGATATGTCTAAAACGTTCTTGTTTGGTAAAGAGTTTAACACAGTGTAGATACATACATATTTCTTTCGCAGGACTGTTGATAGTCATTATGACAGGATTCATTCTTCTCTCACTGTATCGGCGATGGTTATGCGGGAATGCATCCAGTTACGAATATTGTACGAAGTGCCGCTTTAAAGAAACTCCAGGAAAGCAGGGACAGGTGCACTAGCAGCCATGATATCACTGACATAATGTTGAAAACAAAACAAAACAAATATCATGACATGGCTTGCCAACTATGTTACCTTGGCTATTATACGTTCTGTTTGTTCTTAAATACGAAAAAGCAAAGTGCTGTAG
Organism: Hippopus hippopus; assembly: GCA_946811185.2. Classification (NCBI taxonomy): domain Eukaryota; kingdom Metazoa; phylum Mollusca; class Bivalvia; order Cardiida; family Cardiidae; genus Hippopus; species Hippopus hippopus. Next base: position 47,467,095 of record OX328106.1, on the reverse strand, counting down.
GCACTGTGTTCATTTTTTTTTTTTCTTCGAAAAACATCAAGTCAAGGAGAATAGGTGCATGAAATAACCATGGTAAGTCATCAAGTATCAAAGAAAAATCTTATGCTTTTATTTAGAGTAAATACTGTTTATTTCAACTATTAACCTGCTAAATAAGTGAAAGAAACTTTTAGCTGAAACCCTAATTTTGCCATTTCAAAGTTTGTGTGTCTTTTTATGGGGGGGGGGGGTTATGTCTTTATCAGACAGTGTAGATCCAAGATCAGACTGAATGTTTGTGCAGTCTGATCTTGATCTTCACTGTCTGCAAAAAGGTCCTAGAGTCGCGCATAGCAGCAAGGGAGAAGTTCTTCACAATGGGAGAACACTGTTCTCGGAACTCGGAGTTTCAATCATTCCACGCTTCCCGGTATCTCTCCACTAACGTCACCGTCCCACTTTGACGAACGCTCATAGCTTCCTCGTTTTGTTGTTGTCGTCCCTTTAACTTCCGTTAAATCATTGTTATAGTATAAATTCATGTCAATATATATTGTAAGGTTGAGTTTATTATCATTTTACTTATGAAAACATGCAAAAAGAGAAATTTGCATTACAAGCAATTTGTTTTTCCCACGATGATATCATATTTGGCCTGCAAGACGAAAATAGTCGTAGATGACAGTGATATAAAATATCTAATAGCACTGACAATAAAAATATAAGTTCATCTCCCAAGAAAGGAACAGTTGTTACATTACCCATTAACCCCATGAGCATGGAGTAAATGAAATATTCAGTTTGTAAGAAAAAAGGGATTCTTTTTTTTTTCTTCAATACTTCAGTAAATATTAGAACCTATAGGGCAAAAATCGTACTGCAAGCTCTTTGCAGTCTAAAATTGCCTTTGGTTCGACTGTACGATTTCAAAGAGCCCCGGTAGCTTAGTCGGTAGCGTACAGGACTTGAGAAATTTGATTCTAGTAGGCCAGTTTCTTTCCGAGGATTGGTGATAGTCATTGCGACAGGATTCATTCCTCTCCCACTGCTGACCATTGTTTCGACGATGGTTATTTGGAAAAACAGCCAGTGGCTTGGAAAGAATATTGTGCGGAGTACTGGTCAAAGAAACTCTAGAAAAGCATGGGCAGGTGCACTGGCCGTCGCAATATAACTGAAATAGTGTTGAAAAAGGCGTTAAACACCAACCACCTAAATTTTCAATATTAAAGATTTGTTATTTCTTACACTGTATGTCGCACAAAGGACACAAAAGAACAAATGTACACTCTATGCTGTCACATCCGCAAAAGATCTCAAGTTGCCCTCACAAGACTAAGGATATGGCATATAATTGAAGCAAAAAACAAGAAGTACCTTTAATACAGATAGACGGCGTAACAGACTCTAGAATTTGAATACTGAAACTCTTTTGTGGCTCAATATGAAGTAAGATAATGAAAATTAAAAACGAGAAAGTGCCTGTTTTCCTCACCGTTTTTCATTTTGTTGAAAAGGAGCGCTGGGTTATTGGGAAATGCTTATGAAATATCGAATTTCCAAATAGAACAAAAAAAGGATCATTCTCCATTATATTAATTTACTATGGTATGAATCAAGGCCATGGGTATCAGTTAGCTGTAGCAACGCTTGTAAATAGTGATTTGCGGCGAATATGCCAGCAGGGATCCGCCGAATAAACATGTTCATATTTTTTACCAATCTCAAATTACCATCTATTCAATCTTTATCAATACCAAAAAGTAGGCCAAAGCCAGCACATTCAGCTTCTCCGAAACAACTAGTCGGGTAATTTACACCAAACGTTAGAAGCGTACATAGAATCACATGACAAAATGCCCGTATGAAAAGAACCCCAGCATCTCCAATCATATTGCTGTAATACAAATCCCATCGAACCGTCAGACATGAAACCGCAAGCACAGACGTTAAGTCCCACTGCGCGTGCGCTATGGATATCTTCTCGGTCGGCGATCACTGCTTCAACAGCCTGACAAACTTCACTTGCTTCAGCCACGCTAGCAATGGTGTACCGGCCATTTGGCCCCTGGATATTGAACACTGAAAATAACAAGAAATATTTAAAAAAAAAGACCGTTTGGTTTGGCAAATCAGAAATTACGTTACACCGAAATTTAAAGGTTCTTGAAAATTGCACACGTGTACATGCAATGTTCATTATGATTGGTCGAATATTACAAGACTTGTGGCCTTTTGGTATAAATAAGAGGTATTCGCCGGCCCACGGCAGTTCTATCTCAAATCAGTCTGGATCAGTCTACATAAAATATGTAGTCTGACTTTGAATCTAACAAATGAGAGAAAAAAAAAAAACTAGATAAATGAGAGAACTTCTGGCAGAAGGATTTGCAAAATTGATGTTATCACATTTTTCTCTTCTTTACAAAGTAGAGTACACAATTATTGAATTCTACTAGACTAACTTTTCTTTGCGGAACTGCTTCACGTCGACGATAATGTGCCAACACGAAATTTCTACACTCAGTACATTTCTTGAAAAACGAAACACTGGTTGAAAGTTGAAAATGAGCCGAAATAGCCAAAATCAGCCAAGTTTTTATCAAAGTTACCTTTAATGTAATTTCTTGTAAAGTTTCGTAAGAATGCTGTAAGATTTTCAAATGGAAAAGGGTAATAAATTCCTCAGCGCAAATCAAAAAGCTACATGATAAACATAGAGTATAACCACTCCTTGCAAAAATTTATAAAAACTTGTCAGCTCTGTCTCATTGACAAAATTTTGAGGTTATTCAATGCTCTAGGATGTTGTCCATTTCCTCCAGAAGGTATCTGCAAAGTTCCGTAACTGTTATTGGGGGTTAATACTTTTATGCACTCATTCTTTAAAAGGATCCAAGACATGTTGAGTCAGTGCCATGTCAGGTGATTATGCGCCCAGTCAAACAGTTTTATTTTGTTGTGATCAAGTAAGTTTCTGGTGAAAACGTCTGTATGTACAGCAGCTACATCATGCTGCGATTTATTGTAAGCTTGTTTTTGACGTAAAGACGGCAGAACAAAACATAAAACCTGTTGAAACGGAGGTGTCGTCTGGACCATGGTAATCTTGTCTCTTCAGGTCCATGAGACACAGTGCTTTGCATGGACGTCTCGCGGTGCCTTGAGCAGGATTAACCGACTTTAAAAAACGGCGCCGTTCTGGAGTAATCGGACAACATCATATAGCATGGAATAACCTCACAATGCTGTCAATGAGAAAAAGCTGGCAAGATTTGATAAATGTAAGGTGTAGCCATAGTCATTGTTAATCATGTGACTTTTTGATTTGCAATAAGGAGCTTTTTATACCATTTTCCATTTAAAAATCTTACAGCATTCTCACAAAACTTTGTGAATCTTTCAATGGAATAACATTGAATTACTTTAAAGGTAAATTTGATCAACACTTGTAATTTTTCTGCTGATTTTCAACTTACAACAAGAGTTGCGTTTTTTTATGTACTAAGTGTATTGACACTGTAAAATATCTAGTAGACCTAAGCCTGGCTAAAAATTCACTAAATTAACCCTTATCCTGCTACATAAGTGAAATGAAACTTTCAAGCCAATGGAAAAGATATCTCCGTATCGGACAGTAGATCTAAGATCATACTGCACGTTCTTTGCAGTCTGATCTTGATCTACACTGTCTGTAAAAGGTCCTTGACTCGCGCTTAGTAGCCTAAGGGTTAAAAGATATTTCTCACATCCGAGACTGTCTCATTGGTTGTGAATATCGACAGCGGCTGTTATATGATTAAACTCTCCTTTTCACACACTGATTCCCCTATTTCGGGGGAAGAACTGAGTACAGACAATGAACAAAGAGCTTTTTAAAGCTCTCTTTAATTCCAACCGTATATCTATACTCAGATACTCCAATACTTTAAATCAGTTGACCGTATGTGCATACGTAGCTTTGTATGTATCCATAGGCCTATCGAAAACAGAGAATGCGGCATTAAGATTTACAGATGATCAACATCACCGTCATCATCACTATCATCTTTATAGTCGTATTCGTCATAGTCGTCTCCATCATCAACAATCTGAATGAGAAGAATTTGTCTGTGTCAATTTCGTCCAGATCAACATTGTCACTTTCGCTAAATCATGATTTTTTTACTCAAGATAGGAAAAGATATCGTTAAAAAATAGTCATCAAGTCATCTAATTTTCATTCCGCAACCATTCACGTGCGTCAAATTAACCAGATAGAAATTAAACTATAATCGTTAAAGGCAAAAATAGTTGAAGAAATACCTGGAAATTCCATGAATGACGCCATTATCCAATTACTAGACATATCCGAGATGACGTTACGTTCAGCGTAAAATCGATGCTCACTTAGGTGACACGTAGAATCCAGCATATTCCATGAGGCTGACTGGCAACCGTGTACTGTTGCACAGTATGCTACACAATGTGTTGCAGAAGAGCGGTTCGCTTCTATCGTTACATATTCTGGAAAGAATCTATAGCCACCGAACCGTCTGTATACAGTAGTTTGTATCTCTTGACACATTACTGTTGCAAGATTCAAGAAAAAATATATACTAAATCCGTTTGAAATCATGTTTCAGACATATACAACGTGGAAACGCAATGTTTTTGCACACGAAAAATTTCCTTTCTCGCTTGACTGTTGAACAACGTCCACAATTTATATTATTTACGTTCTGTGTCCGTCACAAGGTTTTGAATTTTCATCCCTCAAGGCTTTTAGTTTTTCTTTGATTTGTATGTCTTAAATTACAAAGTTTTTAACTGTGTTATCTAACGTGTTTGTCTCAAAAGGTGTTGAACTTTCTTTAGCTTTGTGTCTCACAAAGTTTTGAAGTTTTCCTTGGTTTGTATTTCTTCCACAAGGTTTTGATATTTTACCTGTCTCTCACAAGGTTGTGAACTGCGTTATTGTCTGTGTGTGTCTTAAAAGACTTTGAACTTTTCTATAGCTCTGTGTGTCTCTCACAAAGTTTTGAAATTTCTCTTAGATTGTATATTTCCATTAGGTTTTCATCTTGAAGGTGTCGAACTTTCTCATGCCTTGCATGGCTCCACAGAATCCATTACTATAGTTTTTTTCCCTCTCCTTTTACTTGAACAGAGAGACTTATTTTAGAGAAAAAGTTGATCTCATAAACTTTCTTTTGATACCTATTTAAACAAACAGTCAACCAATGAATAAATCAGTCTATCAATGAATCAATCATTAAATCAACCTATATCAATCAATCAATTATTTTACCAATAGACCATGCCATCATTTAGAGATATTCACTGTCAAAAATAACTTCTATAAGTCGACATCGTTGCAATTCGGAAGTTTCACAGATTTGATGAAATCTCGATCTGTGAGCAAAATAAAACTAACAGGTTCTAGACAAAATGAGAGTCACGTGATTTAAACAGAATAATACAATAGGTTTTTTGCGATTCAACATTTAAACAAATAATTAAACAATAAAGATAATGCACAGTGTTATCAAAGTAAATAGATTTATACGTTGGTGTGACAAGCCTACTTAAATCAATACATGTTCATACGTCAAATATACAAGGTGTTTGGACTTATCAGATATTCAAACATGCAATGGTTTGAGTAAATCGGTTAATCGGTACCAGTAGTATTAGTAGGAGTCGTTGTTTTAGCAGCAGTAGTAATATTTTTATTATTAATGGTCGTAGTACTTGAAGAAACAATTACAATATTTAAAGCCATGGTCACACTTACGGTCATGCACGTAGTTGTCCGTAGTTCATTTCAAACGTAGTCTGCCGTAGTGTTACTACGGTCAACTAGGTTGAAGTACGTTCGAAGTAGATTCAAACTTGGCAATATAGAAAGTCCAAGTAGGTTGAACTACGTGTAACAAAAATTATGCGCTTACTACGTGCAAACCGTACGTTTAAACCACGTTCATTACTACGTTGAACTACGGCTTTCTACGTATAACTACGATCAACTACGTTTAATACGGTCAACTACGGCCATCTACGGTCATTCCCCACTACGGTTAACTACGTAAGGTGTGACCACGGCTTTAGTTAAAGTAGTAGAAGTAGTGATGGCAGCAATGGTAGTAGTTGTTGTGGTCGAAGTAGTTGTTATGGAAGTAGATCTAGTTGTCAAGGTAGAAGTAGTAAAAAATTACTACTAGTAGTAGAAGTAATCTACGATTTCAAAGGTGTATAAATTTGTGGAGGAAATATATAGGGCAGTGTAGATCCAAAATCAGACTGCACATTTTGTGCATTCTGGTCTTGATCTACACTGTCTGCAAAAGGTCCTTGAGTCGCGTTTAGCAGCCCAATGATCAATCCATTCGTCTTTCACTTGGTAAGTATTAACTGTTTTAATTAGTGCCATAGGCGAAAACATGGGCTTTGCGGACGGCATAGTTCAAGATCAGACTGCACAAAACGTGCAGTCTGATCTTGGATCTATACCAACCGCTTGTTTAGCTAAGCCTGTAAAATAAAAATCTTGAGTTTTGAAAGTGGGCTGTATTTAACGACCCTGAAGTAGAAACCTTTCGAAAATATTGTGGGAAATGGAGAAAATGCTGGTAACCAGCATATTCTCCTTTTCCCACAATATTTTCTACTCTACTAGTATTAAAAACAAAAGTAACCATTTGAGCAGCGATTGATTGATTGATTTTATGGTATTAAACGCCGTTTTTAACATTATTTCAGTTACATCGCGGCGGCCAGTGAACCTATCCATGCTTTCCTAGAGTTTCTTCTACCAGTACTCCGCACAATATTCTTTCCAAGCCACTGGCTGCTTTCCCACATAACTGTCGTCGAAACAATGGTCAGCGGTGAGAGAGGAATGAATCCTGTCGCAATGACTATCATCAAGGAATGAAAATGGCTAAGTCGGGGATCAAACCAGCAGGGGAGCCCGATTTCCAAGTCGGTAATGACCATGGCTAAAAACCAAGTGGTCGCTGGTTCGATCCAAGCACGGCCAATTTCTTTCCAGTAACTGATGATAATCATTGCGACAGAATAATGTCCTCTCTTACCGCTGATCATTGTTTCGGCCATGTTTTTAAGGGAAAACGCTCAGTGGCTTGGAGGAAATATTGCGCGAGAAACTGGTAAAACGCAACTTCATGACGGTATGGCAAAATGCACTGACCCGTGAACCATGATATAACTGAAAAAAAAAAAGTTGATAACGATGTTAAACATTCAACAATCAAACATATCATTACACGTAAGGGTAGATAAACACAGTCCGAGACCACGAAATCAGGAAGTTTAAAACTAAACTGTGTGTATTCATTGGGTTGATACACAGCCAAATAGCGTAGCCACTTCAAGTGGTTGTTAAACGTTACTTTATACATCTATATTTTACATTGACTGTGTATGGAGATTTCGTAACCAGGTAAAGTTTGGATGTTTTACTACCAAAGATCTATATAATTTAACTTCGTCTACCATATGTATACGAAAACGTTCGTTCTCAGGTGGTGTGTTATTTATCTCTTATCCTGCTAAATAACTAAAATCAAATTTTCAATTCGATAGTAAAAACCCAACTATCGCTATTTCAAAGTTATGCTTTGAAGAATAATATATCCTTATCGGACAGTGTAGATCCAAGATCAGACTGCACGTTCTGTGCAGTCTGATCTTGAACTACATTGTCCGCAAAGGGTCAGTGAGTCGTGCCTAGCAGCCTAAGGGTTAAAACTGTTAGCGAGTTTTCTCATGTAAGTCTAGATTCGCTTTTCGTTTTCAGCCTCAAATTTATTCAAATCTTACTATAGCTACACAGTTTTAGAGGGTCAAGTTAAAGTGTGTTTGGGTGGTGATTGAACCCTTTACAACAAGATCCCGAGTTTTAAAGACCGTGAGGAAGAGGCATTTTGAAACAAGAAATATCCTAAACAAGAAATATCTTTATTAAAGATAGATGTAAATTGGCCAGCAAGTAGGCAGGGGCCCTTAGAATGAACATGTCTACATATTTGACCAATCACAGATTTTTATTTATTCATTTGTTATCAGTTACAAAAAAAAATAGGTCAAAAGCCAGTACATTCAGCTTACGCCGAAAAAAGATAAACGGCGTAAGAGGTACTGGAATATGAATATTGAAACTCTTTTGTGGCTCAATATGAAGTAAAATAATGAAAAGTAACTTCACGAACACTTGTCTCTTATGCCTCACTGTTTTTCATTTTGATAAGAAGTAGTTTTGAGTTACTGGGTAACGCTTATGAAAATAGAAAATTTCCAAATAGGTTAGCACAAGAATAGAATCATTCTCTACTACATTTGTTTGGTCAAAAGCCAGCGCATTCAGCTACGCCGAAAATGGGCGGGAAAAGGAGAAATGCTGGTAACCTGCAAACGGGATTATTGTCCGAATTAAGTTGAGTAACGTTATGCTATCTGAGACTAACGTTCTCAACGTCCTGATCTGACACAACTTTTCAGACTCGATTCAGCAAAATAATGTTAATTGACTTATGTCTGTTTATTTTGCTTAGTTGAGTCTGAAACTTTTCTTTCAGCTCTGGAGAAGGTTACTACTGTCAATGGTGAAATGCGTCTCAAATAACGAACTCAACTTAAGACAAAACCTGAGACCGTTGGCAAATTTTAGTAAAACAAGGGACTTAAGTTTTTTCATGAAACCGGGCCGTGGTTTTAACCGCCATGGTACTGAAACAGGAAGGGCCGAGAAAACAAAAGTAACAAACGGGAAAAAAATGCAGATCATGTACAGTTTCTCTATGTTTTCCATGGTACCTAGATGAATATGAGCGGCGATTTGGCATAAAGGGGCCTAATGCATGTCCGTGATCCATTATACCAAGCAAGTCGTGTCAAATTTATGGTTCCATAAAGTTCATTTTTTACTAACAACCGACTAAATTATGAGGTGCAATGGTCCATTAACATGCAAAAAATTTACCAATGGCAAAGAGTTTCGACTCATGTCAGCCTGCGCGGACTGCGCAGGCTGACATGAGTCGATACTTTTTGCAGATTCATTAAACCCTCTTTTCACAGAGCATGGCTTTTGTGTTCTGGACCCTGGACTTCTTGGTTTCGTTATTAAACTTTAATTTTATAACTCGTATTGTAACCAAGCTTTGTCATATACATAAGCTTTTTTATGGTTTATCAAAATGTATTGCAAACGATACACTGGACAAACCTTTGTAGGAAAGGAAATATTGTTTTATTAATCGGAAAATATTGTTGGAAAAGGAGCAATTCCTCTTTGCAAGCAATTGCTCCTCTTCTCACAATGTTTCAAAAACTGTAAACTGAAGAGGCGTATACTGTCGTATTTTAACAATAATGGGTAAAATACATTTGGAAAACGGGATACAGGATATGAATGGGTTTCATATTATTTTTATTTTTATGTCTATGTCACATGAATTTAGACACAGATTTTTTTTAGTCTTTTTCGAAATCGCCCATCTGGGTACAAATGTATTGAACCAACGTTTTTCTAATCCGTACACAGAAATATCATTAAGAAAGCTGCAGCCGAGCCCCGGTGGCTCAGTCAGTAGCGTGCAGGACTTGAGAACAGGGGGTCGTGGGTTCGATCCCTGGCTCGGCCAATTTCTTTCCGAGGATTGATGATAGTGATTGCGACAGGATTCATTCCTCTGTCACCGCTGATCATTGTCTCGACGATGGTTATGTGGGAAAGCAGCCAGTGGCTTGGAAAGAAAATTGTGCGGAGTACTGGTAAAAGAGACTCCAGAAAAGCATGGATAGGTGCACTGGCCGCTGCGATATAACTGAAATAGTGTTGATAACGGCGTTAAACACAATACAATCAATCAATTAAGAAAGCTGCATTCTATGTCAAACTTGCTATCGCTAAAAGATTGAAAACACTTTAGTTTTATAGCTTTTTACTCATTGTTCACTCTCCACAGCTTGTGAATTTCTACTTTACACACTAAATCTACTCCTTTCCTGTACGTGTATTTCTTTTTCCGTAACATCTTGATGTAATCTCCGTGTATCACCTTGTTCGGTATATTGTATGTTCAGCTGACGATGTACTTTGTACAAGTCGTATTAAAATATATATGTTCTGTTCTGTATCATATTTAGGGACACAAGGATACTATTTCTGTATTTTTCATGATGTTTTTGACGGTTGTCCGTAGTTCATGAATCACCCAGTCAGGCCAGCATTGATGTACTGGAACATAAGTCTGTGTCAATGTTATTGTCTTGACGTTTTAAATCTTTATCAATCATCAAAATTTTGGATACACTCGAACTGAAAACATTTGCATGAGACATATAAAACGCGCCTTTGATAATGAGACTTACCTTCAAAGAGTAGGAAACATTGTGGGAAAAGGAGCACATGCTGTTTACCAGCATTTTCTTCTGTTACAACAATGTTTTCAAAAGTTCCCTCGCTTTAGGTCGTCAAAACTGGGTAGAGGTTTGAGTACCAAACTGTATAACTTAACCTCTTTCTACGGCTGAAGATACAATCCTCTGAAACTCAAAGACATTCCCATCTCAGAGGCTTGACTTAACAAGCGGGCGGTATAGATAGAAGATCAGACTGCAGGTTCTGTGCAGTCTGATCTTGTATTTATATCGTCCGCAAAACTCTCTTCGCCCATGATGCTCATTTGAAGCGCTTATCTTTGGTCGCTATCCTGACACCCTAAAAAGTTCGTTGTGTGGCGTAGTGTGTATATAGCACCGTTTCGAAGAGCATTTGAGCGATATTCATAGCGGCCAGCACAGTCATCTTTTTGCTCAAGGAATTTCCTTTTACCACTAGGCCCACTGACGTATCAAAATCTTTCAACGCCACTGACTGCTTTCCAAAATGTGCAGTGGCGAGAGAGTAACAATTTCTGTCGCAATGATTGCAATTACTCATCAGAAAGATTGTTTGGCCGCGATGGGATTTGAACTCGCAACCACTGTTTTACTAGAACTGTTCGTTGCCAATGACCTACTAGCTTTTGATCTCTCAGAAACGAACATCGGTATATTACAGCATATTATTAAGGAAATATTATATTGTATCCATAATAACAGATGCGTATCCCATTACATTTAGACATTTTTGTTGTACATTGCAGTGTTGGGAAGACTGTTGACGGTTAAATATAATGAAGTATTTCCTTAACCCAGTGGTCTATTTTACAGGAGATTAGATCTCTCTGTCTCTGTCTCTCGTCTTAGCATGTCTTTAATTTGTTTGGTCCATTTATCTGGTTCATTTATTATTCATTTTTAAAAACGCAGTCAATGTACCGTTCACGATTGCTCTAAATTAATCGTCGAATACTTTAGGGCAGGGGCACTTCCTGACTATATACATGTATCAGATATTCCAATTAAAAATAGCAAAACGATGAAAGGATGTTTGTTATTTTGCTTTACTCATACATACGACAATTTGAGTTTTCCTGACAACGGTATAATCAATACTTATCAGTAAGCATAACATGTATTTTGGGCCAGAGGCCTATATTTACGTCAATTAAATATTCTGAGTTTCTCTCTCTCTCTCTCTCTCTCGGACAAACAGAGTCCCTCACAAACGCAGTATCATGTCTATTTCTTAGAGAAAGGCAGGAGGGTAGGATTAACATCCCCGACATATGTCGTTTGTCAAACTAAAACAAACATACGTGTATAACACGTAGGCCTATACACAAGTAACACTTACGATTACTTCCTTCTCTTATCTGGCTGTCTATACTTTGCAAATAGGAGAGATTACGTTAAACAGGGTTTTTCAAGTTTCCTCTACATTCGTCGGGTCCATGCGGTCTAGAATACTTGAATTTATCAGTAAACCAGGCTTCATATTAACCAAGCATTCTTCAGAACATTTTTGGTCTTCTTCTCTAGGATTTTCTGCATTTGAAAGTAACACAACTTCCGATTGGCTAAACCAAAAGGTTTAGCCAATCATAAGTTGCGTTACTTTCAAATTTGAAAATTCTGCTTTATAAGACTACGGACCCTGAATGCCATAGCAGATACTGATCAAATGTCATTTTGTCATTTAACCCTTGTGCCGCTAAATAAATTAAATTAAACTTTCAAGCCAATAGTTAAAACACGAATAATGCTAGTTCAAAATTATTTTTTTGAGAAATATATCTCCTTAGATAGTTATCGGGCAGTGTAGATCCAAGATCAGACTGCACGTTTTGTGCAGTCTGATCTTGATCTACACTGTCCGCAAAACGTCAGTGAGTCGCGCCTAGCAGCCGAAGCGTTAACTTTACAAATACATAACGATTATAAATGCGACTTTTACTTTTCAGCCCTACGCTATTCACACGTAAACCAATGATCTGATAATGATCAAATTTCAATTAAAAGTAGAACATCGTGTAGTCAATACAATTTTGAACAGTTTGATATCAGATTTGCCTATATTTTGCTTCTATATATACAAAACATTTCCCTCTATCTAAGTGCACACTTGGTCTTTCGTGCGATTATACTTGAAAACACCATGCTCTTGACTAAAGAATCCCACGTTTTAACGACCCTCAGAAAGCAAGCTTTTAAAAACATTTGAAAAAGAAGAAAATGCTCGTTACCAGCATGTTCTCTTTTTCCTACAATGTTATCTACCAGGCTACCACTTCATCGACAATCGTAACATTCGAGCCACTTTGAATTTATTTGTCGTCGGCAAATGCTTTCAAAATGGACAAGTCTGTTTCGTCATCTGGTAAAGAGGTACTCAAGTATGACATTAGGGAAAAAAACTTGCATCTTATGCTAGATAGTCATTTCCTTTTCGCTGACCTATATTAAGAATTGAAACAAAAAGGCAAGATGACTAAGCAGAGAAGAGAAGAAAAAGACTGGTTCAAAAGCACAAACAAAAGCACAAACAAGCAGGGACAACATGCGCTTGACAAGGAAGATTTTTATTCAAACCTATTACTCCGCAAGAAGCTTACTTTCCAAACACTGCAAGCAATTACTTTTTACAAGGACCCGCTTTTCTCTCTTCCGCCCCCCTCCCCCCTAAAAAAAAAAAATGGTTCCATTCATTTCGAACGAAAGAAGGCCTTTCATTTCTTTTGACGGTTCAACCTTTATGTCATGTACGCACTATCTTTTGCTAGGTATGAAAATTGCTCGGTTTTTAGCTCCACTGAATAAAGGTTTCACTTTTTCAAAGTACATTGTTAAAATAGTTCGACATTCAAAATAATTCATTTTGATATTTGAGATCATGTATAAACAGTTGTTAACTCGAAAGTCAGATATTCTTTTTCTTTTATGTAAACTTAAAGGTCTTTCTGATATATACCAAAAGAAAACGGTACGAGTGTTTTAGCAACATTGATTTGAAAATCTCCATGTTTTACATAGTTCATTAACATATGGATTTTGAGGCCTTATAAATATGTCTTTAAGGTTCATCTGTGGCTTCATGATAATTGAAGTTACCATGACTGCTGTATCTGACTTATTTTCTTTACATTATATATCATTTGGTGCACTTTTTGAGTCATTTTGTAGTAGATCTAAGCTGTTCCGATTGTATTTACTGCATTTGTAATTTGAAAAAAAAAGTGTATCTGCTGAAGTTAGCGGTTTTAGTGGGCGTTCTATAATTTCTTCTATCAATTCTTACATGGATTTCACTTTATTACATACCTGTAAGTTTTTCGGGTTAAATACATGCGGCGCACGCGGATAAAAATCACACACGACGGAAAAAAAAATCCGTATCTACATTCAGTGGAATACGGTTCCAAATATGGTATGATGACGTCATAATGACGTAACTCACTAGCGGTATACGTATGCATTTATTTGCAAGTTCATTGGTCAGAATTTTTCGCTGTAATATTTATCCGCCATTCATAAAAACGAAGTTATGGATACTACGCCATTATTTGTTTTATTTTGCTTACCGTTTTCGAATAAATGTCAATAATTTGCAATATTTTGTCGTTGAAAAGGTGTAGGTATATAATAAAAGGAATATTATGCGTAGTGACTTTTTTGGTGCTTGTATTTACTTCTCGCTGCGTAAGAAAATTTTTGCATCTCGCTCGACCTTCGGTCTCGCGCGATACCAAATTTTCTCACGCTGCTTGAGGTAAATACAAGCACCAGGAAAGTCACTACAGCATAACATTCCGTTATGTATTTCACAGTCCATGCCAAATCCGACTAACTTGCTTTAGAGATTGGGGGAGCAATACAGGGCCATGGTTGTACTCTTGTTAAGTACGTCATTGACCTTTGAATATTACAAAGTCTACATTCTGAGTAGTCTGAAGAAAAAATCTCGTGTGAAAATATCCATACACTCATGGACCATGGGCAGTGATTAATATGGAAAGCAGTACATGTACTCGGTCAACATCATGTGCCTCTGTGGGCAGTTTAACACTTATCCTGCTAAATAACTGAAATGAAACTTTCAAGCCGATTGATGCTATTTCAAATATATATTTCAGGAAAAATATCTCTGTATCGGACATTGTAGATCCACGATCAGATTGCTTGTTCTGTGCAGTCTGATCTTAATCTACACTGTCCGCCAAAAAAGTCACTGAGTCGCGCTTACCAGGCTTAAGGGTTAAAATGCATTTCATCCGTCAGACGACTCCTTCGTCTTTCAGCAGACCACAAGCACTTTTGAAAACATTGTGACACAGGCAAAAATTATCGTGACGAGACGTTTGTTCTTTTCGCCACTACATTTTTACAACGCGTTATTCGTGCTAATTCTCCCGATAATTTAAGGAAGTTTTCGAAGTTGTCTTCTTGCAAATTTTATTTATCAAGCTCATCTCATTGTATTTCTTAACCATTTACCACACGATTCACTAGTTTAAACGACCCTGATATAGATGTCACATCGAATACAAATTGAAACATTTCATCGATGTAGTTCTAAGCCCGCTGCGATGAAATCGCTCATGACTGGTTCCCAAAATGTTCAACGGTATCATTGCAGTATTTCTCTTGATAGCTCGGCCGATTTGGTAACTGCATTTTGATCGACGGATCACCCGAAGTTTGCCGACGGTGTAATAGTGGTGCCACTTTTCAACCTTTCATATTCATACATATTGTATAATTGAAAGTAATTTTATGGAGGGATACAGGGGACACAGGATCCTGTTTTACTTCTATTTATTTTCAATACATCATTGATTTGTCAGGATGAAATTTCCTTGAAGCTTAAGGAAGGGCTATAATACATCTTAGGTTGTCAATTTCTACCAATAGATGTTATTCGCCAGCCATTTCCGGTTAAGGTCGGTGATTATTTAGCAGGCAAATTCAGGGTTAAGATGGAAAATATCAAAATGAACCGAACAAACACAAATTAATCAGATATTTAATAACCTACACTGAGACAGAGTATTAACTGAGTGGCATGATAAGTGTTTATTTACATAATTACTCTGTGTAGATCTAATAAATATTTTTAATCTATATAATTTATGAAAATCCTACAAGAAAATACCGAATCAATTATGTAAGGGCAAAAATCGATCGATGTTCAAATCTGTGTTATTTATAATTTTGATCCACACAACTTACATGAGATAGGTTGGCTGGAAAATTTTACCAGGGGATTTATTTGTTAACCCTTAGGCTGCTAAGCGCGACTCCCAGACCTTTTTAGTTTAAACATATTTATTTTACATCGATTGAGAAACAAGTCCGTACAACATATACTAATCTCTCCCGATTCTGCTTCTTGGGAACTACACCAGTACTCGCGCCGAATGTGTGGGCCAATGAAAGATCCCAAAGTTGACACCCGCTCCCGAGTCTCGAACTCGGGACCTTTTGGTTGCGAGGCCGACGCTCTACCTCACAACCACGGACACCAGACCTGTTGCAGACATTATAGATCAAGATCAGACTGCACACAAGTCTGATCTTGGATCTACACTGTCCGATAAGGAAATATTTCCCCCCAAAACAATACCTTTCAAATAGCAAAATTTGGGTGTTTACTATCGGCTTGAAAGCATTATTTCACTTATTTAGCAGGTTAATGATTAACCTTTAACTCTTTACCAAACGACAAAATTTTAGACTGGTCCAAATTGAAAGCATTTGCAGACGACAAAATTAACGTGACTCAAAAATTGAAATTTGTTCTGGGAGGGTAGAAAACATTGTGGGAAAAGGAGAAAATGCTGGTTACCAGCATTTTCTCCTTTTCCCACGATGTTTTCAAAAGGCTTCTTTTTCAGGGCCGTGAAAACCAGGGATTGTTTGGGAAAGGGTTAAGCGATAAAGTAAAAAGGTGAAGTAGATTTTCAGACGTGATCCGAGTGCTGGATCAATAATTTATTGGCATCTTCAATCGGTGAACAAAATCGAAATGAGTCAAGTCGAAATATTGCGAATAATATCTTAGATATTTTGTTCAGATTACATCACAGATATGGGAGATTGTATAATGAAGATCAGTCTACATGTTTTGTGCAGTCTGATTTTATTATACACTTCCCCAAAAGCTACTTTTGTTGTGACTCTAAGTTTTGTGCACAAATCTGCTATCAGCTTTTCCAAGGGTTAAAATCGATTCAACTGATTACCGCTTATTGATTTGTAAATATCAACCGTTTACAAATGCCTTTTTTTTTAATCATTTTTAAATTTTGGGCTTGTTCCAGGTATACTAAGCAGATACAAAGATCAAGGTAAATACAGGAGAAAAAACGAACAAACAGACAAGTGAAGCAAAATCCAGGCGTTCAAGGATATCCTTACAATTTTTAGTGGGTGTTGTAATTCGTTGGATAGAAGTCATTTGTGTGTTTAAATAAAATGTTAGTTCGAAATAAGCTCGATGAGTGACTAAGAACAACTCATATTTTCATTGAAATATAAACTGAGCTTTTGAATTATAAATATAGACAGCAGGGAGGCACCAACTAGAATCAGAATCAGCAAAGGAGGATGAGTGACGGTTCTTACGCGAAAATCAGGACGGAACCTCTTCAAAATATAGGTAAGAGACCTCACTACCACACCCATTCTCTTTGTGTTTCTTTGATTAACTGTTTCAATGTTGTTGGTTTTTTTCGGCGAAGCTGGTTTTTGACATACTTCCTGATACTGATCTATTCCAATTAATAAATAGAAATTTGCGATAGGTCAAACATGTGAACATGTTTATTCCGAGGGCCCCTGCAGGCATATTTATGGACATAATTACGCCATCTTTCTTTTTCAATGATATGTCTCGTTTCTATTTTCAATTTTTTATTTTGTCTTTTGTAATTTGAGGTAGAATTGTTCATGCACTTACTTGTCTTTAACGAGCTGATATTACGATTAAGTAGTACAATACTGTGAGGAATAGTCACTTCAGTTGCTTTTTTGGTCTGTGAACAGATATCAAGACACATGCTGCTCAGACCTTAAAGTCTCATCGGCAATCGACACAGACAACTCCTTTGTGGTGTGCCCTAGTGAACAAATCTTTGAAATCGTACAAAGAGTGTGTCCTACTCCATATTTTTGCGCATTGTAAGATTTACCAATGATGAGTTTTAACGTCATTGAGAAAGATGCTTTTGAAAACATTTTGGAAAAATGAGAAAATGTTGACAACTGGCACTTTCTCTCATTTCCCCCACACTGTTTTCTCTGTCGATTCAAAGACAAATCTCATCATTTCATTTGCTTTCAAATTGGACAAGTCAAAATATTTCGGCATCGGGAAAAGGGTTGAGTGTTTACAACAGCTACTCACGTGAATACATGAGCTGTGCTTTGGCAAAGGGGGTTTAATGCATCTCTGTGATGCGTAACACCAAGCAAGTCATCAGATAATTATGGATCCATAAGATCCATTTTGTCTAGCAACCAACTGATCAATTAATAAATGTGGTAGACTGGTCCTTGAACATGCAGAAAATTTAACAACAGCAAAAAATTTCCACCCAGGATAGTCTTGATCGGTACTAATGGCAGATTATTAAACCCCCTTTTCTAAGTGCATGGCTTATATTTATTTCACAACTTGATAAACATATGTACATTTCAGGGGCCCAGGACCTTCTTTCTGTAGGCTATCAGTTCTATGGATTTCTCAGAAAGAAACGAAGATGGGACAATTTGACGGGGTCAAGTAAATGTAGGTTAAATTACTGTTAAAAGAAGTACAAAATCAAAGCCCTGAAGGCACTATTGCGTTCAAGTCTGTGTAAGATTGTTCTTGTTGTCAGTTTCGCATTTCAACTAGTGTAGATATATATAATTGTGTCCAGAGGTGCTACCCATGCATTACTTGATTTCAGCGCTTATACTATGACCGAGTTGAGTAAATGTAGGGGAATTTACTGTTCATAGTCGGGCGAAATCAAAGTCCTGAAGGCCCTGTTGCATTCAATTACCGGTATTTGTAAGCTATTTAAGACTGAACTGTCAACAGCATTTTAACTAGAGTATATCTTTGTGACCAGTTGTGCTATTCATGCATTCCTTGATTTCATTGCTTATACCATGCCTAACAGTTGCCTACAGGGTTGAGTAAAAGCATGGGAATTAACTGTTCATAGTAGGACAAAATCAAAGTCCTGAACACCCTGTTGCGTTCAGTTACTTGTAAGATATTTAAGACTGAACTGTCAGTAGCAATTCAACTAGTGTGCATATATAATTGTGGCAAGTTGTGATCTCCATACATTCCTTGATTTTCTTGCTTGTAGTATGCAGGACACTTTCTTACGGGGTTGAGTAAATGTACGGGAATTTACTGTTCATAGTTGGACAAAATCAAAGCCCTAAAGGTCCTGTTGTGTTCTGTTATTTGTAAGATGTTTAAGACTGAACTGTCAGTAGCATTTCAACGAGCATATATAATTGTGACCAATTGTGCTATCCATGCATTCCTTGATTTCCCTGCTTGTACTATTCAGAACACTACCCAATGAGATTGAGTAAAATGTATGTGAGCTCACTGTTTCTAGTAGAGCAATATCAAAGCACAGAGGGCATTCTGTTGTTTGTAAGATATTTGAAGCTCTTGTTAGACAAAAGCATTTCAGTTAGCATATGGAATTGTGACAAGTGTTGCTAGCCATTTTTTCCCCAATGTCCTTGCTTACCTACAGGGTAAAGTAAATGCATGTTAAAAGTTTAACCCTTGAAGTGCTAAATTAATGAAAAGGACCTTTTAAATTAGGAAAAAAGCATCTGAAATACTGCCATTTCAAACTTGTTTTGGCTGGATTATGTAACAGAGTAGTGGACATTATAGATCCAAGATCAGACTGCATATTCTGTGCAGTCTGATCTTGATCTATACTGTCCAAAAAAACCAATTTAAGTAGGTTCCAGTGCTTTATAGGTTAAGTAGTACAAAATCAAAGCACTGAAGGCTCTGTTGTGTTCAACTGTTTATAAGACATTTTCAGGGTATTTTCAATAGTATTTCAACTAGCATATATAGTGATGGTATAGAGCTGTAGCAGGCCTCATTTACATCAAATTTATATTATTTATATCAAATTGCAAAGCTCTGACTGAGCCTACACAAGCATTTTTGGGACATTGAGTTGGTAGAGTTTTAATTTTCAGTGTACTTGAATATGAAAGAATTATTTGATTGATAAGAAAACAGAATACATGTATCACTGTGATATAGTATAAAAAATGTTGAAATCAATGTAAAACCCCATTGAACCAACTCTGTTATCTTGATAAATTTCAGGGAAACAACGGTTTGTGGTGTTGTCTGAAGGCTGCTTGTACTGTTTTAACCATGAATCGTCAACGAAACCAATGGCTGCCTTTGCCTTGTGCTTTTATGAAAAGTAAGTTAAAAACCCCTTAACTCCTTACTGCACAATCCTGACTTTTAATGACTCCGAGGAGAAGCCTTTTGAAAACAATGTTGGAAAAGGAGAAAATGTTTGTAACCAGCACTTTCTCCTTATCCCACAATGTTTTCTTCCCTATTGAAGAAGAAAACCATGATTTGAGCCACATATAAATTGTTGTCAGTAAATGCTTTCAATTTAGACAACTCTATATTTTGGATCTAAACTGTCCAAAGCCGAGATATTTTCTTCAAAGCACAAGTTTCAAATTACATTTTTTGGGTTTTTACTATCAGCTTGAAAGTTTCATTTAACTTTTATTGGCGGGATAAGGGTTAAATGCAGGTTAAATGTTACAAAAGGAATGCATTGTATTTGGCTTGCAACACGCGAAAAGGGGCATTCAGACATTTGCGTAAAGTGTCGTCTTGGATCAGCCTGCGCAGTCCGCGCAGGCTAATCCGAGATGGCAGTGTACAACTTCATTAAATTTTGTGCAACAGTAGACTTGCGCAAAACAGAAAATTACATAAAACCGGAAAGTGTCGTTTCGAATTAGCCTGCGCGGACTGTGCAGGTTGATCCGAGACGACATTTTACGCAGATGTCCGAATGCCCCTTTTCGCGTGTTGCAGGCCATTTATCTTTGCCTTTAAACCTTACAGTCCCTTTTACAATTATGGTTGCTTTGCAGC
Source organism: Hippopus hippopus (assembly GCA_946811185.2). Lineage (NCBI taxonomy): Eukaryota > Metazoa > Mollusca > Bivalvia > Cardiida > Cardiidae > Hippopus > Hippopus hippopus. The sequence goes on along the minus strand of OX328106.1, from coordinate 47,446,556 downwards.
CATTGTAGATCAAGATCAGACTGCACAAAACATGCATCTGATCTTTGATCTACTCTGTCTGTTGTGCTGATACATGTTAGACAAAATCTCCATGCTCAGATGACATGTTGTGTGCTGCATTATGTGCTATTTGTTATCTAGTATACTAATCTTGCCAAACTGTAACTGTAATTTTTTTCCATTTTTGTGTCTTTTCATTGATTTTGAGAAATCTGCTGTGTTTATTTAGTGGAATAACTCTCAGACGGTCCAGTGTTTGACAACTCTAAGAGAGAAGGCTTTTTTAAAACATTGTGAGAGAAAATGCTGGTTAACTCTTTACCAAACAAAAAAGTTGGGGACTCGTCTAAGTTTAAAGCTATCAGACAACAAATTAAATGTGGCTTAATTGATAAAATTTTTCTCTGAGAGGGTAGAAAACATTGTGGGAAAAGGAGAAAATGCTGGTTACCAGCATTTTCTTCTTTTGCTACGTTGTTTACAAAAGGCTTCTTCTTCACAGTTGTTAAACCTTGGGATTGTGTGATAAAGGGTTAACCAATCCTTTTGACAATAAATTCCATAATTTGATCAACATTTAATTTGCTGTCTGCACATGTACATGGTTTCAATTTCAACCATTTTACGTTTTGTCATTTTGTAGAGATGAGTTAACCCTTTACCAAATGACAAAATTTTAGACCTGTCCAAATTGAAAGCATTTGCAGATGACAAAATAACTGTCCCTCATACTTTCAAATTTGTTTTTGGAAGGGTAGAAAACATTGTGGGAGAAGGAGAAAATGCTGGTTACCAGCATTTTCTCCTTTTCCCCACAATGTTTTCAAAAGCTTTCTTTCTCAGGATCGTTAAAACTCGGGATTGTGTGGTACAGGGTTAAAGGTTGAACCCTTTACCAAAGAATCCCGTGTTTTAAGAATGCTAGGGAAGAGGGCTTTTGAAAATATTGTGGAAATAGGAAGATTTGCTGGTAACCAGTATTTTCTCTTTTTCCAAGAATGTTTTTGTACCTTTTCACAGACAGACTCCTTCATTTGAGTCATAACTCATTTCTTGTCTGCAAATGCTGTCTGTTTGGACAAGTCTGAAATTTTGTTGTATGGTAAAACAGTTATGAAATGGTGGCAAATACATGTACCACCTTATCTTAAGTGGAATCTTATCTTGGAAAAACCAAGATAGCACTAGTCATCCTATGACAGAACAATACCACTTGTTGACATTTTACTTCTTGGTTGAAAACAAGAGAGGCATATGCAGCTTTACGTCACCCACTTAAGAGTGTGTGTGAATCGGTATTTGAGTCATGCTCTGTAAAAGGGGGTTTGAATGCATTTGAAAAAAGTATCAACTCACTGGTCAGGTTGGGCAGTCTGCTCGGGCTGATCTTGGTTGAAACTTTTTGTTATCCGTCAATTTTCTGTACATGAAAAGATCAATGTAATTCATGAATCAATTGCTTGTTATACCAAATTATTTTCATGGATCCATAGTAATGTGATTACTTGCTAGGTATCATGCATCACGGAGATGCATTCAACCCTTTTTCCCCAGAGCAGGGCTCGTTTTCTTTTCACTAATTCCTGTGCCTTATTCACAAACCAGTTACGTAATTCAAGCTAACCCGAATTCTAAAGCTATAGCCATATAATTAACTCTTTACCACATGACAACATTTTATACTTATGAATTAAAAGCACTTGCAAACATAATGTTAGGAAAGAATTCTACCTCAATGTCATTAAAACAAATTTAGTTAATTCATGAAATTCTGTATTCAATTTTCAGTGCCTTTGAATTGCATCTCAAGATACCTCACTGTTTTCAAGTCACTCATGAAGATGCAGGTCGATCACCTTTAATTTTCTCATGTGAAAGCGAGGATCGTCGAACTGTAAGTAGAAAATATCAGCTTTTGCCCTTTAGTTTTGTTGGGTTAATTGAAGGCACTGCGAGGACTACTGCCAAACTGTTGTGCTGCAATGAAAAAAAAAAATGTAATAGCTCATTTAAGAAGTGGTGGTCTAGATCAGTATTTTTTTTTTATCAAGATCTATATCGGCTGTCCTGTGGTAAATGAGGGTTTCATATATCATATCTTAATCAATTATACCAAACATGCCATCATAAAATTCATGAAATCCATTTTTCTTTGATAAGGGACAGTATCATGAGGTAGTATGATCCTTGAACATGCAGAATATTTACCAATAGCAAAAGGTGTCAACCGAGGTTAGCCTGTGCTGACTACACAGGGTGGCATGGGTTGGAATTTTTTGTAGATGCATTAAGCCCTTTTTTCACAGAACATGACTCATATACTTTTGTTTTTAAGCCTCAAAGTGCCTTTCACAATCAAAGTTGCATTAATTCTGCAGCTAGTGTAGATCCAGAACAGACAGCAAAGAATGTGCAGTCTGATCTGTGATCTACACTGTCTGCTTTGCTTAGACATTCTGTACATAAACTGCTTGAAATAGCAACTTACCCATGCTCTATGATACAAAGTAAGTTAAGTCATCACATTATTTTAGATCCATAAAATCCATTTTGTCCAAACCAACTGAATCATGGGGTACACTGGTCCTCTGCCATGAATAAAATTTATTAAAAACAAAAAGTATTGACCCAGGTCAGCCAGCCATGACTGTGTGGGCTGAAATGGATTGGTGCTTTTTTCAGATGCATTAAGCCTCCTTTTCACAGAGCATGGTACAATTACATGTGTCTCATTTCTGGTCTGAAAGTGTCTGTTAGGTTTTTTTTTGTTGCTCTGAGAGTTCATTTCACTCATTCCCAAACCACAAAATTTAGAATCTTCCGAATAGAAAGTATCCGCAGAAGGCATCTTTTCCTTTTCCCACAATAGTTTCAAAAGACATCTTTCTAAGGTTCCTGAACCCCTAACCACACAATCTCGAGTTTTAACAAAAGCTGAAGTGAGCTTGCTTATGAAAACATTTTGGAAAAAGGGGAAGTGCAATTACCTCCATTTTCTCCTTTACCCACAATGTTTCATACCCTTTCAAAGACAGAAATCACTATTTAAGCTACATTTCTTTTGTCAACTGTAAATGCTAATTCAGTTTGGTAGAATCCAAAATTTTGCTGTCTGGTAAAGAGTTAAAACTTGGGACAGTTCTGTAAAGGATTAACCCTTTACCACACAATCCCGAACTTTAATGACGCTGAGGAAGAAGCCCTTTAAAAGCATTGTGGCAAAAGGAGAAAATACTGGTAACCAGCATTTTCTAGTTTTTGCACATGACTGTTCCAACCTTTTGAATAAAATTTTCCTAATTTACAGCATTTTTTTTTGTCGTCTTCAAATGCTTTCAATTTGGAGTAGTCTATAATTTGGTCGTTTGGTAAAGGAGTAACAGCTTTACAGCCATATTCACAACCAGTTCTGAACATAGTTTATCAATGTAATTCAAAAAATCAAGATTAGCCAATAATTCTGATGAGTATGAATTCACAACTTTGGTTTTTTAGTAAAACCATTCTGACTTAATCACAAGAATACCCTTCCTTCTTTTTTACCCTTTACCACCTAATGCTGACTTTTAATGACCCTGACAAAAGGACCTTTTGAAAACATTTTTGGAAAAGGAGAAAATGCTGATAACCAGCATTTTCTCCTTTTCCCAAAACGTTTTCTTCCCTATCTAGGACAAATTTTGTCATTTTGGCCAGCTTCAGCTTGTCATCTGCAAATGCTCTCAATTTGGAGGAGTCTAAAATTTGTCGTTTGGTAAAGAATTAATCTAAATTTCATTTCGTTGCAGACCTGGATTGCCCATATAAGAGATTGTATTGAACAGTGTGGACAGCGTTCAGCGTGAGTATTCTCATTGGTTAATCTAGCATTTGATTCTTTTTTTAATCCTTTACCACATAATCTTGACTTTTAACAAGCTTTTGAAAACGTGGGAAAAGGAGAAAATGCTGGTTACCAGCATTTTCTCCTTTTTTCACAACATTTCAGACTCATTCTCAATTTATTTGACCATTAAATGTCGCCATACTTTTAATGAAAAATAAAAAAGATTCATGACCTCCACGGGATTATGGTAAGCGAAATTACCAACTATAATATGCAAAGACAAAATTCAGAAGTATCTTGCCCTTCCTGATGCCGTCCAATCAACACCCATGCACATTATGTGTAGCTTGGTCACTGAAATCATCATGTCGCCAAGAAATACCCGGTAATCATTATTGATGTAGACTAATGCCACCAATTAAAACAAGTATTTTGTGGTAAACAACCTTTTTATGCAAAGTTTTGATGGAAGCCTTGCTACATTTAACAAAAAATCTAACATAATATGAGGAACGCTAAAATGATAACGAGACTCAGTTGTGACGCCAGTTCTCTGTAATCAACGGGACAATCTCAATAAGTCCCCCAGATTTGGTAGAAGAATCCAATTTTGTTCCATTTGATATAACAGATAGCTCCCCTAAAGACTTGTATTTAACGCCATTACCATTTTTTAAACACACTGCACCTCGTAAGATGGGGAAAAAGACGAAGAATTCACTGTAGTGGAACCATAATAATTATGTAGTAATCAACGAGTCTTGTCAAAGATTCCGAATAAAATTAGTGCATTTTACTATGAAATGTAAATGAATGCATATTCGAGACCAGAATTGACGTATGGGATATGTGCAAAGAGATTCTGCTGGCCAGTACACTCGACCTTTTCAAAATATAGCAAAAAAGCTGGTTCACACTTGTAAAAAGTAATCAACGAGTCGTAATCAATGAGCCCTTGACATCAGTCATGTCAAAATCATGGTAGCAAACTCATGTAATTCAACATTATTTATCTTCGGTTGTATTTCGGTTGTTAAAATCCCTTTGATGTCAGTGAATGTTGTGTCTGGTTATGACGTAATTATCCTGATTCTGAGGTTACGTTTCGGAAACTATGATGTCTTTCTAAAAGGGTCTCAGTGAGAGCATATTGCATATTAATCTGTTGCAATTTATATTTTAGCCATGCTCTGTGAAAAGGGGTTTGATGCATTTGCAAAAAGTATCAACTCATGTCAGTCTGCGCAGTTGGCAGAGGCTGACCAGTGTGGAAATGATTTTCTTTTTGCAAACTTTCTACAGAGTCAAGTATCACTGTACCTCATGATTTGACAAAATGGATTTTATGGATCTATTACAATATAATGATTTGATTGATTTAATTGATTTAACACATTACGGAGATGCATGAAACCCCACTTTGCCAAACATGGCTCATTTAAATTGATACCAAGTATGTATTTATTCAATTTTTGTTCTTTAGTTCTTAGAAATGATTATCATAAATCAGACCTTTGTCGATGTTTGTGGGGGTAGGGGTAGTGTCTGTGGTGAATTTAAGAGGTGTATTTTTTTTTTATTAAAAACATATTACATATACTCTAAGATAGATATTCCTTCGCCAATAATAATCAAAATGTACAAAGATAATGCAGATTAACTTCAAAGATTTACTATAAAGTAACCGACAGTGGTGAAAACATGATATTTCAGCAGTGGAAAAAGGTGAAGCTGTGAAATGATAAAGAGATGCAGAAAAAAGATGATGATCGTATTTGAACAAACAACGAAACTGGGTTGAATTTTCACAGTTCAAGATGACGTTTTGAAAAGTTACCGATTTAAAGATTTTTACAAGTGTTCATAACGTTAACGCTCTAAGTGTAATAAACGGGACGAAGGATTAAAGTTAACAAATATGATCCTTGTTCACTCTTCATAGCTGTATATCGAAATGGTTTTTGGTTGTTAAATCTGTTGGATTTCCTCATTAAGTCGGGTAAATTGCGTTGAATTAGCGTTCATTTAGGTTTTTATAGACACTCTAATAGACGGGACAATAACTAGTAATAAACGGGACAGTGGGAAAAGTTCTAATATAATTTCAAGTATTCATTCAAGGATGAAAAAAATTTGGCTATAATGAGTAAACATGTTTACTGTATGAAAGCATAGGATTTTTGAAAATTATATCACCTTTGACATATTTTATGAAAAAGAAAGAATAGTTTTCAAGCATATACTGAATCATTTTCATAGAAATATATTTTTCAAGCCAAGCATAGTGCATATTTTTCTTGGTAACATACACGTATTATATACCAGTCGATGTGAAATTTTATCAAAATTACGACAAAAACATTCAAAATTGTCCAAAGATGATTAAGCTTGGAAAGCGGCATCTATTCTGTGCAACGGTAGTTCTTAAAATCATGCAGAGTTGATAATGCATGTTTATACATAAACATAGATGAAAATTCCTAAAAATAAGTTCAAGGCTGGTGAAATTCAAAATTCGGTAGCTTTAAACAAGGAACTATTTGGCGAAATGAAGCAAAGCAATAAAATACAACATAAAAAATTCAGGATTTTTATATGCCCAATGGTCATGTTTTATGAGAATGAGTCTTCCTATCCTATCGAGGACAAATTGTGTTATTTGAGCCACCTTTAATTTGTTGTCTACAATTATTGCTTTCAATTAAATGAGCAATCTAAAATTGATCGTGTGATAAAGCATTTCATTGTATTTTATTCCACTTTCTACAGTTTAACAGTTATATCATGGCAACAGGTCACTTATTCATACATCTTTCAAGCTAGACTGGTACTCTTCCAAACCTTGCCCAAGGACAGTCCATCAAAATCAGCATGCCTTCTAAGGAATGAACCCAGAACTTCTGTATTACAGGCTTACAATTTTAACTTTACCAAATGAAGCTTGGAGTTAGCCCTTCATTTACAAGTCTTATATAAGATAAAAGGATATCAGCCATGTTCTTTGAAAAGGAGGTTTAATTCATCTGCAAAAAGTATCAACCAGACTGTGCAGGCTGACTTGGGTCGAAACTTTTTGCTGTTTGTAGATTTTCTACATATCCAAGGACCATCCTACTTTGTGATTCAGTTGATTGAAAGACAAAATGATTTTTATTCATCCATAATCATGTGATGACTTGCTTGGTGTAATGCATCAAAGAGATGCATTAAATTTCATTTTGTCAGAGTGCAGCTCATAAATATCAACACTATAGGTAGCTAATGTTTGGTGTTTTATGCCTCTTTCAACAGCATTTTATCTATATCATTGCAGTTAAAACATTTTTGCATGCTCTCCTGATGTTTCTTTCACTAGTACAATGCTCAATTACACTCCAAGCCCCTGGCTGCACAACAACAGAAGAATAATGAAGACATCATGCAGTTTTTCAGTTTTGATACTCACTGCTTGAAACTTCATGACTTCATGATTAGTGTTTGCAAATAGTGAATTTTTATGACATTATTATCATCCATTTTTTCGTGCTGTGTATCCAAACAAAAGACAATGATTTCCAAGCCTGAACTACTAGGATTTTATATGGAGCAGGCCTTGTCTAATCATATTCTGTATTCTTATTTGAATAGTATTTGAATACGTTTTCTGAGTATTTATCATGTATTCTGTATCTGTGGATTTTTAACAGTAAAAGTATGTATATCTGTATTCAAATACATTGAAAAATTTGTGTACTCATGAACAGTTTCATTGATACCTTATAAATACTTTTGCCATATAACTCTTTACCAAACAGCAAACTTTTAGACTAAGCCAAATTGAAAGTATTTGCAGATTACAAGGTAAATGCAGCTCAAATGATGGAATTTCCCCTTGATTGGGTAGAAAACATTGTGGGGAAAGGAGAAAATGCTGGTTACAACATTGTTAAAAGTTGGAATTGTATGGTAAAGAGTTAAAGGAAAATACATGTATGTGTACTCAGCAAAAAATTGCATACATTATTGGATTGAATCTAGGAATGTTGGTGCAGGAATTTATGAAACTTCACTTCAAAAGGTAAACACAGCATCTATATGATAGAAACCAAAGAATACTAATTTTCATTAACTGACTGCTTTGATACTGTAAAAAAATCTTTTATTCAATATCTACATTTTTTTTTTTTTAGCTTGATTGCTACTTAACCCTTTACCACACAATCCCGACTTTTAATGACCATGAGAAAGAAAGCTTTGGAAAACATGGTGGGAAAAGGAGAAAATGCTGGTAACCAGCATTTTCTCCTTTTCCCACCATGTTTTCTACCCTTCCTGAGACAAATTGCAATTCTTGAGTCACACTTATTTTGTCGTCTGCAGATATTTTCAATTTAGGCTTGTCTAAAATTTTATCATTTGGTAAAGAGTTAAAAGCAATTGTAAGAAAGGTGTGAAAATCAGTAGGTTTTGCTTTGGCATTCTGTCCTATCTCCTTTCCCAACACTGCTTTCAATAAATTTCTCCCCTAGAGTTGTCAAACATTGGATCATTTTGTAGAATATGAAGAATTAGCCATAACCAGGGAATCAACTACTGCTCGCTGTGCAAAGCTTGCTGGTTAGTTGTAGGACCATCATGGCCCTCCTATTTTCTATTTGTCATAGTGCTCCTTTTTTTTTATTGTTCACAGATCCAGTTTAAATCTATCAGACCAAAGTATTGATGAAGGAATTGTGGCTGATAAAGCTCTGGAAAGGCCTTTTGGGAGACGGTCAAAGAATTTACCCCTCCCACCCTTGCCAAGTAAGAAATAAAGCATTAAAACAACAAACTTTGTAGATGACGATAAAAACTCTCTACAAGATGACAAAATTTTAGACTGGCCCATTCTCAGAGCATTTGCTGATGATAATTCAAATATTACTTGAAATATGGAATTTGTCCTTCATAGGGTAGAAAAAATTGTGGGAAAAGGACAAAATACTGCTTACCAGCATTTTCACATTTACTCACAATGTTTTCAGAAGCTGTCTTTCTCATGGTCATTAAAAGTTGGGCTGGTGTGGTAAAGGGTTTAAATGACATACTAGAAAATTTTGAAAATCAAGATTTCCTAGATCAGATTCTGTAGAGAATGTCTACTTTGCCATTTCTCATTAAGATAAATATTTTTTTTTCATTTAAGTTCGATAGATCTGTTCATTTGATTTTCCTAGACTGAAAATGATCCCATGTCAACTGTACCTTTGTACAGGGTAATTCTGAAGAATCTTTTAGATTGAAATACTGTATTAAAAAAAAAAAAGCCATTTACCTTAAAGCAGGCATATCAAAATCTAATGCATTCAATTTCGTAGGCCATCTAAAGCAACCATTTTCCTCTGCCCATACACAACACCTTCATCATTATTATGCCCCCCTTCGAAGAAGCGGGGGTATATTGCTTTGCACTTGTCGGTCGGTCCGTCGGTTCGTCGGTCGGTCGGTCCGTCGGTCGGTCGGTCCGTAGACCACATTTTTGTCCGGAGCATTACTCAAAAAGTATTTCAGGTATCATCTTGAAACTACATAGGTGGATAGATCTCATTAAGGAGAAGTGCAGTGCACAAGAATCATAACTCTGCCCATCATATTAATGGAGTTATTGCCCTTTGTTGATTTTCATACTTAATTTTTGTCCAGAGCATAACTCTAAAAGTATTTCAGGTATCCTCTTGAAACCTCATAGGTGGATAGATCTCATTAAGGAGAAGTGCAGTGCACAATTACCATAACTCTGCCCATCATATTTTTGGAGTTATTACCCTTTGTTGATTTTCATACTTAATTTTTGTCTGGAGCATAACTCAAAAGGTTTTTCAGATATCATCTTGAAACTTTATATGTGGATAGATCTTATTCAGGAGAAGTGCATTGCACAAGAACCATAACTCTGCCCATTATATTTTTGCAGTTATTCCCCTTTGTAGATTTTCGTACTTATTTTTTTTCCCGGAGCATAGCTCAAAAAGTATGCGAGGTAAAATCATGAAACTTTAAAAGTTGATAGTTCACATAAATGGGAAGTGCAGTGCCCAAGAATTTATCATTAATGATTTTTGAGTAATTACCCTTTGTTCGTTTTTACACTTTGAACTTAACAGTTTATAATCACATGTTATATTTAGAATTGGATGCCATTAGGGGGGCATACATGTTTTACAAACATCTCTTGTTAAATTTGTTCAGATGAACCTGCCCCACAAGCTCCACAAAAAGCCAAAAGATACAAAGAAACAGCACGGTCTGAGTATGATCTTGAGTCAGAAGAAGATGATGATGATGATGACGATGCAGAAATTTATGATGACATTTTTGAAGAAGACCAAACACAAGCAGTTGCGGCAGCAAGCACTAGTAAAGCTCACACGCTACCAAGAAGGGGTGTTCCAGTTCTGCCAAGTAATTTATTTTTCATATTTTCATAGAGGACCGAATAAACCAAACAAGCATCTTTGACAGTCTAGAAATAAGCCCAAACTAATTGTGACATCAGGCTCCGTATTCATCAACCATTCTTAAGAACGTTCTTAGTCTTATTCTTCAGAATTTTTTACATTTGAAAATAATACAACTCCTGATTGGCTAAACCATTTGGTTTAGCCAATCAGGAGTTGTGTTACTTTCAAATGTAGAAAATCTTGAAGAATAAGACTAAGAATGTTCTTAAGAATGGTTGATGAATACGGACCTAGGTTTCCTTCTGTCTATTATGTTTGAGCAAAGCAGACAATAATTATAGATCAAGATCAGACTGCATATTTTGTGCAGTCTGATCTTGATGTACACTGGCAGCAAAGGCAACTATAGTTGAGGCGTTTTAACCCTTTACCACACAATCCCGACTTTCAATGACCCTGGAGAGGAAGGCTTTTGAAAACATTATGTTAAAAGGAGAAAATGCTGGTAACCAGCATTTTTTCCTTCTCACATGATGTTTTCTTTCCAATCAGAGGCAGGTATCATCATTTGAACTACATTTACTTTCTCGTCTGCAAATGCTTTCAATTTGGTCAAGGCCAAAATTTTGCCGTCTGGTAAAGAGTTAAGGGTTAATACGGTAGTCAAAAAGCTTTTGACTTTTTGATAGATGTTTACCTTGAAAAGCCAAATTAAAAGGGTAGTAATTTCAACTTTTTCCGGGTGAAAGATACAGGAAAAAGAGAAAATAGTACTTACTAGTTTCGATAATTTTAATAATTTTGAGACAGGATTAATTCTCTTTGCAGTTTTATCACAAAAAAGACGAATCAATAGCTCCTTTTTCCCTCAGTTTTCCTAAGCAGTAGGCTGCAGGAGCATAAAAAGGTGTGCATAGCAACTTAACAGGCATATTAACCTTTTTCCAAACAATACCGGGTTTTAATGACCCGGAGGAAGAGGCTTTTGAAAACATTGTGGAAAAAGGAGAACATGCTGGTATCCAATTCAAAATCACATCCCACGATTTAACACTTAACCACACAATCCCAACTTTCAAAGACCCTGAGGAAAGCGGCATTGTGGGAAAAGGCGAAAATGCTGGTAACCAATGTTTTCTATTCAATGAAAGACAAATTTCATGTTTCAAATTACTTTTAATTTCTAAACTGGAAATGCTTTCAATTTTTAAGATAAGGCTAAAATTTTGTCATTTGGTAAAGAGTTAAGCCACATTAAAAAAATTTTGATTTTGTGTCTGCAAATGTTTTACCTTTGGGAAAGTCCAAAATTTATTGTTTGATAAAGAGTTAATTAACCCTTTACCAAACAATCCCTGGTTTTTATGACCCAGAGGAAGAAGCCTTCTGAAAAACATTGTGGGAAAAGGAGAAAATGTTGGTAACCAGCATTTTCTCCTTTTCCCACAATGTTTTCTACTCTTCTAAAGTCAAGTTTTAATTTTTGAGTCACATTAATTTTGTCTCCAAATGCTTCCAATTTGGACTAGTCTAAAATTATGTTGTTTGGTAAAGAGTAAACTCTTTTAACTCTTTACCAAACGACAAATTTTTGGACTGGACCAAATTCAAAGCATCTGCAGACAACAAATTATATCTTGTTAATATGATGATTTCAGACTTTGATAGGGTAGAAAATATTGTGGGAAAAGGAGACAATGCTGGTTACCAGCATTTTCTCCTTTGCCCACAATGTTTTCTATAGGCTTCTTTCTCAGGGTCATTAAAAGTTGGGATTGTGTGGTAAAGAGTTAAAAACTTAAAGAAGTAACATGTTTTCTTATTCACTTTTTCACAGGTAGGGATGAACTAGAGCGCGCCAGGCCATTGTCGATTTCAAAAAGGCCACCAGTCCCATTACCTGGGTTCAGCAAGGAAAAAGAACCTGTTCTGGAAGAAAGTGATGACGAGTCCTCACAGAGAGTAAATGTATGTATGATACCTTTTTACCAGAAAACAGAACAATGGACTTGCTCATATTGATATATTATTGCAGGCGGCAAATTACTCTTTAAGTCTTTACCAAACGACAAAATTTAAGACCAGTCAAAATTGAAAGCATTTGCAGACGACAAAAGAAATATGGTTAAAAAATTGAAATTTGTTTTGGGAAAGGTAGAAAACATTGTGGGAAAAGGAGAAAAATGCTGGTTACCAGCATTTTCTCCTTTTCCCACAATGTTTTCAAAAGGCTTCTTTCTCAGGGTCGTTAAAAGTCTGGATTGTGTGGCAAAGGGTTAACCAAGAACAGAATTAGACTGGTCCAAACTGAAAGCATTTGCAGACGACAAATTAAAGATGGGTTAAATGATAAAATTTGTCCCTGGTGTGGTAGCAAAAGATTGTGTGAAAAGGAGAAAATGTTAGTTACCAGCATTTTCCCACAATGTTTTCAAAATCCTTCTTCCTTAGGATTGTTAAAAGTCGGGATGGTAGGGTAATGGTTAATGTGCTGCAAATGATGGGATTTGTATTTAATTGGATAGGAAATATTGTGGGAAAAAGGTAAATATAATGGTAACCATTGTTTTCCCCTTTTCCTACATTGTTTTCTTGCTTCCCTAGAGTCATCAAAACATCAGATTACTTTGGTAAAGACATAGTGATGATTGAAAAATGAAAGTGGGAATGGATGCATTATAAAGTTGAATAAATAGCTAGATGCAAAACCATATATTTTTACAGAAAACATTTCATCATTTACCTGGTAACTAACATGTTCTTGTTTTCCCAAATTGTTTCGACTGTTTCAGATGCCAATCCCATCAGTTTAGCCACATTTGATTTGTCGTCTGCTATTGCTTCAAATGTGTACCAGTCTAAATATTTACCTTTTTTTTTGAAGACTTTTTGTTGCAATTGTAATCCTTAACCCTTTACCACATGACAAAATTTCGGACTGGACAAAAATTAAAGCATATGCAGATGACAAATTAAATGTTGCCCAAATGACGATTTCTGTCTTTCATAGGGTAGAAAACATTGTGGGAAAAGGAGAAAATGCTGGTTACCAGCATTTTCTCCTTTTCCCACAATCTTTTCAAAAGTGATCTCTTTCAGGGTCGTTAAAAATCAGGATTGTGAGGGAAAGACCTAAAATGCCAAATAAACTCATCGGCCACTTTTGTTCTAGAATAAGACCAAACTGATTGCAAATTCATAACTTTATTTTGTCTGTAGTGTTTAACCCTTTACTGCACAATTCCTAGTTTTAACAACTTTGAAAGAGAGGGCTTTTAAACACATTGTGGGAAAAGGAGAACATGCTGGTTACCAGCAGCTTTCTCCTTTTCCCACAATGTTTCCTACCCTATCAAAAACAGAAATCAACATTTGAGCTGCATTTAAATTGTCCTCTGCAAATGCTTTCAATTTGGACAAGTCAGCACTATTGTCATTGGGTAAAGAGTTAAGCAAAGCAGACAGTAGAGATCAAAGATCAGACTGCACTTTTTACTAGGAAGGTTTTATTAATTTATTTTTGAGGCTAAAAGTGGCACCTAATGCTGTAAAAGAACCTTTTATTTTTCATTACCTGTTGCAGAATTTTTCTTATCTTGCAGCAGACTACATTTGAACACATTGTGGCAAAAGGAGTTATTACTCAAAAATGTTTTCACCTATATTTAAGTTTAAATGACCCCAAGGAAAAGGACTTTTGAAAACATTGTGGGAAAAGGAGAAAATACTGGTAACCAGCATTTTCTCCTTTTCCCACAATGTATTCTACCCTTTCAAAGACAAAAATCTTTATTTGTGTAATGTTTAATTTTTCGTCTGCAAACGTCTGCAAATGTTTTTGATTTGGACCAGCCTAAAACTATTGTTTGGTAATGAGTTCACTGTCAGAATTGTCTGCTGCAGATTTGTTTCAGGAGATTTGAGTTAATCCAATAGCAGACGCCAATATTTTTGACTTGTCCAAATTCAAAGCACTTGCAGACAACCAGTAAAATTTGACTCTAATGAAGAATTTTGGCATTGCTAGCAGTGAAAACTTCACAGGAAAAAGAGAAAAATTAATGCTGGTTACCAGCATTTTCAGCCTTTTCCCACAATGTTTTCATTAGCTTTCTTCAGGTTGTTAAAACATGCGATTGTTTGTTGAAGGATTAACTCTTTACTGGATGACAAATTATTTTACCTGTCCAGATTGAAAGCACTTGCAGCTGAAAAAATTAAATTTATCTCAATTGATGAGATTTGTCTTTGGTCGCATAGAAAACATGGTGCGAAAAGGAGAAATGACTAGTTACTAGCATTTACTCCTACCCATGATGTTTTCACAAGCCCTCTTCTTAGGATTATTAAAACTATGAATTTTTTTGTTAACCCTTTACCACAAAATCCAAACATTTAATGCCCTTGAGAAAGAAGTCCTTTGAAAACACTGTGAGAAAAGAAGCAAATGCTGGTTACTTCATTTTCTTCTTTTCCCACAATGTTTTCTACCCTATCAAAGACCACTTTCATAATTTGGGCCACATTTATTTTGTCAACTCCAATTACTTTGGCTTTGGACAAGTTTAGAATTTTGACTTGTGGTAAAGGGTTCAACCCTTTACCAAACAACAAAATTTTAGACTCATCCAAATTCAAAGCATTTGCAGATGATAGTTTAAATGTGGCTGATATTGTAGGATTTGTCTATGAAGGGTATAAAAACATTTGTGGGAAAAGGAGAAAATGCTGGTTACCAGCATTTTCTTCTTTTCCCACAATGTTTTCAAAGGTCTGCTTCCTCAGGGTTGTTAGAACTTTGGATTGATAATTAATAATGATGTTATTTTCTACATTACCAGATATTTAAGCCAGGGGATTATCTATTTGACAGTAATGACAGAGAGCAAGCCAGACAGTAAGTAATATTGATAAACATTGTGTTCATCTTGAGCTAAAAGCATCACCAACCAATCCTGTATTTTAATTACCTTGAGGAAAGAGGCTTTTTGAAACATTTTGGAAAAAGTAGAAAATGCTGTTATTATACCCCAGCAAAATGAATGTTTTCTGGGGTATACTGGAATCACCCTGTCCATCCGTGTGTCCGTCTGTACAAATAATTGCCTGTTTCTGTCAAAGTGCTTGCGGGGGTATTAAGTCACATTCAGTGACAGCTCTAGTTTTTTTTACCAAATGATAAAGTTTTAGACTAGCCCAAATTCATTTTTATTTTTTTTAGCGGGTTGTAGGATAAAAATTCTTTTGATTTATTTGTATCCCTCCAGTGTAGCACCTTTTGAGAATACAGATGTTTTGATAATCAAATATTCTGGCAAAAACGGCCTTGAAAGTCCATTATTTTGGTCCTTTCCTAATGTCCAATTTATAAACTCTTTATACCAAATAAATAATTTCAACCTCTGTTAAGGTCTACAGGTAAATTCCCACAGTATTTGAGGATGCATATGGTTTCTTTGTTCATAGTTTGGCATTATGGTGATCCATCCATCATTGGTTTCTGATTATGATCGTTCAGGTGGTCATCTGGGCTGAAATCTTAATGACCATCTGAAGGATAATGATCATAACTTCATAACTGATAAATTATCTGAACTTTTTACCACACATTGCTGACTTTTAATGACCTTTAGAAACAAGACTTTTGAAAACCAGCATTTTCTCCTTTTCCCACAATGTTTTCTACCGTATCAAAGACAGAAATCATCATTTAAGTACATTCATTTGTGGTCTGCACATGTTGTCAGTCTAAAATATTGTTGTTTGGTAAACATTTCAGTAGAAGATGGTGTAGATTAAGAACCAGGCAGCTTTTTCTCTACAGTCTAATCTTGATCTATGCAGACTGTAAAAGCTGATTGGATTGCCACTGGTTATGAGAGAGTTAACCTTACAGTGCATTGACTCACTGTAGAAGCTTGAAGTAAATTTCATGCTGATTTTGAAAGAAGTCTAGAGTGGGAACTTACCATACATTCTTATCTTGATCGTCATTTTCCTATAATTTCTAAGATAATATGACCAAAGAAGCCCTGAAAGTACTAACAGCAACGACCTTAGGAAGAAAGCCTTATGGGAAGAGGAGAAAATGTTTGTTACTAGCAATTGTTTCTTTTTCTCCACTGTTTTCTGACCATGTTAGAGGTTGAACTTATCATGTGAGCCATATTTTATGTGTCATCAAATGTGTTCAACATGGATAAGTCTGAAAACTTGGTTGTTGAGCATAGATTTAGATATTTGCAACTGAGATATTTACTCTGTGAAAAGGGGGTTTAATACATCTGTTAAAAAGTATTAATCCAGGTAAGCCTGTATGCTCCATGCAGGCTAACCTGAGTCTTATATTTGTTTTTGGTAAATTTTCTGCATGTCAAAGGACCAGTCTACCCTCAGAATCAGTGAGTTTTTTAACAAGATAGATTTTATGGATCTTGCTTGGTGTAATGCATCACATATATCCATTAAACCCCCCTTTTCCAGAGCATGGCTCAATTATATGTACATACTGGAACATTTCTACAACTTTCAGCAATTTTCTTCATCTCTCTTTTTCCCCCCACAGGTTATTGGTAGGGAAACAAGACGGAACTTTTCTCATCAGAAAAAGCCGAAGCTCTGCATCTCAGGTAGGAGCATGATTATCGTCATAACTTATACTTTAGATACACAAGTTCCCATGTTTGAAAATTTGAAGTCACTTAACCCTTTATCACATAAAATAATTTTTTAATAATTTGTGTTTGAAAGGCAAGAAAACATTTTGGGAAAAGGAGAAAATGCTGATTACCAGCATTTTCTCCTTTTCCCAAAATGTTTTCAAAAGCCTTCTTCCTCAGGGTCATTAAAACATGGGATTGTGTGGTAAATGGTTAAGCCTTTATCTAACGACAAATTTTCAGGTTTGTCTGTATTGAAAGCATTTGAAGATGATAAATGTGACTCAAAAATCGAAATTTATTTTGGAGGGACAGAAAACAATGTGGGAAAAGGAGAAAATGCTGGTTACCAGTTTGACTAGTACTAGGCTAGGGCTGTGAAGTGTTATGCAGTTTTCTTTTTTTCTGCAATGTTTACATCTTTTTCAGACAAATCTCCTAATTTGAGTGACATTTCTGATCTGTAAATGCTTTTAAGTTGGGCAAGTGTGAAATTTTGTCATCTTGTAAAGGTTAAAGGCAAGGTATGGTCAACCCCATGGATGAAATTGCAATAATTGGCTCTTTATCATTAAATCTTCATTTGGTATATTGGTTCATGCTCTGAGAGTTTACTCTCTTACAAAAAGGGCAAAATTCTATACTTGTCGAAAGTGAAAGCATTTGCAACTGACATATTGAATGTGGCTAAAACCAACAAGTGTCTCATTGATGTGGCAGGAAGAAAATATATTATCAATATCGTGGGAAAAGAGAACATGCTAGTTACCAGCATTTTCTCCTATTCCCATGTTTTTAAAAGCCTTTTAACTCTTTACCAGACGACAAAATTTTAGACTTGTCCAAATTGCAAGCATTTGCAGACGACAAAATAAACGTGACTCAAAAATTGAAACTTGACTTTAGAAGAGTAGAAAACATTGTGGGAAAAGGAGAAAATGCTGGTTACCAGCATTTTCTCCTTTTCCCACAATGTTTTCAGAAGGCTTCTTCCTCTGGATCGTAAAAACCAGGGATTGTTTGGTAAAGGGTTAACTTAGGGTTGTTGAATAATGGGAATGTTTGGTAAAGGGATAGAAAACACAGAGAATACTTGTTTTTTTCGGTGAAAGATTGAGATTTATTTCATCGAGTGAACATCATCCATAATATTTTAACGAGTGGTGCAGACGCAAGTAAAAATATTTCCAATGATTTTCACTCGATGAAATAAATTTTGATCTTTCACCAAAAGAAAAACAATTTTTCTATTTATTTCACGCTTCTAACCCTTTTATGAGGGGACTTACATCAAAATCCAGTGCACTTCTTTTTGGTAATTTCCCGTGGTTTACACCCTTCACATAACAACACATTGCAATAATTATTACGTAAAGCGTGAGAAATATAGAGTAAATTACGTCATATTTCCATCTGGTTGAGTGACATGTGCATTTCACCTAGGTGAATAGCATGCGGGAACTTCTGTTTCCACCTTCAGTTATCGGTATTTTTCACTGGTATATGAAATATCGAAAAATATTCCACCATTATTTCACGATAAAGTACCGAAAAGCATGAAATGAACTTTGTTATTTTCCTTGTATAGGTTTTATCAGTGGTGGCCAACAGGGAAGTGAAAGAATTCCAGATATCAGAGGTAAGGGTTTCGTAACTGTTAAATCTTTACCAAACCACAAATTTTTGACTGGACCAAATTGAAAGCCATTGCAGACGACAAAATTGAATGTAGCTGAATTTATAATTTCTGTCCTTAATAGGGTGGAAAACATTGTGGGAGAAGGAGAAATTGCTGGTTACCGGCATTTTCCCCTTTTCCCACAATGTTTTCAAAAGTCTTTCCTTTTCAGGGTCATTAAAACTTGGGATTTTGTGGTAATGGGTTAACCCTTTTGCAGAAGACAAAGTTTTATAGACTTTAACTCATTACCACACGACAAAAGAAAAGAATTATTGTAGGTAGATAAATGCTCCTCCCACCCCCCTTCCCTACTGATTTCACTGACTGCCTTGTTGCTGAACCTGGGAAAAAAAGTCCAAAGGGCCATAACTCCTGTTGTATATTTGTCAACCAGTCATGGTGAAAATTGTAAATGCACAAGTTCCCATGGTAGAAAGGCTTCAAATAAAATTTCAGTAAAATTATTTGAAAATTGTATGAGGTGCAAAGGACCCAATACTGGATCTACAAATTGACGGCAACCTGGTTCCGTTATAACCCCCCCCCTCCCATTTTTGTTGTGAAGATCTTGTCTTGGATAGAATTACTGCTACTGGTTACACAATGCATTTTCTTTGGTATCAGTTTGAACTAACCTATAAGTACATATTTTTTTTTTAAATTTTTGACATTGAGATTTACTGTATAAAAAAAATACACTTTACTATTTATAATTATAATCATTCATCCTTCTACCAGACAGCACGATTTCAGAATCTTTCACATTTGAGCAATTAAAGATGACAAATTAACTCTTTACCATACAGCCAAATTTTAGACTTCTCCAATTTGAAAGCAATAATTATTGCAGACAACAGATTAAATGTGGATTATATGTTGGAATTTGTCTGTAAAAGGAAATAAAACATTGTGGCTACCAGCATTTCTCCTATACACATTATATTTTCAAAAGCTTTCTTTGCCAGGGTCATAAAAACATGGTATTATGGGGTAAAGGGTTAACTCTTTTCCAAATAACAAAATTTGGGACTTGAACAAATTGAAAGCATTTACAGATGACAAAATAGATATTACTCAAGTGATGACTTCTGTCTTTGATAGGGTAAAAAACATTGTGGGAAAAGGAGAAAATGCTGGTCACCAGCATTTTCTCCTTTTGCCGCAATGTTTTCAAAAGCCTCTTATTTCAAGGTCGTTAAAACTCGGGATTGTTTCGTAAATGGCTGAGTGCAGCTCAATGATGCAAACTGTCTTTGAAAGAGTAGAAAGCAGTTGAATATCCAGAAATTACTGGTTTCCAGCATTTTGTCTTTTTTCCATAAATTTTTCAAGGTCATCCTTCCTAAGGGTTATAGGGGCACAGAATATTTTGTTAAAATGTTAATGCAGGTTAAACCTTAGTCTGCTAGGCATAAGTCAATGACCTTTGCGTATAGTACAGATCAACTTTCACAGAATGTGCAGTCTGATCTTGAGTCTATACTGTTTCATATGGTGAGATTTCTATGGCTGGCAATTTTTTTTAACAATGTGTTTTTACTGTTTGCTGGAACCTTTAATTAGCTTATCTAGCAGCTCAAAGGTTAAATTACATGTATGTACATGTATATCATTTTATCACATCATTGTATTCAAACTTTTCAGGATGGTGTGAAGATGTCCATAGACAAGACAATGTTTTTTCCAACGTTGAGTTCTTTGTTGGATCATTATTATCACAATGACTTGCCGAAAAGCGACTACAAGGTCAAATTGAAAAAGGGCTACTGTTCCAGATGAGAGAAGAATTCGTTCTAAATCTATGTGTATTTCTATCCATGACTTGATTCAGTGATGATGTAATAGATTTGAAAGACTATTTTATGCGGTCAAACCAAAATCAGGATTTAACCCTTTACCACACAATCCCGAGTTTTAATGACCTCAAGGAAAAGGACTATGCTAACCAGCATTTTCTCCTTTTCCCGCAAAGTTTTTTTCCCTTTCAAAAACTAATTTTATGGTTAGTGCAACATTTAATTTGTTGCCAGCAAATGCTTTCAATTTGGATCAGTCTAAAATTCTATATTTGGTAAAGGGTTAAGAATATTCTTAACGCTTTACCAAACAACAAAATGTTTGACTGATCCAAATTGAAAGCAGTTGCAGACGACAATTCTAATGTGGCTCAAATGTAGAAAATTGTATCAGATAGGGTAGAAAACATTGTTAGAAAAGGAGAAAATGCTGGTAACCAGCATTTTCTCCTTTTACCACAATGTTTTCCAAAGGCTTTCTTCTTCTGGGTCGTTAAAACTTGGGATTGTGTGGTAAAGAGTTAAAATGATATAAGTTTTTACCAGACAACAAGATTTTAAACTCGTCCATATTGAAAGCATTTGCAGAATACAAATAAGATTCCTTGGTGTACGTAGCTCAAAAGATGGGATTTGTCTTTGAAAGAGTAGATAATATTGTGAGAAAAGAAAAAAACAGCTGGTCTCCTTATTCCTCAGGGTTGTTAAAACATGCGATTATTGGGGTAAAAGGTCATTAAAATGTGACTTGGGAGTTGTAAAAAAATAATTAGTTGTAAAATGACTTGTTAATCAATTATGGTGGTAATTATTAGCTGTATTACAGTGTATATATAGTATTGTAGAATGACTTGTTTTAAAGTTTTTAACTATTTAACTCTTTACCACACAATACTGAGTTTTTACGACCCTGAAAGAGACAGCTTTTTTACAACAATGTGGAAAAATGAGAAAATGCTGGTAACCAGCATTTTCTCCTTTTCCCACAATGTTTTCTACCCTATCAAAGACAGAATTTGCCATTTGAACTACACTTAACTTGTCGTCAGCAAATGCTTTCAATATGGTTGAGTCCAAAATTTTGTCACTTGGTGAAGAGTTAACAGATCACAGTATTTTAGACTGCTCCAAATTGGAAGCATTTGCAGACAACATACAAAATGTGGTTCATATGATAGGATTTGTCCTTGAAAGGTTGGAAAAAAATCATGGGATGGGAAAAAAAAAGCTTATTATGGATATTTTCTTTTTTTTTTCAGACAATGTTTTCTCTGTTTCCTAGGGTCATTAAAACTCAAGTGTTTGTTCAAGAGTTTGATGATTACTTCTTTAATAAAGTTTTGTACAAAGTTTTACATTTAAGTGCATGTCTGATAGAAAGAATTGGTGTTTTTTACATACAGTTTCTGCCTTCACCACTGAGTATGTCTGAAATGGACGTACATGTATCTTCAATTTATGTTTGAAATGAAACCTTTGAGATTGTAGAGTTTATCATTATAACAATATTGTGATTGGTAATGATCTACTGAAATGAGGTTTACTTGTTTCAAAATAAAACAATTTCAGCATGGTTGTTTTCGAAGAAAACATCAAGGTGTTGTCCTAGCCAAGTCGTCAGTCATCTGCGTCTTTATGCAAAAACTTTGACATTTTATAACATCTCTGTTATTACTGAAGATATTTACTTCAAACTTGGACAAATTGTTAACTATGATAAAGGGAACCTATACAGCAAGGGCAAGTAACCATCAAAGTATTTTTTACAGTTATGCCCCTTTTTTGACTTTAACCCTTTACCGCTAAATGCCAACTTTAAACGACCCTGGGAAAGAAGCCTTTTGAAAACATTGTGGAAAAGGAGAAAGTGCTGGTATCCTGAATTTTTTCTCCTTTTCCCACAATGTTTTCTACCCTATCAAAGAAAAATTGCACCGTTAAAGCCACATTGAAATTGTCATCTGCAAATGCTTTCAGTTTGGACAAGGCTCAAATTTTGTTGTCTGGTAAAGGGTTAAATTTTCACTGAAAATCAAGTAACCGCAACCACGTGTTGGCACCCGCATGCAGTGCCCTTGTTCAAATGTTCCATTTGTTTCAAAATTTCAGTGTAGCATTTTTTATATGTCTGCATTCATTGGTTAACTTTTTCTTATCGAAAATTTTAACCTACAGAGTATCTATTTACCGGTACTCTTTATGAGACAACAAAAATGTAGACTTGTCCAAATTGAAAGCATCTGCAGACGAGAACTTAAATGTGGCTCAAATTATGGAATTTGTTTTTGATATGGTAGAAAACATTGTGGAAAAAGGAGAAAATGCTGGTTACGAGTGTTTTCTCCTTTTGCCATAATGATTTCTAAAGGCTCTCTCCCTCAGGGTTGTTAAAACTCGGGATTGTGTGGTAAAGAGTTAAGTAACATAGATCTTGTCAGTCTCAGATAGCTAAATTTTAGTCTTGTCCAAATGGAGAGCTAATGTAGGCAACAAAATATATGTGACTCAATTAATTTGATCTAGCTTTGACTCTTTTTCAAAGGACAAAATATTACACGTCTAAATTAAAAGATTTTGCAGACAAGAAGATATGAAAATTGTAACTATTTCTTATAAATATACTGTTAACTCAGATTCTCTAATTAATTTCATGTTTTGATAGGTAAAAGACATTGTGGGAAAAGGAGGAAATGCTGGTTACCAGCAATTTTTCCTTTTCCAGCAATGTATTCAAAAGCTTTTTTCCTTAGGATTGTTAAAAGTCGGGATTGTTTGGTAAAGGCTGGAAAACAGTTGGGAGAGAACACGCTGGTTTTCAGTATTGTTTACACAGTGCTTATAAACGCTTCTTTCCAAAGGCTTCTTACAAGATTGTTTGGTCAGGAGTTAATTGGAGAAAATGCCAAAAAATTACAAATTCTGTTCTGGGAGTATTTTTTTGCTAGATGTAGCAGTGTAGATCACAGATCAGGCTGCAAATGATGTGCAGTCTGATCTGATCCTGATCTTTTTTTTTAAGCAATTGAACTTGTTATAGCACTCAAATTACTAGGTTTATCTCTGAAAGGGCAGAAAACATTGTGGGGAAAAAGAAAATGCTGGTTACCACTATTTTGTCCTTTTCTGACATTCTTTTTAAAAGCCCTCCCAGTTAGGGTTCTTAAAACTCAGGATTGTGTGGTAAAGTGTTAAAGTTAATAATAACGGGTAATTTGCCAGATGTCCCTTTGATTCCAATCCTAAAGAAGGCTTTTGAAAACGTAGGAAAAGAAGAAATTCCTGATAACCAGCATTTTCTCCTTTTCTCACAATGGTTTCTAACAAAATCCTTCATTTTAGCCACATTCGTCTGGAATTGTTATCAATAGCATTATTTTCAATTGTCTCTTTTTTTTTAGAGAAGAGGTATATGAAATTGATGAAATTGATTGTTTCTCTGGCAAAATGGGGGTTAAAGCATTCTGTGATGCATTATACAAGGCAAGACATTACATCAGTATGGATCCATAAAATCCATTTTGTAGAACAACCGACTGATTCATGAGGTAGAATCGTCCTTAAGAGATTGATTTATTGTATGGTATTTAACACTGTTGTCAACATTATTTCAGTTGTAATGTAGCAGCAAGGGCACCTATCAATGCTTTCTTGGAGTTTCTTTTACCAGCACAATATTCTTTCGAAGCCAGCCCGTTCTCAAGCCCTGTATGCTACCAACTGCGCTAACAAGGCACAGCAGAATCATCCTTGGACAGAAAATTTACTAATTGTAAAAAGAATCAACCCAAATCAGCTTGTGTAGACTGTACAGGTTGACCTAGGTTGATTCTTTTTGCAGATACATTAAATCCCCTTTTCACAGAGCGTTGCTCAATTTCTTTTACTCCTTTACCAAACGACAAAATTATAGACTGGTCCAAATTGAAAGCATTTGCAGACAGCAAAATAAATGCGACTGAAAAATTGAAATTTGGTTTCGGAAAGGTAGAAAACATTGTAGGAAAAGGAGAAAATGCTGGTTACCAGCATTTTCTCCTTTTCCCACAATGTTTTCAAAAGGCTTCTTTCTCAGGGTCGTTAAAAGTCAGGATTGTGTGGTAAAGAGTTAATTATTATTCACAAATATTCATCCCAATGTAAATATAAAAGTCATATTTCATAATATTGTAGCTGTACTGCTTTACAGATAGCTTTTGAAAATACTACATGTACTTAAAAAAAAAGAGAAATCACTGCGATTAATCCCAGTTCCAACAATGTTTCCTTACCATTTTAACCCTTTGCCACAAATTAAAAAATTAATGTTTGTACAAGAAATTAAACATGGCTCGTATCCCTTGTCTTAAATGTGGTTGAAAACATTGTCCAACAAGGAGCAAATGCTGGTTTCCAGCATTTTTTCCATGTCCCACATTTTTTCTGAAAGCCTTCTTCCTCTCAGGGTCCTCTTGAAACAGGGGATTGGTTTTAGAATGGCTGAAACCATTTATTTTCCCTTCCTTTAGAGTGTCACTTGTTTGTGCAATTTGTATGCTTATTAAAGCCTAAACATTTAAAGTGTGAGCTCTTTAAGTCCTTACTTCCCAATAATTGACATATGCACAGAAATTGAATGTGGCTTTCTGGATCAGATTTGTTTTTAGAAGAGTAGAAAACATTGTGATAAAAGGAAAAGATGCTGGTTACAAAATTTTTTTTCATTTGCATGTTAAACTTTCAAAAGCCTTTTTTCTCATAGTTGTAAAGCTTTGAGATTGCCTGACAAGGAATTAATCATTTTTGACACAATCCAGTGTTGCTGAGGAAGATAGTTTATAAAAACATGGTGGAAAAGAGACAAAATGCTTGTAAACAGCAGTATGCTCTTTTTGTACGCTCGTCGAAGACAGGATGTATTATGGGATCACCCATGGCATACCGGCGTCCAGGCGGGCGGGCAGGCGGCGTGCAGTTCTCTGTCTGGAGCATAACTTTGTTATCTCCAGTCAGATTGACTTGAAAATTGGCAGTTGTGTTTGTTGCAATAATACATAGTGCAGTGCGTAAGAACCATAACTCTACCTCATGCTGTCTTTGAGTTATTTCCCTTTGATCATCATTTTTACAGCATTTTCTGCTTGTCCGGAATATAACTTTGTCATCTCTAGTCTGAACATCTTCAAATTTGGTATGCATGATTGTTGAAAAATTACGGAGTGCAGTGCATAACTCTTCCAGGCACAAATTTTGAGTTATTCCCCCATTGATCTTCATTTTTAGCTCAGCTGAGCACAAAGTGCTCAGGATGAGCTATTGTGATCACTCACCGTCCATCGGTGTCCGTCGGTCGTCCGTTGGTCGTCCGTCCGTCCGTTCACATTTTTTTGTTTACACTCTAGCATCTACAAATATTAACCAATCAGCACCAAACTTGGTCAAAATATATATGACCATAAGATCTCGGATGATTTCGATTATGGGTCTAATCAGACCAGAACAACTGGAGTTATTTGCCCTTGAATTAGAAAAATTGCTATATTTGACTTTGTTTACACTCTAGCAACTACAAATATCAACCAATCAGCACCAAACTTAGTCAAAATAGATATGACCACAAAATCTCGGATGAGTTCGATTATGGGTCTAATCAGACCAGAACAACTGGAGTTATTTGCCCTTGAATTAGAAAGTTCTATAGAATAGTTCTTTGTCCGGAGCATAACTTTGTCATCTCCAGTCCGATTGACTTGAAACTTGGCATTTGTGTTTGTAGCAATAACACGGAGTGCAGTGTGAAAGAACCATAACTCTACCTGGTACTGTCTATGAGTTTTTTCCCTTTGATCGTCATTTTTACAGCATTTTCTGCTTGTCCGGAATATAACTTTGTCATCTCTAGCCTGAACATCTTCAAATTTGGTATGCATGATTGTTGAAAAATTATGGAGTGCAGTGCACAAGAACCATAACTCTTCCTAGCACGAATTTTGAGTTATTTCCCCTTTGACCTTTATTTTTATAGCATTTCTTGCTTGTCCGGAGCAAAACTTTGTCATCTTAAGTAGGAATGACTTGAAATATGGTATGCTTATTTATTGCAATATTTGGAAGTGCAGTGCACAAGAATTGTAACTCTACCTTGTGCTGTCTGAGTTATTTCCCTTTGATCGTCATTTTTACAGCATTTAGTGCGTGTCCGGAATATAACTTTGTCATCTCAAGTCAGAACAACTTCAAACTTGGTATGCATGTTTGTTGCAATATTACGGAGTACAGTGCACAAGAACAATACCTCTACCTAGCATGGATTTTGAGTAATTCCACTTTGATCGTCATTTTTACAGTATTTTTTTTTTTCTTACTCAAATTTTGTCTAGTACATAACTCGAAAACTACATGAGATATAAACCTGAAACTTCACAGGTTGATAGATGACATTGAGGAGAAGTGCAGTGTTTTAGAGCTATAACTTTTGGCCCTATAGTTTAGGAGTTATTGCCCTTTGATTTTTTTCTTACTTATATTTTGTCAGGAGCATAACTCAAAAACTATTAGAGGTGTAAAAATGATACTTCACAGGTGCATAGATCAAATTGAGGAGAAGTGCAGTGCAGTGCAGAAGAACAAATAACTCCATGGTCTCATATGTGATCCCTAACTGTCCAGTGTCTTGTTCTTTCACAGTACATCCTTCACTTTAACCCATTTCACTGACAAGCCCCTTTGGGCGTATATGCGCCGCTCTGCGAAGCTCTTGTTGCACAATGGTTTCACCTCTTCTTGGACAAATCTAAACATACGAGTCACATTTACTCTTTACAACACAATAGTATTATGACTCATCCAAATTTAAAGCATTTGCTGCTGATAACTTAAATGTGATTCAAAGTTGAAACTTTTCTCTGATTGAGTAGAAAGCATTGTGGGAAAAGGAGAAAGTGCTGGTTACCAGCATTCTTTCCTTTTCCCACAATGTTTTCAAAAGCCCTTCTCCTCAGGGTCGTTAAAACTCAGGGTTGTGTTGTAAAGAGTTAATTGGTTGCCTGCAAATACTTTCAGTTTGGACAAGTTTAAGATTCGGCTGTATGAGAAAGAGTTGAACTTGACAGTTATTCTCAGACAATGGATACACTTATTTCTAGGAGAGATTGCCAATTATTACAATTTCAAAACCATTTTGACAAGAATGTCTTACAAAATATTAGAAAGTGTACTCCAAGACCGCTTTCTGTGCAGTCTGTTCTTGATCTAAACTGCCCACAAAAGCAGTCTAACTTCACTTGCTAGTTAGGGTCAGTGACACATTTGTAGCAAATTTTTAGCATTTAGCGAAATTTGTATTATCAATAATATTTTGTAAATGCTTTTCACATTTTCAATAAATAGAAAAAATTATGCAGATTTGTGTTTGGTATCACATTAGGTGTTAATCAACCCTTTACCACACAATCCCATGTTCTTTCACCCTTTACCAAACAAGCCCTGATTTTTACGACCCAGAGGAAGAAGCCTTTTGAAAACATAGTGGGAAAAGGAGAAAATGCTGGTAACCAGCATTTTCTCCTTTTCCCACAATGTTTTCTACTCTTCTAAAGTCAAGTTTCAATTTTTGAGTCACAATTATTTTGTCATCTGCAAATGCTTTCAATTTGGACAAGTCTAAAATTTTGTCGTTTGGGAAAGAGTTAAGAAGAAGGCTTTAGACAACATTGTGGGAAAAGTAGAAAAAGCTTATAGCCAGCAATTTTTACTTTTTGCACAATTATTTCTTTACTTACAAAGACAACGCCCAACATTCAAACCATATTTTGTCTGCAAATGCATTCAATTTGGACTAGTCTACAATAATTTTGTCTGGTAAAGAATGAACTCTTTACCAAACAACCCTGGGTTTTCACTACCCTGGGAAAGAAGCCTTCTGAAAACATTGTGGGAAAAGGAGAAAATGCTGGTAACTGGCATTTTGTCCTTTTCCCACAATGTTTTCTACCCTTCCCAAACCAAATTTCAATTTTTGAGTCGCATTAATTTTGTCATCTGCAAATGCTCTAAGTTGGACCAGTCTAAAATTATGTCATTTGGTAAAGAGTCAACTCTTTGCACAATGATGATGACAAAACTGTCAAAGGCTGGTGAATATTCCTCTTTCATCAAAATTGGATGGGAAGTTTCGGAGAAGATGTTTGAAATAAAAGTTAAACCATGGACAGATGCATACACAGATGGATGGACACAATGTACACAGAGCCATGACAAAAGCTTGCTGGCCTTTGCCCTGTGGGGCTAAAAATGAATGACAATGAACCACAAAAGAATTTAGATTAATCATTATATATTTTTTATCAACATCCAACAAAATACAGAGGTCATATTTTTTCAAGGAAAAGAAAAGCAAGTCCTGTAAAAAGACACAAAGAGCAAAAAAGAGAACATTAAGTGGTCATTCACAAATTCACCTATCTGCAACTATATTTCACAATTACATAGTCTTTCATAACCATTAAAACCCCAAAATTAATGATAAAGCAGACATTTCCAGTCTAGGAAAAAAGTACCAAGGCTATTTTAGTCAGACCTTTATACAAATTATTGGTAGGTACAGATCCAAGATCAAACTGTTGATTCGATGTGAGCTAGGAACTTAACTCTTTACCGCAAAGAATTTTAGGCTTGTCAAAAAAAAAAAAACATTCATATGACAAATAAGACTCAAATCAAGATTTTGTCTGATAGGGTAGTAAACATTGTGTGAAAACCAGAAAATGCTAGTAAATAGCTTTCTCCCCCTTTTTCCACATTTTTTTCATCCAAAGCCATATCCCTCTGAGTTGTTAAAACTTGGGATTGCATGGTAAAGGGCTACAAGCACTGTGATAGAGTTTCTGCTCCTAAGGAGCAATTTCCCTATTTGCTACAATTCTTCTCTAACAGATTATGCACCTTGTATTACAATGACTGTTTATCAACTTCTAAGTCTTGAATTGAGAAAAGAAGTAACAAATGTGTGGATGAAACACTGGGTAAAGAATGTAAATAAATAAGCACCTGTACTTGCTCAATTTCTGCCAAAATTCCAGTTAACCCTTTCCCACACAACCCCAAGTTTATATGACCCTGAAGAAGGCGGCTTTTGAAATCATTGTAGGAAAAAGGAGAAAATGGTGGTAACCAGCATTTTCTCCTTTTTCCACCATGTTTTATAACCTATCAAAGACAGAAATCATCATTTGAGCAACCTTTATTTTTTCATCTGCAAATACATTCAATTTGGTCGAGTCCAAAATTTTGTCATTTGGTAGAGTTAAATGCCCTTAATCATTATATTTTCTTCATGGTGAACAGCCTAAATTTTTAGCTTTGTTCTTTCAATTTTTGTCTTAATATCTTGATTTCAAACTATTTCTATAGAAAGAACCTCACAGTCCCATTTTTAACCCTTTACCACATAATCCTGACTTTTAACGACACTGAAGATGAGGGCTTTTGAAAACATTGTGGGAAAAGGAGAAAATGCTGGTAAACAGCGTTTTCTCCTTTTCCCACAATGTTTTCTACCCTATCAAGGACAAATTTTGTGATTTGGACATCTTTAATTTGTTGTCTACAAATGCTTGCGATTTGGACCAGTCTAAAATTTTGTTGTTTGGTAAAGAGTTAAGCAACCCTGCGGAAGAAGGCTATTGAAAACATTGTTCAATGGTAGCCAGCATTTTCTCCTTTTCCAACTCTGTTTCTACCTATCAAAGACAAATTTCATCATTTGAGTGATACCTGATAGCCATACTTGATTTGTCATCAGTAAAATGCTTTTTTATAGATAAAGCTAAAAATTTTGTCCTCTGTAAAAGAGTAAAAAGGTCATGTTGACATAATGCAACAAAAGAAATATTCCAACATCGGGAAACTTTCCCATTCTTGCTATGTAGAAAGTCTGACTCAACTTCATGCTCAAAACATTTGAGACCATGAAAAGGGGGCTAAATACATCTGCAAAAAGTATCAACCCATGTCGAACAGGGCAGGCTGACCTGGCCAAAAA
Source organism: Hippopus hippopus (assembly GCA_946811185.2). Classification (NCBI taxonomy): domain Eukaryota; kingdom Metazoa; phylum Mollusca; class Bivalvia; order Cardiida; family Cardiidae; genus Hippopus; species Hippopus hippopus. The sequence continues at coordinate 47,416,157 of OX328106.1, read as the reverse complement.
CTTTTTGCTTTTGATAAATTTTCTGCTTATCAAAGGACCATTGTACCTAATGATTCAGTTGAATGTTATACGAAACTGATTTTATGGCTCTGTTATATGTGATGACTTGCTTAGTAGTCATGCATCACAGAGATGCACTAAGCCTCAATTTGCCAGAGCATGGCTTATTTTGAATTAACCCTAAGCAGATACTATTTATCAAGCTCAGTCTGCAGTGACCAGGGAGTTCTATCTTCAATCTAAACTGTAAGCTGGTTAAAGAATTACTAACCTCAAAAGACCACCGATTGTAATTGTACTTTAGGGTATTAAAAACAGTTGAATTAATTCATTTGATTAAGGACGTATACCAAGGATACACTTCACCCTTTACCAAATATCCCATGTTTAACAACCCTAAGAAGGAAGGCTTTTTAAAATATTGATGGAAAAGGAGAAAATGTTAGAAACCAGCATTTTCTCCTATTCCTACAATGCTTCCTACCCCTTCAAAGACAAATACCATTACTAGATCTACATCTGGCTTGCAACACGCTAAAAGGGGCATTCGGACATTAGCGTAAAGTGTCGTCTCGGATCAGCCTGCGCAATCTGCGCAGGCTAATCCGAAACGACACATTCCGTTTTTATGTAATTTTCTGTTTTGCACAAGTCTACTGTAGCACAAAATCTAAGGTAGTCATAAAGTGCCGTCTCGGATTAGCCTGCGCGAACTGTGCTGGCTGATCCGAGATGACACTTTACGCAAATGTCCGAATGCCCCTTTTCGCGTGTTGCAAGCCATTTGTTACCTGCAAAGGTTATAGGTTTAGAGAATTCTGCACTTTTATTGTTTGGTAAATGGTTAATTCCAAATAATAAACAGTACAGAACAAGTTCACATAAACCAATGAATCTTAATAAAGTCCCCATAATTCTGTTTAACTAACCATGGGTGTTCACTTCCCCATATAAGAAGTTAACAATACCGGCAGAATTGAATTTAACAACATGTATTATTTGTAAAAGAATGATGAAATTTGTGCATTACATTCATCAAAACACAATTAAATATGATCTGTCTATATACTAAAGCTATCAACATGCTAATCATATGTAATGCTAGATAATGTTTGGTAGGTATTATTATCATGGAGCCAAAAAGTTGAATTTACTCAAAACAAGTAAACTTATGATTGGTTTTTGTTTCTGACAACATGAATAGAAAACATTGTAAGAAAAGAGGAAAACGCTGGTCACCAGTGCTTCCTCCTTTTCCTACTATGTTAACAAAAGTCCTATTTCCCAGGGTTGTTGAAAGTCAAGATTATGTGGTAATGGGTTAAATGTGCAAAACTGGAAAGGTGTGAGTATCAAGGGAGTGAAATTCAAGAAATTAATGCAACTTATTATACATTTACTGTTTTTTAAACTTTCACAATTGGGACAATTTTATGATTGGTCAGACACTACGAGGACCCTTGAAGGGTGTTTGCAGGAGAAAATAGGGTTAGACATGACCCTTCTCAACTAATCATTAACCCTTTACCAAATAATCTGATACTTGAATGACCCTATGGAAGAAAGCTTTTGGACACACTTGGAAAAATGGAGAAAATGCAGTTACCCAGAAGAAAAAAAATGCAGTGACCCAGCATTTTCTTCTTTTCCCTGAAGGTTTTCTACCCTCTCAAAGACAAATCCCATCTTTTGATCCGTATTTAATCTATCGATAGCAAATGCGTTCAATATTGAAAAGTCTGAAAATTTGTCATCTGGTAAGTTATCTTCCTTCAACTCAAAATTACTTTGAGAGCAGTGTTTTCTTAGTGGTGGTCTCAGCTATCTGTTTAACTCTTAACCACACAATCCCTAGTTTTAACAACCTTAGCAAAGATGGCTTTTGAAAACATAGGGTGAAAAGGAGAAAATGCTGGTAACCAGCATTTTCTCCTTTCCCCACAAAGTTTTCTAACCTATTCAAAAAGAAATTCCATCATTTGAACAGCATTTAAATTTACTTTGAATTTGGACCAGTGTAATATTCTGACTTTTGGTACAGGGTTAATATCGACTATTTCCAAATTCAGGACTGATCATCTCATTGGCTGAGACAGAATACTGTTCCAAGCAACTGCACCTTATCTTGTGATTTCTTTCTCGATCATTTAACACTTGACACTCCAAATCAATGATTTGGAACATTTTAGTAAGAAAAAACAGCCCAAAATACAGCTATTTCAAAGTTGTTTCCACTAGAATAAGTCTCATAGTAGCAGACAGTGTAGATTAAAGATCAGACTGCATGTTCTGTGCAGTCTGATCTTGCTCTACACTGTTGGCAAAAACAACTTAACTTGGTTCCCATACTTTGTGGTTAATTAAGTCTTTTTCCTACAAACTTCCATGTCTCTTCTTGTCCTCATAATTACCAACTCTTTTTCTTTCAGAATTTACAAATAGCAAAATGTTAAACTCATACATTTGGAAAGCATTTGCAGACATCAAAGGAGGCTCAAATGAACGGAATTGTATCTAAGAGGATAGAAAACATTGTGGGGGAAGGAGAAAAAGCTGGTTACCAGCATGTTCTTCTTTTCCCACATTTCCAAAGGCCTTCCAACATAGGGTCCTTAAAACACAGGCTCGTTTGTTAAAGAATCAACATTATATCTAAAAACAGACTGTAAGGTAATGGATCAAATCAAAAACATCTGAAAAACGGAGCTACATGTACAACTTAGAAACATAACATCTGACTTCAATATAAAGTTCACAATTATTGTTGATACACAAGTTTACAGTATATGGGTGGATAGCCTATACTACACAGGTGAGCAAGGAATGAAAGCACATGGTTCTTTTTGTATTCTGGCTGTGTAATACATCAAATCTATGAATTGCAAATTTGGGCCTATCCTCTTAATCCTATACCAAATGACAAATTTTTCATACATGTCCAAATTGAAAGCATCTGCAGACGACAAAATAAATGTGACTCAAAAATTGGAATTAGTTTTTTGCAAGGGTAGAAAAAATCATGGTTACCAGCATTTTCTCCTTTTCCCACAAAGTTTAAAAGAGCTTATTCCTCAGATCGTTAAAATTCGGGATTGTTTAGTAAAAGGTTAACTCATCCATTCACAATCTTTTTTCACTTCAGATATAAACATAAGAATCAAACTACTACAAACTAACAATGCCATTCATTATTACTGATTTCTGTAAATTTTACTACCAGATACTTTTCGTCAAATAGATGAACTCTACCAAACGACGTAATTTTTACCAAACAACGTAATTTTAGACGAGTCCAAATTGGAAGCATTTGCAGACAAAAAAAATTAATGTGACTCAAAAATTGAAATTTGTTTTGGGAAGGGTAGAAAACATTGCAGGAAAAGCTTGGTTACCAGCATTTTCTCTTTTTCCTACAATGTTTTCAGGAGGCTTCTTTCTCAGGGTCGTGAAAACCCGGGATATTTTGGTAAAGGGTAAAATGTGCTAAATAACCAGGGGACCAAATAAGTCAGATATATTCCTATCAAAAATCCTTTTCCTCCTTAACCCTTTACCAAACAATCCCTTAATTTAACAACCCTGAAATAAGGGCTTTTGAAAACATTACGGGAAAAGAGCAAACAAGCATTTTCTCCTTTTCCAAAACGCTTTCTACCCTTTTGGAGACATGTTCTACTCAAACTATGTTTACTATAATTGCAAACCATTTCGATTTGGACAAGTAAAAAATTTTGTCATCTAGAGGAAGTGATACGTAAAACCCTTGCTTTGGGTGCTCATTTGAATGGTCCCATAGAGACAATACTAATGAATACCAACCATGTAGGTTTCAGAGAATAACTAGTCATAGTAGTAGTACTCTTTGAAATATCCCCTTATTTGCACTTCTATATAACCATGCTAAAATGTTTACACTCTTCAAGTGATGACATAATTTCTGGATGTAACTAAATCAAACACTAATTCTGTGGGCAGGGATCTTGTGAACAAATTAAGCTGACCAAAAAAAAAAATCAAGTATCACCACAATTTGAGCTAGAATTTTTCTCTGAAAAATGGACAGTGTCTATTTAAGATAATGCATTTTTTTTTTTTTCAGTCTGATTTTGATCAAAGCTGTCTACAAAAGCAACTTAATCTGTATGTATTCACTCTCCTTTTGATGGAAAGCCAGCACTGCTCAATCTATATTCACTACTTTTTCTCAGAAATTTTAAGTAAGTTCTACAATATTATACTTTACATTGTTTTCATAATCATTGCAGCTACTCCATTGCCTTAGTAAAATGGTGCTTTCAAAAGCAAAACCCAGATATTAAAAGAAAGCATTCTTTTGGCTGTATACTGAACACCAGTTCAAAGAAAATGTAAACTGCAACAACTGGCACTTTTTTCCAGGCAATTAGATATTTTGATATGATAAGGTGCCAATTATCACCAATGGTTGAAATATGATCTTTACAGTTTGCCATATCACTGCCATGGATAACAATTAGCTTTTAAAAGTGCCATAGATAAAGATTACTGATAAGGTACAGTCTGGTACTGTATTCACCAAACTATAATCGTGTGGTTCCGATTCTAAATTCTAAGACTTGCTATTCACCAACAATTCTTAAGCTCAATTTTAGTCTTATCAAGAACTTGAACAAAACTTCTGATTGTCTAAATCAAATGGTTTTAGTCCATAAAATTTGGTTTAGCCAGTCATCAGTCGTGTTTCTTTCTTAATCTTGAAGCAAAGTTGTACTGAGATTGACCCTTTCGGCACCCTAAGTGAAAACAGTGACTTTTGTGGACGGTACAGATCAAGATCAGACTGCACAGAACGTTCAGTCTGATCTTTGATCTATACCGTCCGCTTGCGTAGTCAAGTTTATACAATCTACATCCTTGTAAGTTTCAATGGATTGTTTTAAGAGCCATCGAAAGAGGTTGAGTTTATTTATTTGGTGCTGAAAGAGTTAAAAATGGCTGGTGAATAAGGACCTTAATTTGCCAAAACCTTCTGTCACAGCCGATCAGATGTGTAATTCTGGGGTAAAAGTTCAGTCTACTGTGGGCCCTCATCTTAGATCTTCTTAGTTCCATTTGTAGTTTTAAATTATGACTAAAAGTCTCGTTATCTGTGAAAAGGTTGTATTTTTCTGGCATAAATTAATTTCATTCATTTGGCGGTGATAGAATTGAATTTGTTTAAAAAACAAGTCACCAATAATCACAAACCCACAAGAATTAGGTCTATACAAGGATGTCAATCAACACTGATGATAATAAATTAAACAAAGAGCTACATTTCAGCATACACCGATTAAAGAGCTATCTTTTAGTACTCTTGTAATTCAAAGTACGTGAAAGAAAAAAATTCAGAATAAACTCTACATTTCAGTCTATCTTAATGAGGGGGAGGTTCTCGATCAGATGTTTTTGTGGCTGGTAAATGCTTTACCATATTTCTTTTTGCTGAGGCAGGATTTAGTCTCCCATCTCGATCTCTCCCCGCAGAACCTGGTCGTCCTGGTAACGGCTGTGGGTTCTCCGTGTCGTAATCAGCACCCCCACCTATGGCAACATTTAATGAAAAACTATTTGCCAATTCTACATTATTTTGCATGACTGCACTAGCCCTAACACTGTGTGGTTGGGAATGCCTGTCACCTGGGCTTTGGAACTGTAAACTACTCTGTCTGCCTGTACGGCTTGGGTGGCTCCCCACTCCTCCTCGCCCGTTTTGTGACCCAACAGATGACATCGCTGTTGATCCTGCTTTCTGCTTTGTTCCAACTTTTTCAACAGATTTACGTCCCATATTTTTTGTGGATCCTGTCGCTCCAGTACTACTAGGATCGACAGGATCTGACCCTTTTCTCAAGCCACCTACATTTTCTTTATCTTCTCCACCTCCATCTTGGGAGGAATCATTTTTATTTTTCTCACTCTCCTCTACAGGAGGAGATGGTAATTTTTCTGACAATGTCAAATTTTCTAGAACTGTGTCACTTAATTGTAAATGTTCTGTAAGAGTTGACAGTAGTAACTCTTGGACAAATAAACTACGCTTCATTCTTTCTTGCTGTATCTCAGTAGAACTCTCATCTATCACAGAATCTGTACATCTGAAAACACCAATAGACAAACAATCTAAACATTTGAAATTTCATTCATTCATTTAGTCTTCAACGGCTTTTTCATCAAAATCAACTCACATGACAAAACTGTAGACTTGTCCAAATTGAATGCTTTTCCAACCCACAATTAAAATGTGGCTAAAGTGACATATTTGGTCCTTGATAGGGTAGAAAACATTTTGGAAAAGGAAGAAAATGCAGGTATCCAGCATTTTCTCCTTTCCCACAATGTTTTCAAAAGGCTATTTCCTCAGGGTTGCAATATCTCAGGGTTGTGGTGAAGGGTTAAGAATATTCATGAATATAAAAAAAAAAGAAACTCTCTAGTAGTAGGTAATTGCATGTAATGGACAATCTCATGGTCTTTCTGCCATGATTATTACTTTAATTCTATTCCACTACTTATTCACTTAAATTTTAATTCCATTTGTTGCATAGCAACATTTGGTATTACAAACCCTAACTACATCCAAAAGAGACAAACTAAAGGGATAAAATTCTTCACAAAGACTTAAAGACAGGCTGCACTGCTTGGTCTTTTAGATAGATCTCAGAACTTGAACATTTTTCCATTTGCATGTAGGCAAGACATTTTACATCCCAGAATATCAAAAGCAAATGCGGCTGCTTTGTCATCTTTCATCAGAATATATCGTTATTTGGACAACTTAGAGCAGTATCAATAGAGGGATTGTTTATGTGCTTTGCCCTAATATGTCCTAGAAGATAGCCTAATTCAAGCTGGGTTTTCCAACGATTAAGTTATGGTGTTGCAAAAGGAAACAAATTAACTGTTTCGCATTCCATCATTTTAACAATTGTGGTCTATAATCTTAATCTATTTCTGAACTAGTCCAACATGCCCAACCCCTACAGTAGACGTCTTCACACAATCTTTTCTGTAACATCAAGAAATATATCTTCTTTTCTTTCAAAATATAATCTTTGTTTCACATAATTGTTTTCAGTATGTGCAACCTTAGCTAAGAAACTAGCTCTACACACAACTTTTTCAGTAACATCAAAAAATATATCTTCTTTTCTTTCAAAATTTAATCTTTGTATCACGTAATTGTTTTCAGTATGTCTAAACATAGCCTAAAACAGTAATAGGTTTTTTCCCACAGATCCAGGAAGTGTTTTTGGTATCACAAAGAAAAAGCCCCACAAAACTTCTATAGATTTTCAATTCAGCAGGTTGTAATTTCCATTTGATCTTCCTTGTGATAGAGAACTGAATACTTAGTATGCACCAGTAAAGCCTTAACCCTTTACCACACAATCCCTAGTTTTAACAACCCTGAGGGAAAAGCCTTTTGAAAACACTGTGGGAAAAGGAGAAAATGCTAGTAACCAGCATTTTCTCCTTTTCCCACAATGCTTTCTACCATTCCTAAAACAAATTTCAGTTTTTGGGTCACACTTATTTTCTCGTCTGCAAATGCTTTCAGTTTGGGCTGGTCTTAAATTTTATCATTTGGTAAAGTCTTAAACAAACAACAAAACTTAAAACTCGTCCCTGTTGATGGAATTGCAACTGACAACTAAATGTGGCTCATATTGCATTGGTCTTTGAGGAGTTGAATACTTAAAGGAGAAAATGCTTGTTTCCAGGATTTTCTCCTTTTCACACAATGTTTCAGAAAGTCTTTTGGGCAACCAAAAACGAATTCAGATCATTTGATAAAGGAATAACAAGAGATATTGGGAACACAGTGTAAACATTACCTTGGTAAAAGATATAATGAATTTGAACTAGAATTATTATTTGTTGTGGCAGTTGTCGTCCCCTGGGATGCTATGTTGGAAGGGGCTGACGGCTGGGCCACTTCAGAAGCAGCCATGGCTTGTCGTCTTGGTAATCTTTCTAACTGTTGTCTGAAAAGTAAGGGCGAGCTGTGAAAGCTCAAACATAAATAAGTTAATGGTCACTACATGACTCAGAAATAGGGTATTATTTTCCTTTTTGTTATAATCCAAGATATGTTATCATGAAACAAGTATGAAACAGTTTTCAGTGCAAAGTCACAAATTTTATTTGAAACCACTGAACAACAAAAAAATGACATTTCAGCAAGGAAAAAAAAACACCATGAAATCCCACCCTAAAAGAAAGAAAAAATTGCAGTTTTGATCTAAAAAGTTAGAAACAAAAATTCAGATCAGGAATCACAAGAATTTTTGTAGTATGACACTGATCAAAATAGTCCTCAAAAGCAATCAGAGTGGTGCTGCAGGCTAAGATCCAACATGGTATTTTGCTGATAAAAATCAACAAAGCAGTTTATATGCAACAAAAACAAATGACAAAAGCTCCCTATTATAGGAGCATATTATTGGAATTTGAAGGAAAACCTCTTACAGGCCTCCATCGAATTTGCACTGTTTGTACTCATTAGAAATGTTATCAAATGATTCAGTAAGAACCGAAAATCTACATTTCCAATCACAATTTATATGTCCCTCTTCCCTTACCTGGGTTTCTGACCCATGCAAAAGATCAGAATGTGACCAGATGTGTCATGTCAAAATCATTACTACTTACAGCATAGATCTTTCTCTTACCTCTTAAATTAAACCTCCAGTGCCACAACCTTGATATGATAATTGATCTCATACATAGCGGGTGATCTTTAAAAAAACAGAGTGGTCCATGTAGCTTATATTTGATGGAAAAATTGCTACTTATCCTATATGGTTTCTCCATTTTCAACGATTTCTCAACAAAACCAGATAAGGGACTATATACTTTTAGAACCATAAATTTCGTAAATTATATATTCTAATTCTAAATAACAAAGACTAGCCACCTGAAAGCTGAGAACCAGATGGCTACACTAGGAAACCTGGTCTTGAAATTCAGAATTAGAACAACATTATCCTTTTTCCACAATGTTGTATGATTACCTCCCTACACCTGCTATTTCATAAGGGAGCCTTTTTCACCAACTCATTTAGATTCCAAGGTAAGTTTGATTGGCCTTAGAATTTCAATTTTGAGCAATATTTAGAACTCATAGCAAATACTGCTCAAGAAAAAGTTAGACAGAGTCTGGCTTGTCCACCAACTACATGTTAGAACAGAGTACAAGCTTTAGATATCTTAGATACAGAATCTATATTACCTGGTAGACTGAAGTTGCATTTCAAGCTGTTGTAACTGTGAGGAAACACTCTGGGCAGCCGCTGCACGGCTTCGTACACTGGATAACTGGGACAACAAATCTGCTATTGGATCCATAGACTCACGACCATTGGGTGACAGACCTGTCAGGGACGAACCACCTCCCGAAGAAAAGTGCATGTTTGTAGCTCTTCTGGTTCGAGCACCACTAACACCACGACCTGCATGTGGTATTCTCCTTACATGCCTAATTCCTGTTGGTTCATCGTGATTATGAATTAAGGACAAATATTTCATTTTTCTATTGAAATAATCTGTATGGTTTAATTCCATCTTTCTTTGAAGTCACATAATAAAGCGATGCAGAATTAAATTACATTCATAATTTCCAATAGTTTCTGTATTGGTTATAATGCTTTCAAATCAAAGAGGACTAAAGATATATTTTACAGTCAAAGATTTCTATAAAGAACATGTATAATTATCCATTTCCCTTTTTGTAGAATGGTATTTTACATTATTTAACCCTTTACCATACAATCCTGTGTTTTAACTAACCAAAGAAACAGGCTTTTGAAATTGTTGTGGTAATGTTTTCTCATATCACAGATCTTTTGCTAAATTGTATCTATTTTGAAATTGCCATCTACAGATGTTCTCACTTTGTAAATTAGTGAACAAAATGATTTTTGGTAAAGGGTTGAAAGGTAATTTTTTGCTATTACAGCAATAATTCACTCATGTTTTTCCCGAATTTTACAACCACTGGGCTGAAGCTATGCAATGCCTTGTCAAAGGACACTTCCATATTTACAGCACTGCCAGTGAGGATTGGACTAGGTTTCCCCCGATTACAAATCCAGCCCCTTCTGTGTATAAACTGAGTAAGAAAAGGACCCTTTCAAATAATGTTGTTGTTGGTAAATTTATGCAATTTTACCCTTGCTAGTCACAAAAGGATATGAATTCTCTTGGGGCTCTGTGTTCTAGAGTGAGATGAGCAGCAAAGTCATCAGTCACATGATTTGGATCTCCACCCGGTAAAGAAGCACATATTGGACACACCTGTTCAAGATGAGAAAAATTCATAGTTTAACGCTTTACTACACAAAATCCGGACTTTCAATGACCCTAATGAAAAAGGCCTTTAAATACATTATAAGAAATGAAGAAAATGCTGGTAATCAGCATTTTGTCCTTTTCCCAATATGTTTTCTACCACGTCAGAGACAACCACCTTTAATCTGCTGTCTGCAATTACTTTCAAATCGGAGAAGTCTAAAATTTTGTCATTTGGTAGAGTTAAAAGATACAGTCAAGTCTAATAAGCAAGCAGCTGCAGCATCATAGAATAGTGCTTGCTTAACTCTTTACCACACAGTCCCGGGTTTTAACAACTCTGTTTTTAACTGAGAAGGCTTCTGAAAACACTATGGGAAAAGGGGAAAATGCTGGTAACCAGCATTTTCTCCTTTTCCCACAATGTTCTCTGTCCTTCAAGAGAGGATATCAAATTCTTAGTCACATTTTATCTGTCGTCTGCAGACACTTTTGTTCTGGACCAGTCCAAAATTGTATTGTTTGGTAAAGGGTTAAGACAAACGGTTTACCCTTCACCACACAAGACAAAATTTTAGACTCGTCCAAAATGAAAGCATTTTCAGACACAAAAGAATTGTGCGTTTAACTTTTTACAAAACAATCCCTCGTTTTTATGACCAAGAGGAAGAAGCCTTCTGAAAACACTGTGGGAAAAGGAGAAAATGCTGGTTACCAGCACAATATTTTCTACTCTTCTAAAGTCAAGTTTCAATTTTTGAGTCACATTTATTTTGCCATCTGCAAATGCTTTCAATGTGGACCAGTCTAAAATTTTGTTGTTTGGTAAAGAGTTAACCCTTTACCATACAATCAAAAGTTTTAGCAACCCAAGAAGAGAAGGCTTTTGAAAACATTGTGGGAAAACAAGAAAATGCCAGTAACTAACATTTTCTTCTTTTCCTGCAATGTTTTCTGTCCTATCAAAGTCACAAATCATCATTTGAGTAACATTTAATTTGTAGCCTGAAAATGCTGTTGATTTGGCCCCATCCAAAATTTTGTCGCTTGGTAAAGCGTTAAAAAGATAGAAATCATTGTAGCAAAAAGAAGAAACTGCTGGTTAGCAGCATTTTCTGCTTTTCCAAAACGTTTTAAAAAGCCTTTCTTATTTTCTCCTCATGGAAACAGACTTTTGGTATCTTAACCCTTTACCAAACAATCCCTGGTTTTTACGACCCAGAGGAAGTAGCCTTCTGAAAACATTGTGGGAAAAGGAGAAAATGCTGGTAACCAGCATTTTCTCCTTTTCCCACAATGTTTTCTACTCTTCTAAAGTCAAGTTTCAATTTTTGAGTCATGTTTATTTTGTTGTCTGCAAATGCTTTCAATTTGGACAAGTCTAAAATTTTGTCATTTGGTAAAGGGTTAAGACAGTATCAACATGCATAAATTACTGTTGATTAGAGATGATGAATTTCTGTCTCTGGGCCACAATTGGACAAGTTAACCCTTAGGCTGCTCAGCACAATTCACTGACATTTTGCGGACAGTATAGATCACAATCAGACTGCACCGAACATGCAGTCTGATCTTGGATCTACACTGTCTGATAAGGAGATACATTTCTACAAAGCATAAGTTTGAAATAACATAAATCAGATATTTACTATCGGCTTGAAAGTTTCATTTAACTGTTAAACATATTTAGCAGGATATGGATCAAAGCACCTCCTCCCCAAATTACCCCTTTGCGCTGACTGCTGAGTTCAGCCAAAGATATAGTCAAGAGAGAAGGACAACAGCTTGCAAGCAAGCAAAAACCTCTTTTTCCCATAATTTTTTCATAAGCTGGCCACTTTAGGGATGCAAAAAGTCATGCTTGTATGAAAATGCCTTATAGGTTAATACCAATGACATAACATAATAGATTTGTTTGAATACGCTATTTACCCCCTTTTCAGAAATACTTCAGTTATATCACTGCGACAGTTATCTTATTCATTTCTTTTCTATATCTCACCAATATGTTGTATAATGGTCTTTATTTCATGCTTTCCGGTAGGATATCGAGAAATAGCAGTGAAAACATTTTTCGATATTACACGGGTACGACCAGTGAAAATACCGATTTTCATGTTCTTGTTGCCTAGGTAAATTGCGCATGCCTCACAAGCAGATGGAAATATGACATCATTTACCTTACATTTCTCGTGCTTGACGTAATATTGTAATGCGTTGCTATGCAGGAGGGGTACGCCACGGGGAATAACGGAAAAGAACTGTACTGGATTTTGATAAAGCTCCTCCCAGGAAGGGTTAAAAGCATGAAATAAATAGAATATTTGTTTTTTTTGTGAAAGATCGAAATTTATTTCATCTGGTGAACACCATCGGTAATATTTTCACTCGTGGCTGTGCCACTCGTGAAAATATTACCGATGGTGTTCACTCGATGAAATAAATTTCGATCTTTCTTCTAAAAAAAACAAATATCCTCTATATCCCACAGATAGATATAAATGTACAGCTTGTGTTTGTATAAGGGGACACTTATACTGCCTTGCTGTAGAGCTAGCTTTTGTAGCAACGTGGTAGAGCATTCGCCTTGGGACCTACAGGTCCTGGGTTCATACCCACCTTGGGAGGCTATTTGACAGAACTGTTACAAATACAACATTGGGGCTCTGCAGGGCCTTGCCCAAGGGTATTTCTACATGACCAGTGGGCAACAGTCTCAGGATTTCCTGATTACATTCAGGCGTATTAACCCTTTACCTGAAGACAAAATTTTAGACGTGTAAAAATTGAAAACATTTGCAGACGATAAATATGTCTAAAACAATCGGATTTGCGTTTGACAGGATAGAAAACAATGTTGAAAGAGGAGGTAATGCTTGTTATCAGCATTTTCTCCTTTTCCTACAATGCTTTCAAAAAGTATTTTTCCTCAGAGTCTTTAAAACTTAAGACTTTAGAACAGGGTTATCCATTTGGCCACCAAGGACCCCAAACATGGTAAATATTTTCTCAGGAACACAGACCCACATATATAGATCTGTTGCAACACACTCCTACAGGGAACGAAAAAAGTTCAAATATCTACAGCTTACCACTTCTGATGAAGAGTCTGCATGTGCAGACGCTACATGTTCTTGTAACAAAACTTCAGTAAATCCCATCTTTGAGCAGTAAGGACATGCAAAAGATTGAGGTTGCTCCGCTGTCACTGCCTCTCCACCATAAAATATATCTGTAAATACAGTCAGAGTCAAAGTTGTATTAAACAACCACGCTAGGGCCCATAAAAAATGGTCACTGAATAAAATGGTCTCTTAGTAAAACATTGATGGGGGGGTGGAGATTTAAACAGGTTGCAGGTTTAAACAGAACTCATGAAATAGACAAACACTGCATGAATGTGCATGAGGGTTCGACATTAAGGCACATCTGAACGACACTGTCTAGCAAAAGATCGGCTCTGGCTAGTAGAGACTGCGTCCAGCTAGCCCACATGGCCTAGTGTAATTAGTTTAAGTATCAATTTCGTGCTTCACATACATGACGAAAATCGACCTTACGTGCCATTCGCCGAAAAAGATCGTTTATCAAACTTGTGATTTAGTTCACCTAGCAATATTTTATTGACAGCTTCTATATTGTTAACAGGAAGATGGTCGCACATGCGTGGTAGTCCATATCTTTACCGGAAAAACCAAACTGAACTGAAAATAGAGTTAGGCTAGTAGACCGGTGTCCATGGGATCTCGCTATTATGTCGGCCAGGATAAAAGTCATAAATCTTATTGTGACTGTTATCATTTTGTCAGAGTATTTGATCTTTTAACAAGAATTTCTTATGTCTAGCTCTATTTTGGAATACCATGGTTTCATTCTGACGACAACCGAGAATGTGTCGTCCAGACATTTATATAGAGCAGACGACCGATGAATATATGCCAAGCTTGCATAACTTCAAAATAACATCTGATCGAAGAGAAGTGAAGCCATAAAATGAAGCTAAAAAAACAGAAATGAATCGAAACAAAAGTAGAGATGAATAGAATCAGATCTAGTTCACAGAAAAAAGATCATTTTAGACCTTGAGTGGAAAGCTAATTTGTGCCGTTGGTTGGTTTGATTCAGAGGAAAATGTCATGTTTTCTTTGCGGGCAGTTTAATAAATGGAAGATTTGTTGAAGGATCTCATAACATTATACCACAGTTTTTTATCCTTTTAACTCAAATTCTGTTACTTAAGTATCAGTTAGACTAATATGTTGTCCACGATTGCTTTCAAAATATATGTCTAAATTGTTGTCTTCTGGTAAAGAAATCGTAATTGAAATAATTAACAGGGAAACATTCATTGATCATTCCTTATCACGACATAGTCATTTTTTTGGTTACAATTTTGGTATAATTACAAGAGAAACAAGAGGGCCATGATGGCCCTAAAGTCACTCACCTGAGTCTTTTGACCAAACATGACCCATTTTCAATCTCTTTTGAGATATCATGACAAACAATCTACTAAGCTTTCATAATTATTGGACTGAAAATTTGGCCTCTAGCATATATGCAAGTTTTTTCTAGAATTTCTCTCAGTGACCTACTTTTTAGCCACCATAGCCAATTTTCCCATCATAGATATTATCAATACAAAGATCCTGACCACCTTTCATACGTATTGGACAGAAAATGTGGCCTATAGAGCATACACAGGTTTTTTCTAAGATTTGAAATACTGACCTAGTTTTTGACCCAACATGACCGATTTTCGAAGTCATCTGAGATGTCATCAAGTAAAACATTCTGACCAACTTTCAAGAAATTTGGACTGAAAATGTGACCTCTAGAGCGTACACAAGGTTTTTTTTAAGATTTGACCCAGTAACCTAGTTTTTTGCCTGACATGACCCATTTTCAAACTTGTCCAAGATATCATCAAGACAAACATTCTGACCAAATTTCAAGAGTTTTGGACCAAAAATGTGGCCTCTAAAGCATACACAAGGTTTTCCTAAGATATGACCTTGTGACCTACTATTTGACCAGACATGACCCATTTTAGAACTCGTCCGAAATATCATAAAGACAAACATTCTGACCAACTTTCAAGAGCATTGGACTGAAAATGTGGCCTCTAGACTGTGCACAAGGTTTTTCTAAGATTTGACCTAGTGACCTAGTTTTTGGCCCGACATGATCCTTTTTCAAACTCGTCTGAGATATCATCAAGACATACATTCTGATCAAGTTTCTTAAGTATCTGACTGAAAATGTGGCCTCTAGAGCGTACACAAGGTTTTTCTAAGATTTGACCTAGTGACCTAGTTTTTGACCCCACATGACCCATTCTCGAGCTCGACCGAGATATCATCAAGACAAACATTCTGACCAACTTTCAAGAATTTTGGACTGAAAATGTGGCCTCTAGAGCGTACACAAGGTTTTTCTACATGATCTAGTGACCTAGTTTTTTGCCCGACATGACCCATTTTCAAACTCGTCCGAGATATCATCAAGACAAACATTCTGACCAACTTTCATGAGTATCTGACTGAAAATGTGGCCTCTAAAGCGTACACAAGTTTTTCTAAGATTTGACCTAGTGACCTAGTTTTTGACCCCACATGACCCATTCTCGAACTCCAGTGAGATATCATCCAGACAAACATTCTGACCAACTTTCAAGAGTTTTGGACCAAAAATGTGGCCTCTAGAGCGTACACAAGGTTTTCCTAAGATATGACCTAGTAACCTAGTTTTTTCCCCGATATGACCCATTTTCAAACTCGTCCGAGATATCATCAAGACAAACATTCTGACCAACTTTCATGAGTATCTGACTGAAAATGTGGCCTCTAGAGCGTACACAAGTTTTTCTAAGATTTGACCTAGTGACCTAGTTTTTGACCCCACATGACCCATTCTCGAACTCCAGCGAGATATCATCAAGACAAACATTCTGACCAACTTTCCAGAGTTTTGGACCAAAAATGTGGCCTCTAGAGCGTACACAAGGTTTTCCTAAGATATGACCTAGTAACCTGGTTTTTTCCCCGACATGACCCATTTTCAAACTCGTCCGAGATATCATCAAGACAAACATTCTGACCAACTTTCAAGACTTTGGACTGAAAATGTGGCCTCTAGAGCGTACACAAGGTTTTTCTAAGATTTGACCTAGTGACCTAGTTTTTGACCCGACATGACCCACTTTCGACCTCATTTAAGATATCATCAAGACAAACATTCTGACCAAGTTTCATGTGTATCGGACTAAAAATGTGGCCTCTAGAGCATACACAAGGTTTTTCTAAGATTTGACCTAGTGACCTAGTTTTTGACCCGACATGACCCATTTTCGAACTCGTCCGAGATATTATCGAGACAAACATTCTGACCAAGTTTCATGAGTATCTGACTGAAAATGTGGCCTCTAGAGCGTACACAAGGTAAAAGGTGACGACACACGACGGACAAAGCACGATCACAAAAGCTCACCATGAGCACTTTGTGCTCAGGTGAGGTAAAAATATAGCTTTTGATCTATTTTATACTTTTCTTCATTTTGCAAAACTGGTCTAGTAGAAATCTGAAGTGGTCTAGTAAAAATTGCAAATTACTGGTCCACTGGTCTGGATGAAAAAAATGTTAATGTTGAACCCTGTTCATATAAGTCTGTGTAAAAGACTCACTATCCTAAATTGTTGGTGAAGGACACTCTTGATTTGTAGTGCATATTTCTGACCGAATCAAATACCTTGCATTCCAGTCCATGTAGTGGTAATCGATCAAAGTTCTATTCCAGTTTGGAAGACTACAAGGATATATATATATATAAACATAATTTCCCATCCTTTTCACATGTTTGTGGGCAAGCTGATAAAAGATTTTGTTGGTCATTATGCAATGGTTCTGCACTGTTGACACTATTGTAAAAGGGTCATTAACACTGGGACATTAAAATGTGTTAATCCTGTGACTCATCATTTCTTCATTAGGAAAAGTCAGGAGTTGCTATCAAACTTCACTGTCAATTAAGGTTGCACCATTATGACAAGAGTTGATGGGTTGCTTTACGAAATAAATAGTGGTCTTTTGGGGCTTAAAAAGACAAACCTCATTTTTTTTTCTGAAACAGTCTGCAGAGGTAACTTAGTAAGATTGTACTAACCGAAATCTGATCTCGTAATAATACACTGAACAGGATGGTCTGTTGTATGACGTGTTGTAGTTGCTCCTGCTTCAAAACATGTAGCACACAGATCATAGTCGTAACAAATTAAGCATTTGTAACGTTTTCCTCGAAAGTTACTTTTTAAGCAGGAGTCACAGCTCACACCTACATGTAAAATAAAAGGTCATAGTTAAAATATGTCAAAGCTAAATAATTTTGTCTCTAAATTTTCATGATTAACTCTTTACCAAACAACAAACTTAATTTTGGACTCTTTGTAACTGAAAGCATCAACATGAAAACTTTGAAATTGCCACAAATGAGCTGAAGTTTTCTGGTCCGGTACTAAACACAGAGGGTAAAGGAGATAATGCTAGTTTATACCAGTAGTTTCTTCTTTTCGACCAATGTTTTCATAAGTCTTCCCACAATTTATAGATATATCACACAGACCTTACAGACACATCCAAGAAACAATAGGGCCATGATGGCCCAAAAATCGCTCACCTGAGTCATTTGACCAAACATGACCCATTTTCAATCTCTTTTGAGATATTATGACAAACATTCTAACAAGATTTTCATGAGTTATTGACCCGAAATGACCCACTTGCAAACTGGTGCAAGACCAACATTCTGACAAAGTTTCATGAGTATTGCATTAAAAATGAGGCCTCTAGAAAGTAAACAAGGTTTTCAAAGATTTGACCTAGTGACCTAGTTTTTGATCCAACATTACCCATTTTCGAACTCTTTCAAGATATTATCAAGACAAACATTCTGACAAACTTTTAAGAGTTTCATACTAAAAATGTGGCCTCTACAGCATACACAAGGTTTTTCTAAGATTTGGCCAAGTGACCTAGTTTTTGATCAAACATTACCCATTATCAAACACTTTTTAGATATCACTAAGACAAACACTCTGACCAAGTTTCATGAGTATTGGACAGAAAATGTGGCCTCTACAGCGTACAAAAGGTTTTTCTAAGATTTGACCAAATGACCTAGTTTTTGACACGACATTACCCATTATCACACTCTTTTGAGATATCACCAAAACAAACATTCTGACCGAGTTTCAGGAGTATCGGACTGAAAATGTGTCCTCCAGAGCGTACACAAGGTTTTTCTAAGATTTGACCTAGTGACCTAGTTTTTGACCCCACATGACCCATTATCAGAGTCGCCTGAGCTATTATCAAGACAAACATTCTGACCAAGTTTCAAGAGTTCTTGACAGAAAATGTGGTTTCTAGTGCATACACAAGGTTTTTCTAAGATTTGACCTAGTGACCTAGTTTTTGACCTGACATGACCCATTTTCAAACTCGTCTGAGATATCATCAAGACAAACATTCTGACCAACTTTCAGGAGTTTTGGATTGTAAATGTGGCCTCTAGAGCGTACACAAGGTTTTTCTAAGATTTGACCTAATGACCTAGTTTTTGACCCCACATAACCTATTTTTGAACCCATCTGAGATATCATCCAGACAAACATTCTGACCAACTTTCAAGAGTTTTAGACTGAAAATGTGGCCTCTAGAGCGTACACAAGGTTTTCCTAAGATTTGACCTAATGACCTAGTTTTTGACCCGACATGACCCATTTTCAAACTCGTCCGAGATATCATCAAGGCAAACATTCTGACCAACTTTCAGGAGTGTTGGACAGAAAATGTGGCCTCTAGAGCGTACACAAGGTTTTTCTAAGATTTGACCTACTGACCTAGTTTTTGACCCGACATGACCCATTTTCAAACTCGTCCGAGATATCATCAAGGCAAACATTTTGACCAATTTTCAGGAGTATTGGACAGAAAATGTGGCCTCTAGAGCGTACACAAGATTTTTCTAAGATTTGACCTAGTGACCTAGTTTTTGACCCGACATGACCCATTTTCAAACTCGTCCGAGATATTATCGAGACAAACATTCTGACAAAGTTTCATGAGTATCGGACTGAAAATGTGGCCTCTAGAGCGTACACAAGGTGAAAAGTTGACGACGGACGACGGACGCCAGACACAGCACGATCACAATAGCTCCCCATAAGCACTTCGTTTTCAGGCGAGCTAAAAAGGTAGAAAAGGCATTTGTTAACTCTTTACCAAACGACATAACTTTAGACTAGGCCAAATTGGAAGCATTTGCAGATGACAAAATTAATGTGACTCAAAAATTGAAATTTGTTTTGGGAAGGGAAGAAAACATTGTGGGAAAAGGAGAAAATGCTGGTTCCCAGCATTTTCTCCTTTTCCCACAATGTTTTCAGAAGGCTTCTTTCTCAGGGTCATGAAAACCAGGGATTGTTTGGGAAAGGGTTAAAATACCCATGCTTGAACAAAGCTAAATTCTATGATTCTACATGTTTCAGTAAGTCATTCTGGCTAATTGAGTGTATGAGACTACATAACACTTTTTTTGGTATGATTGCTGTTTGATACAGATCTATATTTTGATGGATATCTGAAAATTTTTGGGGTCAAAAGGACCCCTAGATGTACATTTTCTGTGCGTCAAAATAGGGTATTTTAAGATTTTTGTGTGTCAAGACCCAGGTTAACGGGTCAAACTAAAGCCCTGGAAAGGTTACCAAAAAATGTTGGTTCCTTTTCCACAATGTTTTCAAAAGCGTTTCTATCAGGATCATTAAAACTCAGGGTTGTGTGGCAAAGGGTTAAGTGGGAGAAGTCTCTGAATTGTTTTGTTTTTCATGACAATGCATTTTTTTCAAATTAACATCAGTTATACCATGGCAGCTGCTGGGTTTTCTCTGACCCCTATTTCTTTGGATTAAGACCCAAAGTTTTCTATTTTACCCAAAAAATTTATTTGTGTGCTTTCTTTTATTATATATATTATATAGGGGGGGGGGGGGGGGGGGTAAACTGACCCCTGTGCCAAAAAGTCTGAGGAAAAACCCTGGCAGCTGTCTACATATCAGTAGTTCCTGAAGGTTCTCTTACCAGAAATAAGCACAATGCTCTTTCTAAGCTACTGGCTACTTTCCACGAAGCTTTACCTAAATAAATATCTTCGATTTTGATTGATTATTGATTTGTTTTACGCCGCTTTCAACATTATTTCAGTCATATCTCTGCAACAGCCCATATATCCTTTTTTCCCTGGGTTTCACCAGGACTAGGCTGGTTTTCATGGACACTTCCATGAAAAACCCAGCATTTTTGCAAAATATTTATGACCAGTCTATAGGGATATGTCAAATTACAAGACTGCGTCTCAATATTTTAAAAATTATTGTTGCATAGCATTTAACAATATTTCGTTAAGCAGTCTGTATGCACCGTGGCACGTAAACATCATCAGTTAAGAAGATGAGCAATTTCCTACCATTGGGAAATAAACTGACAACAGCAACAATAACGAAACTAAAGCTCTCAAAGTAAATCTTGCTCTATATCCAAACAGAAATATACAAAATTTCAGGAATGCAGAGGTCGAAAAATTTTCCAAAACCCACTTGTCCTGCAGGGCGAGTGAAATAGAATATTTACTCGTCCTTCTTCTAGTATCACTCTTTGTACTTTTAAGTCTAGATAGCAAATTAACACACTCCTGACTCCTGGGCTTCTGTGTCACCACCATCGCCTTTAAAATACTCAAGGATCTGGCCTTTAGCAGATGACATGTTTGTTTAACACTTTACCACACAATTCCAACTTTTAACGACCCTGATATAGACAGATTTTGAAAATAATCTATTTCGAATTTGTTACATTAACGCGACAGAACAACACAACAAAGATCGATCCTTAGATTACTAATGTCCAACCATTTTTTAATTCCACTAGTTACAATAGTTTAACTCAGTCGGAAAGTTAAAATTTTCTTATTCGTATTGTAGGGAGATCGGAATCTTTTCTCTGATTTAATAAATCAAGTGTTGCATACATTATGAACATCACGCATGCGCAGTGTTAAAAGTCGTTTCCATTTTCATTTTATCACTGCTGCAGACAAATATATGATCAGTGCTTTGTTGTTTTGTATGGATATCAGTCTTGGGATTTCACTGATATTTCTGGGTATCCCCCTTCGACCATTTTGTTTGATCTACCCTTAGAAAAGCTACTCATCCTGTCAGAAGATTGCTAAGGAAATGTTACTCATCAAGATGCATTTGTTACTCATCAATACGAGCAGACAAGTGCATTTTTCAAACTCTGGAATGGCTGGGTAAATGTCCATGGTTACAAGTGAATGATTCTAATGCCATAATGGATATATGTCAAGTTATTTGAGAATCCGTTGGGTGTGATTTTGGTACATCTCGGTACTTTTTGGCTGTTGCAATTTCGTTCCCTCTCACTCGTCTGCATGGAAATATACTGGTACCCATTGTATCTCCCGTAGCCGTCCGAAAGAGTTGATACGAAGATCGATAGCAGGCTAAGTTTTGTCTAGTTACACCACAAACATGCATACACACCATAAATGCTAATCAATCGAATGTCAATTTTGCCACGCCCCATCTGCAAACTCTATTGCAAACCAATCAAGTATCACGCACGAGATTTAGTCGCCACCCATAATGTCATGCCTTGATCTGTGTTATATGGTGTTCATCCTGTCACGATAGCCTAAAAGATCGATTTTCAGAGCCTCTTTAACCGTAATCTCTGTTTGAATCATGCATATTCAATGATGACAACATATTTCAACGTTCAATCTTGTACCGGAAGCTGAAAATGGCTTATGGGAAAACCTGCCCTCATTTAGTGGCTTTCACTTTACATAGAACAGTTCATGAACATATAAAGAACTCAAAACCATTCTGTGCACCAAAACTCAACTAAAATTTTAACTATCACAAGAAGGAACTGTTCTGAACAGCATAAATGACCAGTTCTAAGTCAACTGTCTTCAGTTTTTGAAGCCTTATGAGGGGGACAGATGAGCGTCATGGCAGTCATTGGCCCTCTCTTGACAGCAGCACTAGAAAACATGAATAGCTAAATTAAGACCTTTTGTACCTTCAATCAATTTATATGCACCTTTGAGGACAGATTAGGTATTTTTCAAACACTTATCTCATAAAGTATCTGAAAATACTGAGTGTCTTTATAAAGGGTATGAAACACGTAGGCCTACTCTAAGTAGCAGCGAATGTTCTGGAAAAATTGTTCAGTCATAAGTGACCGAAGGAAATAGGTCACGAAATTCTCTGATCTAAATAAAGATCAGAATCTTGTCACATTATTCCAGAATGGTTATATGACTTTTTGGCATCTACACTGACTATGTCACATGGCGAGAACTTTTCATGATTAAACTTGAACTTCAAACTGAGAATTTAAATTGGGTATGTATCAGGTTTAAAAAGGTAATAAGAAATTTGTCACTAAAACTGATCTTTCCTTTAGAAACATGCATACAGTCTGATTTTGTTTTATTTCGTAAATTAACAGCGGTGACACCGTTATTTGCATTCAAATAAGTGGTTTACACAAAATTGTGATGGCTTTTCTTCATAGTTCGCAAGGAAAGTGGGATATCATTTCGGGTTGTAATACAGGTACTGCTCTAAAACCGGTCGGTTGACAAATCCTTATGTATTTAGCGACGACCAAATAGGCTGCCAGTTTAGCATTAAAAGAAAGAAAAAATTAGATGGGTCTCATTGTATAAATAATATGATATGCGATAGTTACCCGGCGAGGTAACCAATCTATAACAAGAGTGGCAAATTGTCGCAAGATACGCCCGTCCCACCGCCAGTTGTCGAGGGGGGGATATTAATCGTAAAGGGCAAGTAGAGGAAAATAGTAGTGCAGCAGAAATCATGTAAGTGATTGAAACAGGCATGAATGTCTCCTCTAATGTTAAGGAAACATGCATATAAAGTTTCAGGTCATTCCAACATGAAAAGACAAAGTTATATTGTAGAGAAGCATGAAAACCTGTAAAAAAAAATAATGAATAGGGAATGATTCCAAAAGGGCATTAGGTAAGGCTACGACTCCAGTGCATTGCACTTTTCGTAACTGCAACAAACATGTTTACCAAGTCTCAAGTCAATTTGACTTGAGGTGACAAAGTTCCGTTCTGGACAAGCAAGAAATACTGTAAAAATGAAGATCAAAGTGGAATTACTCAAAATCCGCGCTAGGTAGAGTTATTGTTCTTGTGTACTGTACCCTGTAATATTGCAACAAACATGCATACCAAGTTTGAAGTCGTTCTGACTTGAGATGACTAAGTTATATTCCGAACAAGCACTAAATGCTGTAAAAATGATGATCAAAGGGAAATAACTCAAAGACAGCACGAGGTAGAGTTACAATTCTTGCGCACTGCACTTCCAAATATTGCAACAAATAAGCATACCATATTTCAAGTCACTCCTACTCAAGATGACAAAGTTATGCCCCGGACAAGCAAGAAATGATATAAAAATGAAGATCAATGGGGGAATAACTCAAAATTTGTCCTAGGAAGAGTTATGGTTCTTGTGCACTGCACTCCGTAATTTTTCAAAAATCATGCATACCAAATTTGAAGATGTTCAGACTTGAGATGACAAAGTTATATTCCGGACAAGCAGAAAATGCTGTAAAAATGACGATCAAAGGAAAATAACTCAAAGACAGCACGAGGTAGAGTTATGGTTCTTATGCACTGCACCCCGTATTATTGCAACAAACACAAATGCCAAGTTTCAAGTCAATCTGACTGGAGATGACAAAGTTATGCTCCGGACAAGCAGAAAATGCTGTAAAAATGACAATCAAAGGGAAATAACTCAAAGACAGCACAAGGTAAAGTTATGGTTCTTTCGCACTGCACTCCGTATTATTGCAACAAACACAAATGCCAAGTTTCAAGTCAATCTGACTGGAGATGACAAAGTTATGCTCCGGACAAAGAACTGGACGCCGCCCGCCCACCCGCCCGTTTTCCCGTACGCCATGGGCGATCCCATAATACGTCCCGTCTTCGACGGGCGTACAAAAATTGAAAAATTAAGAATTAAAAAAAAAAAGACTGGGCACGGGTCTTTATCTGATGTCTCGAAGGAAGACCAGTTAACTGGTATTTAAAGCCGATAAGATTGAATCACTCTGTATGGTTTCATGCGTCCCTTCCCTCGGACTAAAACTTGACTCCTGCTGCCAACAGCTACAAGAGACTAGCGATAGAGTAGGGTTCTCATATGACCAGTGACTCCGGGTTTTGATGCTTGGAAAGTTGAAATGAATGTTTTTGACACTCTAAAATTATCTTTCTTAGAGTCAATCTGGCACATGAGATTATCGGCTAAAGCTTCATATAAAGTAGTCTAGCTGAATTATGGGCTTTAATAAACACAATCATTAACAAATGTGAAGGACGCACGCTGCTCTATTTATCACAGCTAGTGAAGCTGGCGAGTCAATTATGAAAACGTGATAAAGATGTTGGTCCACTTATTGGGTCCGACGAATCACCGAAATACCACCGAAACACCTGTATTTTTTTAGTTATTAAGATAACTGAAGTTGTGGTTTTTGATCAAATTGTAATTCTATTTATGAAAGAGGGTTAGTATTAAACCTAATGTCAAAATGTAATTGAAGCCCACCATGAAGAATGTGCACCGGAATAGCCTACCGTGGTGTAAATATCCACCGAAATACCCGCTCCACTTACTAAAATTGGTCAATTCAGGGATTATACCTCCGCAATCTCACTTCAGTTGCTTTTGTACAAGATAGATGTGTCTGATCTTTATCCATAAGTATGCTAGAAAAAATAGCTTTCCTTTTTCATGTTGAGATTAAGACGTCACCAAATTAGAAAACGGGCAGCCATTTTGAATCTTTAGTTAGCACGGCACCAGGCGTAAATTGGTAAGACAATTACAGTTTTGCTGATAAGATTATAAATAATAACCATATTACTTTAAAAATAACAAGGACAAACCTACACATCAAACAAATTTGATTATGTTAGCCGAACATTTATGATCGCTTAACTTTAACAGACCAGAAGAGAACAGAATGTGCCAAGAAACTTGTGTGTTAGTCGGATCAGAGACTTACATCGTGTAATGTCCAATTTGGTTCTCACCGTCTACTTCTTTTGCAAATGAAGTGGATTAGCGCTCTCTTTTGTGTGTGCTTATCATTCAAAAGAAATATAAGTGATAATGTCATACTGATAAATCTTTAGTCTAGATTGGTGTAATCAAGATTGGGTATTTCAGTGTGTAACAGGTCAGGCACGCGAGTATTTCGGTGATTATTCTCCACGTAAATCAATGATCAGTGTATATTAACCGTGTCACTCTTCTCAATCATGATTAGTACTTTGACTAAGTATGTTTTCTGAAAAAAAAAGACAAAAAAAAAATCCTGCATACTTTTGTCAGTTATTTGAATCCAACAATATAAAATAGGGGTGTTTCGGTGATTCATCGGACTGCACTTATCTAGTGTAAAATGACAGGTTTGAATGTTACCTGCCACCATAATTGACAAATTCATGACACATCATGCGGTAATACTTCTCCAAAAATTAACTGACATTCATAAGAGATCACTGGAAAAAAACGTGAAAACCAATGACACAACAAAGGTCATTTTGGCATCATCCAATCAGAGACGCTTAAAACTGTCTTTTCATCTTTAAAAATTAATTTAAACAGTGAATTTACATAAATTTCTGTATAAAACAAAAAGTGGAAGCTAAAATCTCTATTTAATGAAATATTTATATGGTCCATGTAAAAAATTTTCTGAAAGAAAAATTCCCTACCTCCCCTTCCTACAGCATCTTGGACTGAAACCCGAAACACAACTATTTTTTTTAGGCCTAAAGAGGGTTGAAGTGATATGCATACAAGTTCACCTTACAGGCATGAAGCAGGGTTTTCCGTGACACACAAATCCTGTGTCAATGACGTGATTTTAACTCAAATGACCCCCAAAATAAATAACAGTGCATCATCAGTGACGCAACTTTCCAAAATCTAAATCATCTAGGAAATTGAATAAATTATCATAAATCCAAATCTGTTCTTGCTTCAATATCAGAAGAACGCCATTCTTTCTTTAACTACAGAGTTTACTTTGGATAAAAGTGGTTTTCCAGTAAATTATTTATAGAATAAGACTGGTTTATGCATTATTGCTGTAAAGTACATTGGACATGTGTCGTAAATACAGGCCAAGTCAAAGTCTTGGTTGGGTTCTCTGTTTTTTATAGCTCATTTCACGCGACTTCCAGTAGATATAAGTACACATTACCAGTCTGTTCCTACGCGGAAAATAATGTCACGAAGTAAACTGTAGCATTCTTTTTTATCGTCTGCTTCCTACAGCTGTCGATCAAGCCACATCAAGCAGCGATTCGGATGAAAACGTTTTGTCTGTCAGAAATTGAAATCAAGTTTTCCGTCAGAAATGACTTACAGACTTTACTTTCTTGGAGTTTACAGGTGAAATACATTGTAATCTGTGCTTGACGACTACGAGATCCATTTATTTTGACCCCCTAAGTTAAAGAAATGACCCTCAACAAATGAGGCAAGCGGTCACAATGACCACCAACTTTTAAAGCTGAGAGAAAACCCTGATGAAGTCAACTTTATTTGAAGTGGTCTTTGTCCCTGTTTTTATAGAATGTCCCCTAAGATTTTACCCAGGGGGATACTGGTATCCCTAAATATTTTTGATCTTCGAACAACACTGCTTTAGTCCAGCTTATCATGATGGTGAATGTTTATAAGGAGGATGCAGGACAACTCGCCCCAAAAACAACAAACCCCAAGACAACTCGGCCCACAAAAAAACTTGCCCTAAGACAATTCGCCCCAGCTTCAGAAGACAACTCGCCCAAAATTCTGAGACAGATCATCCCACTTTTATTACAATCAACTGTAGGTAAATAAGATAGAGGTGTACAACTATTATGATTTTTTTTAAAAGAATTTTATTTTTATATAAATATTTTTATTGAAAAAATACATGAATACTGAGAATTTTGAAATTCAGACCTAATTACCCCATCAAGATATACCCATTTACTAATTACTACATAAGAAAATTCTAGGTTTTTCCATATTGAAAGCATTTACAGATGAGGAATGTGAAGTCCTCATGATGAAACTGGTTTTAGAAGGGCCCAGGGTGGAAAACTTTGTGAAAAAATGTGAAATTGCCAATCAGAAATATTTTTGTCCTTTTCATGTGTTTTCAAAGGCCTTTATCCTCAGCAGTATTCCCACTGAAATTTTCATTTGGGGGTTTTGTACCCCCTGCAATTGAAAAATGGGGGTATAAGAAAAAAAATGGGGGTACAAATTTAGAAAAACTAGTAGATCTATGCCCACAACTCTAAATCGTTTTCTTAAATGCCCCTTTCTCTTTCAGGTGAAGAAAAATCATATAGATCTACTAAGCGAATGTACATTTTTACATGTAACTAACAGTAAAAGAATTGTTTGGCAAAGTGTTAACTAGTAGTCTTTATGCTCATCTTTTTACATGACTTTTGTACAAGAGAGTCAATGCTGAAGTCTGGCTGGTGACTACTGTACTCAATATGAATTCTGTTTTCTATGTTTTGAATGGACTACGACTAGTGTACCTTGCTTGCTTACGGGAACTCGAATTCTGAAATCCGAAAGCTTCCAAAGTACAACGTTTCTGAGCCATTACCCAATGTTAGTTTACAGACAAAGGGCTTTGACGTCGACAAAACGTTTTTTCATAGACTGTGTTAAAGAAAGGAGAGCTGAGTTACGGATAATTTTTGGAAACAAACGAGTCCCAGTCTGCAATTATTGATCACAACAATAAAGACCGAGTTCGCTGACCATGTAAATGTACTAAAATAAAGAAAGCTGGAAATCCCAAATTTTTCCCCATGATTTACATTTTCCGAAAATCACTTTTACATGAGCCGTTCCATGCAAGCATTTCCTATTTTTTTGCGATCTTTGTCCGTATTTTTTGTGCGTGATCTCACGTATAGGTTTGTAATTTTGTACGTTTTTTATTTCATTTATACGTGTTTCACGCACGATTTTGCGTGATCCGGAACTCTGCTCTGGGTGGTAAAACCATGGGATTTTTCGCTAAGGTACATGACTGCCACATAAATCCAATTTCCCATCAATGGCGTAACTCTTTACCAAATGACGAAATTTTAGACTCAACCAATTTGAAAGCATTTGCAGACAACAAATTAAATGCAACTCGAATGATAATTTCTGCCCATAAAAGGATAGAAACCATTGTGGGAAAAAAACAGAAAATACCCGCTACCAGCATTTTCTCCTTTTCCCTCAATGTTTTCAAATGCCTTTTCTTTCGGGGGTGTTAAAAAATCTGAAGTGTATAACAAAGAGTCCAACCGGCACTTCAAAAAACACCAAATTTGCTGCTGAATTCAGGTTTATGCCATCTCAAGGATTATATTAACCAAAAGAATTTTGACATATACAATCGATTAGGTCCAAGATCAGACTGCTTGCTTTTGTTTAGCCTGTTAATAATCTACACTGTCAGCAAATGTGCATGTGGATGTACAAGGTTTTAAGATCAGCCCAAGTCAGGTAAATTTGGGCAAGTTGTCTTCGATGTGAGGCGAGTTGTATTCAGTTTTGGGCGACTTGTCTTCTATGGGGGGGGAGGGGCAGGTGTCTTGGGGCGTGTTGTCTTTAATTCAAATAGGAAGGCATAGTGTCTTCGGATTTGTTTTTGTCTTCATGATGGTTTTCAATTCATTACCATATTTTGAGTCAGTGTAGGTGTGTGCTTCCCTGTACATTGTAAGACAAAATGTGACGATTTCGACTAGCAACATGTGATAGTGTTTTTCTTTCCTGGGAAACCATGATTGGACCCATTGTCACAGTGTGATCCGGCCATGAATTCATTAACAAAGCAGCTCATAATGGAACATTAAACCCGACTGTAACTTCTGCAACAGATATCGTAAGTAAGAAGTTACTCAACTAAAGAGCAAACTATGATACACAGACCGTTTCTGTTTCTATATTGAACGATTTAATCAGCCATCTTTGAAACCTTGACGTGAACTTACCATCATGTCGGGACATTCTAGCCTACCAGGCTTAATCTCTGATATCTTTCAAACAGACTAACTCCAATTGAGTCTCTGAAGGTCACATAAAGAGACGAGAAATGCTGTTATGTTACTGTCTGGTTAGATAATCTGTTGTTTGTCTTCTAACACCGATTTTTCTCATCCTGTCGAGAGATGACGTCACACAAAATCCCGTACATTGAGCGAGAATTTAAAATTAATGTTATAAATATGAATTAAGTCTAATAAGATTTTTTATCTTTGAATTACAAATTACATGAATTATAATATTTCAAAAAAGTTAAATAATTCAAATAGAAAGTATAATCGGAGGGGGGGCTGAACAACTTGTCGGTCAAGGTCATTGCATTTCTCCAAAATGTCGAGCGGAAGAATACTGGTCTACGGTGGAAAGGGAGCTTTAGGCTCTGTCCTTGTCTCATCATTCAAAAAGAACAACTATGTAAATATATTCAAGCAGTATAATTGATCTTAAGCAAAGATTCGTTTGATTGAATGATTTTTGAACTGTGAAGCTTGCACTCTCTTACTATATTATAATGTGATTTCGTACTCGGTAATTCTCGCTCTTATTCTTACGTCATAGGTGGTGCCATATGCACTTTTCTTTTGTGCAAGTTTGATTGTTAATGACTATGTAGCGCTTTAAATATCCTGATGATTCTGAAACAAGATGTCTTGCTTGATTTCTCTGCTTAATTCTCATCTGCTAAAAGTGCTTACTCTTTAAATCTGATATCGGCTCCGGGCTTGTTCATCCCAAAACCAGTTCATCCCTGGGCTTGTTCGTCCCTGGGCTTATTTGCTCGGGCTTGTTCGCCCGTGCTTGTTCATCCCACACTACCTTATCGATCATATTGGAATGAAACGTGCTGTGTGCCTTCTAAAATGAATTGTTAATTTACACTTAAAAGTACTTTGAATTAAACTTTGTCTTGGTCGTTTATTGAAGTATCCTCTCTTCTCCAAGACACACTGACATGTTTATTGCCTTTTGTTGGCAAAATAACATTTACTATGGGGTTGTTTAAACATGTGATTGTATGGTAAAAGCGACTATGATAAGAAACACAGAGTTTGTTTGTTTTTGTTGTTCAGTGCCGTATTCAATGCCGTTTTCAGCAATATTGCAGTTATATCACGGCAGCCAGTACTACACCGCCTCTTGCCTAAGGCTTACTGTCCTACAACACACTATAAATTGAAAATTCATGTCCATATCCATAAATATTTTTCTTTACTTTTATTTCATTTCTAAGTGTAATGATGGGGATGACTATTTTTGCACAGTTATATATCTTAGGTTGAGTAAGATGATCGGAGATTATGTGCAGTTAACACCTTTTCATATATACCTGTCATAATCATTGAAGTATGCACTATTAACACCTTTGGTTGGCAGGTACATAAGTTGGGACGAACAAGCCCGGATGAACGAGGCCGGATGAACAAGCCTGGGCAAACAAGCCCAGGGACGAAAAAGCCTGTTACCATCTGATTTATGGTACCAACATAAAAGAATAATAGAACTGCATTGATGCAAGTGTCAAATTTGGCCTAAGTAATGGGATTTATCTTTGTTAAGGCAGAAAACACGGTCGTAGTATAATATGTTGACATACAGCTCTTAGTGGTACCCAATGATAATCCAGTTGCCATTCCGTTAGCCAGGGCCTGCACAGCGCATGGATTCTGCAAAGTTAACAATACCATTTAACCCTAAACAGTTAGGCCTCTGGCTGGCCAAGAACTCTGAATTCTGTATCCAGAAAAGTGTAAGTGGGCAGCTCGACTGTTATTTACTTCTTCTTAGAGAGACAGGTTCTCTATAATTGGTACGGTGAGCAGTTGAACCTCATAAACACATTGGTGTCAGGGATTTACAGTTAGGGGTAACTATTTTGTGCTGCATGTTGGACTGAGTGAACACTGGAGGCACTTGAATGGGGGTAATCCGCAGTATAATCTGGAACAATATTCCACAATGGAGTTTTTTCATTTATTTGCAGAGGCCAGATGGGATTTTGGGGTGCTGGTTTTATTTACAACTTCTTGGCAGCTTCCACAATACTTCCAACCTTGCTTGCTGTACCAGTTATAGAATTCAAACCTGTCTTTATAAGAATAAAAAAAAACAGTCAAGCAGGCAGCTTACAATTTCCTGGATACAGAATTCCTGGCCTGCTAATCTGTCACAAGTTGTTAGCAATATGCATCATTGAGAATTGTCATACTATGGTCTGTTCATTGTTAGGTAGTATCATCAAGTGTGCAGGATTCTGGTGGGGTGCAGGCCAAGGTTAACGTCTGCATGTGGGCAGGATGAGTAGCTGGGTTTGAAATTCCCATATATTTACTTGCAAATTGAGTGTAAGAATCAGAAAATGGAAGCTGAATATTCAGGCAGTTGACAAGGAATTTAAGGGGTTCGACGAATCACCGAAATACTGAAATACCACCGAAACACCGAAATACCCCTATTTTTTTTTTTATTATTAAGATAACTTAAGTTGTGATTTTTTACACAAATTATAATTTTATTACTGAAGGAGGGTTAGTGTTAAACTTATGTCAAAATAGCAACATGCCATTGAAGCCCACTGTGAAGAATGTACACCGGAATATCCCTACTGAGCTGTAAATGTCCACCGTAATACCCGCTTCATGTACTAAAATTTGTTAATTCAGGTATTAAACCTCCGCAATCTCACGTCAGTAGCTCTTGTACAAGGTTGATGTGTCTGATCTTTATCAATAAGTATTCTGGAAAAAAATAGTTTTCCTTTTTATACGCCCGTCGAAGACGGGACGTATTTTGGGATCACCCGTGGCAGGCGGCGGGCAGCGTCCCCATTCTTTGTCCAGAGCATATCTCCAAAACTATGCTAGCTACGGTTATGAAATTTCATGGGTGGATAGATCTCATCAAGGCGGAGTGCAGTGCACAGGAATCATAACTCTCGCTTGCTTAATTTTTGAGTTATTGCCCTTTGTTGTTTTTCATACTTGAATTTTGTCCGGAGCATATCTCCAAGACTATACTAGCTAAGGTTATGAAATTTCATGGGTGGATAGATCTTATCAAGGGGGAGTGCAGTGCAAATGAATCATAACTCTTGCTTACTTAATTTTTGAGTTATTTCCCTTTGTTTATATTCATACTTGAATTTTGTCCAAAGCATATCTCCAAAACTATGCTAGCTACGGTTATGAAACTTCATGGGTGGATAGATCTCATTAAGGGGGAGTGCAGTGCAAATGAATCATAACTCTTGCTTGCTTAATTTTTGAGTTATTATACGCCCGTCGAAAACGCGACGTATTATGGGATCACCCATGGCAGGCGGGTGGGTGGGTTAGCAGGCGGCGTCCAGTTTTTGACCGGAGCATAACTTTGTCATCTCCAGTCCGATTGACTTGAAACTTGGCATGTGTGTTTGTTGCAATAAAACGGAGTGCAGTGCGAAAGAACCATAAATCTACTTCGTGCTGACTGAGTTATTTCCCTTTGATCGTCATTTTTACAGCATTTTCTGCATGTCCGGAGCATAACTTTGTCATCTTCGTTCCGATTGACTTGAAACTTGGCATGTGTGTTTGTTGCAATAATACGGAGTGCAGTGCGAAAGAACCATAACGCTACCTCGTGCTGTCTTTGAGTTATTTCCCTTTGATCGTCATTTTTTTACAGCATTTTCTGCTTGTCCGGAGCATAACTTTGTCATCTCCAGTCCGATTGACTTGAAACTTGGCATGTGTGTTTGTTGCAATAATATGGAGTGCAGTGCAAAAGAACCATAACTCTACCTCGTGCTGTCTTTGAGTTATTTCCCTTTGATCGTCATTTTTACAGCATTTTCTGCTTGTCCAGAGCATAACTTTGTCATCTCCCGTCCGATTGACTTGAAACTTGGCATGTGTGTTAGTTGCAATAATACGGATTGCAGTCCAAAAGAACCATAACTCTACCTCGTGCTGTCTTTGAGTTATTTCCCTTTGATCGTCATTTTTACACCATTTTCTGCTTGTCTGGAGCATAATTTTGTCATCTCCAGTCCGATTGACTTGAAACTTGGCATGTGTGTTTGTTGCAATAAAACGGAGTGCAGTGCGAAAGAACCATAAATCTACTTCGTGCTGACTGAGTTATTTCCCTTTGATCGTCATTTTTACAGCATTTTCTGCATGTCCGGAGCATAACTATGTCATCTTCGTTCCGATTGACTTGAAACTTGGCATGTGTGTTTGTTGCAATAATATGGAGTGCAGTGCAAAAGAACCATAACTCTACCTCGTGCTGTCTTTGAGTTATTTCCCTTTGATCGTCATTTTTACAGCATTTTCTGCTTGTCCAGAGCATAACTTTGTCATCTCCCGTCCGATTGACTTGAAACTTGGCATGTGTGTTAGTTGCAATAATACGGATTGCAGTCCAAAAGAACCATAACTCTACCTCGTGCTGTCTTTGAGTTATTTCCCTTTGATCGTCATTTTTACACCATTTTCTGCTTGTCTGGAGCATAATTTTGTCATCTCCAGTCCGATTGACTTGAAACTTGGCATGTGTGTTTGTTGCAATAAAACGGAGTGCAGTGCGAAAGAACCATAAATCTACTTCGTGCTGACTGAGTTATTTCCCTTTGATCGTCATTTTTACAGCATTTTCTGCATGTCCGGAGCATAACTATGTCATCTTCGTTCCGATTGACTTGAAACTTGGCATGTGTGTTTGTTGCAATAATACGGAGTGCAGTGCGAAAGAACCATAACTCTACCTCGTGCTGTCTTTGAGTTATTTCCCTTTGATCGTCATTTTTACAGCATTTTCTGCTTGTCCGGAGCATAACTTTGTCATCTCCAGTCCGATTGACTTGAAACTTGGCATGTGTGTTTGTTGCAATATTACGGAGTACAGTGCGCAAGAACAATAACTCTACCTAGTGCGGATTTCGAGTAATTCCACTTTCATCTTCATTTTTACAGTATTTCTTGCTTGTCTGGAACGGAACTTTGTCACCTCAAGTCAAATTGACTTGAGACTTGGTAAACATGTTTGTTGCATTACCTGCCCTTTACGATTATTATACCCCCTTGACAACTGGCGGTGGGACGGGCGTATCTTGCGACAATTTGCCGCTCTTGTTTATGTTGGGAATATGAAATTAAAACATCACCAAATTAGAAAACCAGAAGCCATTTTGAATCTGTAGTTAACATGGCAACAGACGTAAATTGTTAAGACAATTACAATTCCGCTGATAACATTATGAATAATAACCATATTACTTAAAAAAATAACAATGACAGACCTACACATCAAACAAATTGGATTATGTCAGCCGAAAATCTTTAATTATGATCACTTTAACAGAACATAAGAGAACAGAATGTGCCGAGAAACTTGTATGTTTAACGGAACAGAGACTTATATCATGCAGTGTGTGATTTGGTCTACTTCTTTCGTAAATGAAGTGGATTAGCGCTTTCTTTTTTATTGTGTTTATCATTCAAACAAAATCAAGTGATAATGTCATGTTGATAAATCTTCAGTCTATATTATCGTAATCAAGATCAGGTATTTCGGTGTATAAATTGTCAGACACGCGAGTGTTTCGGTGATTGTTCTCAACGTAAATCAATTATCAGTGTACATTAACAACATCATTCTTAGCAATAATGATTAATACTTTAAGTGTTTTTTGAAAAAAAAAAAAAGAAAAAAATCCTGCATGCTTTTGTCAGTCATTTGAATCCAAAAATAAAAAATAGGGGTATTTTGGTGTTTCGGTGGTATTTCGGTGATTCGTCAGACCGGAATTCAAGTGCAATTTAACGAAAGTCAATAAATTGTTTATGTGAATTTAAGTAATGTAACCCTTTTTGTTCTAAACAGTAGTCATGTCTCACTGAAAAATCCTTCCGCTAGCTATAGATTTTAGGGGAAATGAGAATAAATGTGAACTGGTCCTCTGTTGTAACTAACTGAATATAAAGCATCCGCAAAACCGAGAACTATGTGTAATCGCTATCAACTGCAGATAAATGAATTATTTATCATGTGTCAGAAAAGATAAGCGACATTTTATGAAACAAAATTTGTGTTTATGTAAAATTTTACCCTAGGTCACAGAACTGAACACGACAATATTGTGGAAACTAGTCAAAATTGAAAGCAATTCCAGACGACAAGAAAAAAAATTGTTTGCCCAGAAATTGAAATTTGAATTTGAAAGAGTTGAAAACATTGGAAGAAAAGGAGAAAATGCTGGTTACCAGCAAAAAAGCTTTCTTTCTCAGTGTCGTTCAAGGTCAGAATTGTGCGGTAAAGGGTTGAGTAATGTTTATAGTTAGGCAACTAAGAACTACTTTCTGAATACTTGTTAGTAGACAGTAAAATTTCGTCTTTCCCTACAATGTTTTTAAAAACGAAGGAGGATTTAGTGAGGAAATATTATAAGATTTGTTTATCTTAGATTTTATGACTTTAAATTTCTGGAGGATCTTTGAACTTGTATAGTAATTTTGAGTATCTGTTACATCTTTCAGTGGGTCGGTTCAATAGACCTGGCCCCAAATGAGATGGCAGATGGAAATATTCTAGTCAAAATGCTGGGCTCCTGGACAGAGCAAGAAGAGGAAATTACCAAAGCTGCTGACAGTCTTCTAGGAGCAGATAAAGTGGATGCAATTTTCTGTGTGGCAGGAGGATGGGCTGGTGGGAATTGTGCTAGTAAAGGTACTTCCAGCAAAACACAAATTCATTTTTAGCTCCACTGGCCGAAGGCCAGCGGGCTTATGTCATGGCCTGTTGTCCGTCGTGCGTCCGTCCGTCCGTCCGTCCGTGCGTCCGTCCGTCCGTGCGTTAACTTTTTTTTAAAACGTCTTCTTCTCTGAAACTACCCATCCAATTTTGATGAAACTTCACAGAAATGATCCTGCCATGGTCCTCTTCAGAATTTCTTGATAGAATTTAATTCCTTCAAAAACTCTGGTTGCCATGGCAACAAAACTGAAAAATTTTGAAAATCTTTGAAAATCTTCTTGTCTGAAACCGTAAGGCCAAGGGCTACCAAATTTGGCATGTAGCTTTATCTAGTGGACCTCTACCAAGTTTCTTCAATTTATAGCCCTGGGGTCAAAATTGGCCCCGCCCCGGGGGTCACAAGTTTTACATGGGCTTATTTAGGGAGAACTTTAAAATTCCTCTTCTACCTAGCCATAGGGCCTAGAGCTACCAAATTTGGCATGTAGCTTTATCTAGTGGACCTCTGCCAAGATTGTTCAAATTATAGCCCTGGGGTCAAATTAGGCCCTGCCCGGGGGTAACAAGTTTTACATGGGCTTATATAACAAGTTTTACATGGGCTTATATAGGGAGAACTTTAAAATTCTTCTTTGACCTAGCCATGGGGCCTAGGGCTACCAAATTTTGCATGTGGCTTTATCTAGTGGGCCTCTACCAAGAGTGCCCAAATTATAGCCCTTGGGTCAAATTTGACCCCACCCCGGGGGTCGCAAGTTTTACATGGGCTTATTTAGGGAAAACTTTAGAAATCTCCCTGTACCTAGCCGTAAGGCCTAGGGCTACCAAATTTTGCATGTGGCTTTATCTAGTGGGTCTCTACCAAGAGTGCTTAAATTATAGCCCTGGGGTCAAAATTGGCCCTGCCCCGGGGGTCACAAGTTTTACATGGGCTTATGTAGAGAAAACTTAAGAAATCTCCCTGTACTTATTCATAAAGCGTAGGGCTACCAAATTTCGCATGTAGCTATATCTAAAGGCCCTTCACCAAGAGTGCGTAAATTATAGCCCTAGGGGGGAATTTGATTCACCCCGAGGGGTCAGAAGTTTTACATGGGCTTATATAGTGAAATCTTTAGAAATCTTCTTGTTACTAACCATATGAACTAGGGCTACCAATTTTAGTCCTGTTTCAGGGGTCTTATGTTCAAAACCAATTGGCCAAGTATTGTAATGTTTGGCATGTAGTGATTTTACGTATTAGCCAGTGGAGCGATACAGGGCCATCATGGCCCACTTGTTTGTTTCACTTCAGGATACTTAACCCTTTACCACACAATCCCGACTTTTAATGACCCTGAGAGAGAAAGCTTTTGAAAACATCGTGGGAAAAGGAGAAAATGCTGGTTACCAGCATTTTCTCCTTTTCCCACAATGTTTTCTACCCTTCCCAAATCAAATTTCAATTTTTGATTCACATTTATTTTGTTGTCTGCTAATGCTTTGGACTAGTCCAAAATTTTGTCGTTTGGTAAAGAGTTAACATTTCATCAAACAACAGAGTTTTAGACTTGTCCAAATCCAAATCGTTTGCAGAAGACACATGAAGTGGAATTTTATTTGAAATGGTAGAAAACCTTGTGGGAAATGGAGAAAATGCTGGTTACCGGCATTTTCTTCTTTTCCCACAATGTTTTCAAAAGCCTCCTTCATCAAGGTTATCAGACTTGTTCAGTTAAGGGTTAAACAGTGAAAACATTCAACTCTTTACCAGATAAGAATAAAATAAATTCTTGCATACGGGAAGCATTGCAGTGCCAGGTTTAGTGTTGGTGAAATAGTGATGTATTTTTTTGAATGGGAAGAAAGCATTGGGGCAGGGGTGTGGAAATCCTAGGTCTGACTTGTCCGACTCGGAAAAATTTGGCGTCAGACCAGTAACTTTTTTCAATCTAGTTGTCCACGGACAAGTAGAAAAAAGGGGAAAATTTTTAAACAAATACCTGTTGTAAACATTACACAGTTAAATACAAATGTACACCCTTTGTACAAAATGACATTTCGAATGGTATTCAGCGACTTGAGATGATCCCGAAATTCTGGAAACCCAAAGTACTCATTTATTGTACCTTCGAATTCACCACATACGACAGGGTCGGTATACTATGCGGCTGTTTTTGCATGTTGACTTTTTTGCTTCAGAAAATGTCTGAATACTTTAAGATCACCATTGTGGATTAAAATATGTTATTTTTATCATTTTAGCAACGATTCAAAGATCTTTTACAACAATGTCGCACATGTGAATTCATATTTTAGCCCTTAATCTGATGGTACAGCTTCGGTGAGAATGGGCCGTGTTTTAGGCATTATATACTCTAATGGAAATCATCTCAAACCGAAACATTTTGCGATTCAGCGATCAACTGATGCGTAAAATCTGAGAAAATGATGAGGTTTTTTTTTTTTTTCTTTCTGAAGCAAATGGAATGTCAGAAGTCCTGAGAAGCATCTGGTGGCTCCAAACATAAATATAAAACGTATTGTGATAAGGAATACGACAAATAAGACAGCGTCTTTTAACGAGGCGTCGTTGAATGCAATATAATATTAAAACTGTTTTGTTTTGGACAAGAAGCCGCACTGGCAGACAAGTGGACATTTTTAGCTCACCTGAGCACGAAGTGCTCAAGGTGAGCTTTTGTGATCGTGCTGTGTCCGTCGTCCATTGTGCGACGTGCGTCATCCGTCGTGCATCGTCAACTTTTACCTTGTGTTCGCTCTAAAGGCCACATTTTCAGTCCGATACTCCTGAAAGTTGGTCAGAATGTTTGCCTTGATGATATCTCAGACGAGTTCAAAAATGGGTCATGTGGGGTCAAAAACTAGGTCACTAAGTCAAATCTTAGAAAAACCTTGTGTACGCTCTAGAGGCCACGTTTTCAGTCCAAAACTCTTGAAAGTTGGTCAGAATGTTTGTTTTGATGACATCTCGGACAAGTTCGAAAATTGGTCATGTCGTATCAAAAACTAGGTCACTAGGTCAAATCTTAGAAAAACCTTGTGTAAGCTCTAGAGGCCACATTTTCAGTCCGATACTCATGAAACTTGGTCAGAATATTTGTCTTGATAGTATCTCAGTCGAGTTCAAAAATGGGTCATGTGGGGTCAAAAACTAGGTCACTAGGTCAAATCTCAGAAAAACCTTGTGTACTCTCTAGAGGCCACATTTTCAGTCCGATACTCATGAAACTTGGTCAGAATGTTTGTCTTGATGACATCTCAGACGTGTTCGAAAATGGGTCATGTGGGGTCAAAAACTAGGTCACTAGGTCAAATCTTTAAAAAACCTTGCGTAGGCTCTAGAGGCCACATTTTCAATCCAAAACTCTTGAAAGTTGGTCAGAATGTTTGTCTTGATGACATCATTGACGAGTTCCAAAATGGGTCATGTGGGGTCAAAAACTAGGTCACTAGGTCAGATCTTAGAAAAACTTTGTGTACGCTCTAGAGGCTACATTTTCAGTCCACAACTCCTGAAAGTTGGTCAGAATGTTTGTCTTGATGATATCTACAATGGGAAAATGGGCTATGTTTGGCTAAAAAGTAGGTAACTGAGAGAAATTCTAGATTGTCTATAAGCTAAAGGCCAAATTTTCAGTTCAATAATTTTGAAAGCTTGATAGAATGTTTGTCATAGTATCTCGAAAGAGATTAAAAATGGGTCATGTTTGGTCAAAAGACTCAGGTGAGCGACTTAAGGGCCATCATTGCCCTCTTGTTAATATACTTGTGCTTGGACAAGTAGAAATTTCTAAGATTTCCACACCCCTGCATTGTGGGCTTTCTATTTATCTTTCCAATTTATTAATTGCACGTAACATGTGCATGACCAGTCTGTGGCTTGAGCAAATGATTTTGTCAGGGTGACATTATCCTTAAACTGGCAACCAATCTCTAGACTTGAGTTTATTGCACTTGTTTTGGTCAGTGAGAAAAAATAATAATTCTATTGAAAATGGCATAAAAAACCCTTAACCAAAAAACAGTCTGCATGTTTTTAGCTCACCTGAGCACGAAGTGCTCAGGGTGAGCTTTTGTGATCGTGCTGTGTCTGTCGTGTGGTGTGCGTCGTGCGTCGTCAACTTTTACCTTGTGTACGCTCTAAGAGGTCACATTTTCAGTCCGATACTCATGAAACTTGGTCAGGTTGTTTGTCTCGATGATATCTCGGATGAGTTCGAAAATGGGTCATGTCGGGTTAAAAACTAGGTCACTAGATCAAATCATAGAAAAACCTTGTGTACGCTCTAGAGGCCACATTTCCAGTCAGATACTCATGAAACTTGGTCAGAATGTTTGTCTTGATGATATCTCGGACAAGGGCGAAAATTGGTTATGCTGGGCCAAAAACTAGGTCACTAGGTCAAATCTTAGAAAAACCTTGTGCACACTCTAGAGGCCACATTTTCAGTCCAGTACTCTTGAAAGTTGCTCAGAATGTTTGTCTTTATGATATCTCGGACGAGTTTGAAAATGGGTCATTTCGGGTCAAAAAGTAGATAAATAGGTCAAATCTTAGAAAAACCTTGTGTACGCTCTAGAGGCCACATTTTCAATCCAAAACTCCTGAAAATTGGTCAAAATGTTTGTCTTGATGACATCATTGACGAGTTCGAAAATGGGACATGTGGGGTTAAAAACTAGGTCACTAGGTCAAATCTTAGAATAACCTTGTGTAGGCTCTAGAGGCCACAATTTCAGTCAGATACTCATGAAACTTGGTCAGAATGTTTGTCTTGGTGATATCTCGGACAAGGGCGAAAATTGGTCATGCTGGGCCAAAAACTAGGTCACTAGGTCAAATCTTAGAAAAACCTTGTGCACACTCTAGAGGCCACATTTTCAGTCCAATACTCTTGAAAGTTGCTCAGAATGTTTGTCTTTATGATATCTCTGTCGAGTTTGAACATGGGTCATTTCGGGTCAAAAAGTAGATCACTAGGTCAAATTTTAGAAAAACCTTGTGTACGCTCTAAAGGTCACATTTTCAGTCCAAATTTCTTGAAAGTTGGTCAGAATGTTTGACTGGATGATATCTTGGACGAGTTCAAAAATGGTTCATGTTGGGTCAAAAACTATGTCACTAGGTCAAATCTTAGAAAAACCTTGTGTATGCTCTAGAGGCCACATTTTCAGTCCAAAACCCATGAAACTTGGTCAGAATGTTTGTCATCTCAGACGACTTCGAAAATCAGTCATGTTGGGTCAAAAACTAGGTCAGTAGGTCAAATCTTAGAAAAACCCTGTGTATGCTGTATAGGCCACATTTTCTGTCCATTTTCTGTCCAATACTTATGAAAGGTGGTCAGGATCTTTGTTTTGATACTATCTACAATGGGAAAATTGGCTATGGTTGGCTAAAAAGTAGGTCACTGAGAGAAATTCTAGAAAAAGCTTGTGTACATGCTAGAGGCCAAATTTTCAGTCTAATAATTATGAAAACTTAGTAGATTGTTTGTCATGATATCTCAAAAGAGATTGAAAATGGGTCATGTTTGGTCAAAAGACTCAGGTGATGTTTGTACTCTTTTTTTTCACAGATTTTATCAAAAATGCTGACATGATGTGGAAGCAGAGTGTATGGTCCTCCTCAATTGCAGCAGCACTCGCAGCCAAACATCTGAAAGATGGTGGACTTTTAACTCTACCTGGTGCAGAGCCTGCTACAGGAGGGACCCCAGGTATATTTATATGATGCTCTTAATTTCATGAGTAGTTTTTGTATTTCTGATTAAGCAATTTCTTATGAAAATCTTATCCGTTTTTTCCATATTTGCAGAAGTTCAATGCAATGCATTAGGACCTAGGGATCATTTTCACCAGATTTCAAGTAAACTCATTACTAGACAATGAAATTTTAGACATGCCCAAACTGCAAGCATTTACAGACAACAATATACATGCAGCACAAAAGGTAGAAAACATGCGAGAAAAGGAGAAAATGCTGGTTACCAGCATTATTCTTTTCAATATTTTCTAAAGCATTTTTCCTCAGGGTTGTTGAAACTCAGGATTATTTGGTTATTGATTATTTGTCTTTGGGTGCTATATGAATAAAATTGATATTTAATATACTCATCAAAGACTTGATTAAGTAATGCTTTTTTTCTATTTTCCAGGACATATAATAAAAATACATGTATTGTAGAGAGCAGATTCAAGATCAGACTTTCCAGAATCTGCCATCTGATTTTGATCTATACAGTCAGCAAAAGTAGCTTTAGCTGTGATAGGGGTTCTAAAAACTTATTCTGAAAAAAACCTTTTTGTATCTTTTATCAACCAGAGGATTGATTTTGCATGCCTCTATAGGGGTTTCCCTGACACATGAGTTTGTGGTGTTTGATACAGTATTTTTCAAAATAATCTGTGAAAATTCCCCCTGCAGGTGGCAATTTAAGCAGGATATGAGTGTTGCTTATATCAATGAAAAAGAAGATCAGGTGAATAATAAATACCTCGACAGTGTCTCTGTTTTTTACAGCTCGAGTAACGGATCAAACACATTCCTGTATTTAGGTGTGTAAAACATCTGCAAACAATTGTGCAGACTGTGTTTTTGTTCTTTTTGGTAGATCTTATAATGAGTATAAATGTAGACATACACGTTTCTTTTATGATTTCATTTTCAACTCAGCTTTTTTCAAAGAAAACGACAAGTCATCGTTGTAGCCCTGGCGTCGTCAGCGTCTGCATAGTTGTCGTGCGATAACTTTGACATTTTGTAATATCTCTGTTATTACGGAAAATATTTACTTCAAACTTTGACAAGTTATTAACTATCAAAAGGGGAACTTGTGCCATAGGGCAGGTAACCATCCAATATTTTTGACACAGTTATGCCCTTTTTCCGACTTACAATTTTCACTGAAAATCAAGCATTTGCAGCCTAATGTTGGCTTCAGCATGTGTTGCTCTTCTTTTCACAGGTATGATGGGATATGGGATGGCAAAAGCAGCCATTCATCAACTAGTTAAAAGTTTAGCAGATCCCAAAAGTGGCCTTCCTAAAGATTCTGTTACTCTGGCAATATTACCGTAAGTTTGGTCTTTCCTTCTGTTACAATTTTGAACAACCAAATATAATGATAATCCAACAAGGCACAGTGATCTGCCAAGGATTATTCAAGAAGGGGATGATTGTTCCATAATTTGTAGAGACAGTAAACAGTATTAGAAAAGAACTGAGACTAATGCACTTACTACCAATTTTCAAATTAATTTGAAAGGGAAAAAGTCTACCTTTGACCTTTCACTTATGTTAGAATTGAACAGCTTTCACTTGTATTGAATCGCCTGGCAGGGATATAAATCTTGCCCAAACAACAAATTAGGGTCTTCCAAACTCATGGCTGCTGCAAATGACAAGTTTGAAACTAGTATGAGTGAGCTTAATTTCTCTGATATGGCAGGAAACATCTAGAAAAAAAAGTAAATACTGGTAACTTATCTGCAGTTTCTCCTTTTCACACAGTGTTATCGAAGACCTCTTTTCTCAGGATTGTGGAAACATTGTTTTTTTAGCTCAGCTGAGCACGAAGTGCTCAGGATGAGCTATTGTGATCACTCACCGTCCGTCGGCGTCCATTGTCCGTCCGTCCGTCCATCCGTCCGTTCACATTTTTTTGTTTACACTCTAGCATCTACAAAAATTAACCAATCAGCACCAAACTTGGTCAAAATATATATGACCATAAGATCTCAGATGAGTTCGATTATGGGTCTAATCGGACCAGAACAACTGGAGTTACTTGCCCTTGAATAAGAAAAATTGCTATATTTGACTTTGTTTACACTCTAGCATCTACATATATCAACCAATCAGCACCAAACTTGGTCAAAATATATATGACCATAAGATCTCGGATGAGTTTGATTATGGGTCTAATCGGACCAGAACGACTGGAGTTATTTGCCCTTGAATTAGAAAAATTGCTATATTTGACTTTGTTTACACTCTAGCATCTACAAATATCAACCAATCAGCACCAGACTTGGTCAAAATATATATGACCATAAGATCTGGGATGAGTTTGGATAATCGGACCAGAACGACTGGAGTTATTTGCCCTTGAATTAGAAAGTTCTATAGAACAGTT
Organism: Hippopus hippopus; assembly: GCA_946811185.2. Lineage (NCBI taxonomy): Eukaryota > Metazoa > Mollusca > Bivalvia > Cardiida > Cardiidae > Hippopus > Hippopus hippopus. The sequence goes on along the minus strand of OX328106.1, from coordinate 47,371,696 downwards.
CTTTGTCTGGAGCATAACTTTGTCATCTCCAGTCCGATTGACTTGAAACTTGGCATTTGTGTTTGTTGCAATAATACGGAGTGCAGTGTGAAAGAACCATAACTCTACCTTGTGCTGTCTTTGAGTTATTTCCCTTTGATTGTCATTTTTACAGCATTTTCTGCTTGTCCAGAATATAACTTTGTCATCTCTAGCCTGAACATCTTCAAATTTGGTATGCATGATTGTAGAAAAATTACGGAGTGCAGTGCACAAGAACCATAACTCTTCCTATCACGAATTTTGAGTTATTTCCCCTTTGACCTTATAGCGTTTTTTGCTTGTCCGGAGCAAAACTTTGTCATCTTAAGTAGGAATGACTTGAAATATGGTATGCTTATTTGTTACAATATTTGGAAGTGCAGTGCACAAGAATTGTAACTCTACCTTGTGCTGTCTTTGAGTTATTTCCCTTTGATCATCATTTTTACAGCATTTAGTGCTTGTCTGGAATATAACTTTGTCATCTCCGGTCAGAATGACTTCAAACTTGGTATGCATGTTTTTTGCAATATTACCGAGTACTGTGAGCAAGAACAATAACTCTACCTAGCGCGGATTTTGAGTAATTCCACTTGATCTTCATTTTTACAATATTTCTTGCTTGTCCGGAATGGAATTTTGAATTCTCAAGTCAAATTGACTTGAGATTTGGTAAACATGTTTGTTGCATTACCTGCCCTTTGCAATTATTATACATCCCTGACAACTGGCGGTGGGACGGGCATATCTTGCGACAATTTGCCGCTCTTGTTTCATTATCATTTGGCCTTGAATCTCAATATTTGGTATTTATCTTCATTGTAGACCTTTACTGCTTAGTACTCAGGTGAGCGATATAGGACCATCATTGTCCTCTTGTTTTTTGTTGTTTTTTTTTTTTTTTTTTCAGTAAAGGGTTAAGCCTAGTCAAAATAAGTTACATGTTAGGTTCAGAAAATGGTATTTGGTGATTCAAAGAATAATGTCTCCATATAGTTCTCATCAAAACATGTGTTATGGGTTAGAATGGTCAGCAAATATCCTTTACACTTAATCATGTGTTTTACAACATTCTCAGTTTGAACAAATACCAATTTACATTTGAGCCATGCTCTGGCAAAAGGGAGGTCATGCATCTTCATGAAGCATTATGCCAAGCAAGTACTCAAATAGATATGGATTCATAGAATCCATTGCCCCGCCCGGATGGCTCAGTGGTGAGCGTGTCGGACTCATGACCTGGTGGTTGTGAGTTTGATACCCGGTTGAGGCGAACTTTCTTTCCGGCGTATTTTCGCCTCTCACCTCTGCTGAAGCATGTGAGAATAGTAGTCAGTGGCTTTGGAAAGAAAGTTGTGTTAGTACTGGTGTGAGAAAGCCAGGAAACACATGTGCGTCACCGACCACCATGATATGACCTTAGTTGTTAAAGTGGCGTTAAACCCCAATACAACCAACATAGAATCCATTTTGTCTAATGACCAAATGAATCATGAGGCAGACTGATGTGGGTTGATACCCATGTGGGTCTATACCTTTTGCAGATGCATTAAGCCCCCTTTTCACAGAGCATGATTCATTTCTTTTTTCTCTAAAATCATTCCACTGCACTCTGGATATCAAATTCTGATGCACTTTAACTCTGTGTTAAGATCTTGTGACTAAGATTGTTGCAATAGCATACCTGAAATCTATTGTTTTTGCTTTCCTCACTAAAAAGCAAAGGGAAGATTGAAGGTAATATTTGGCATGAAGCCACAAGAAAGTTTTGAGTTTGATACATGAAAAACAAAATGGGTTATCACTGACTAAAACTGAATGCTTCAGTAACTTTAATTACATGTAATTATCTTTCCTTTAATCAATCCATATGCGTTGCTTGTCTAATTCGTTATTTTTGATATGTTACAGCGTTACTCTTGATACCCCAATGAACAGAAAATGGATGAAAAGTGCAGATACGTCTACATGGACACCATTAGAATTTATTTCAACGTAAGTTAGCTTACAGTAACATTTTACTCTTGAATTATGTTAGAATTACAATGTATTTTTAGCTCGTTTGTTATCATAGAAAGCATGGAGGTATTGCCATAGCCCTGTTGTCTACTTTGATGTTCACCTCCTGGACAAAATTTGATTAACCCTTTACTGCACAATGCTGACCCTTAACAAACAATGAGAAAGCAGGCTTTAGAAAGCATTGTGAGAAAAGGAGAAAATGCTGGTAACCAGCATTTTCTTCTTTTCCCACAATGTTTTCTACCCAATGGAAGACATATTTTATGTTTTGAGTAACATTTGATTTGTCATCTGCAAATGCTTTCAATTTGGACAAACCTAAAATTTTGTTGTCTAGTAAAGAGTTAATAGACTTCTTGAATTACTGAAGATATTTGCTTCACTTCAAATTCTGCTAGTTGTTACCTATCAGAGAGGGAACCTCTACCAGTAGGTCAATCAACCCTCAAAATTATGCTTCCTTCCTGATGTAACTCTTTACCACACAATCCCAAGCTTTAAGGACCCTGAAGAGGAAGGCTTTTGAAAACATTGTAGAACAAGGAGAAAATGCTGGTTACCAGCATTTTCTCCTTTTCCACAACGTTTTTCCTATCCTATCAAAGACAAAACTTATCATCTAGGCTATATTTAATTTGTTGTCTATAAATGCCTTCAATTTAGTCAAGTCCACCAAACTAGGATGCCCAGTCAGTATCACATAGGGCTTGAAACCCAGAGATGGTTGATCAGCAGAATTCTATAGGAGGATAGATGATAGACATTGCATTTCTTCTCCGGGGAAGAAGAATTTTAAAATTATCTCTGAAAAGGGAGACAGGTGCAAGCATTGATTGTGTGGTGTGTAAACATTTACCATACAATCCCAAGTTTTAAAATCTTGAGAAAGAAAGGTTTTAAAAAACACTGTGAGAAAAGGAAAAATGCTGGTAACCAATATTTTCTCCTTTTCCACAATGTTTTTTATCCTTTCAAAGACAATTTTCCCCATTCTAATTTGTTGTTTGCCAATGCCTTGGATTTAGAAAAGTCCAAAACTTAGTCATTTTGCAAAGTTTTTTATTTCTAAGACCTTTTTGCAACATTATTTCACTGATAGTATGGCAGCCATTGCTTCTATCTATGCTTTCCTGTACTTTCCTTTTACCAGTTCTTTTGCATGTTTTATTATCTTGATTGTTTTTGAATAAGCCTCAAGGTATTGTGATAGCCCTTTATATTATATTTCATGTGTCTATTTTTAGAAATGTTACAGGTAAAGAAATGTCATAATTTAAGCTGGGGGGAATTATTTCCCCATCACAGTGAATGTTTTCCTCCTGCCGAAAATCTGGAACTACTTTTTTAAATAAATAATCAGAGGAAATATAATAATAATTTATTTCATCAGCTTGTGGTTAATATGGGGAAATATTTGCCTCGAAAGGAAAAGGTCCGCGAAAATAACTCGTGCCTTACGGCACTCGTTATTTTCGCATACCTTTCCCTTTTTTGGCAAATATTTCCCCATATTAACCACAAGCTGATGAAATAAACTCTATTTGTTGTCTACATCTTTGTGTAAAATCTTTGATAGTTCCTCATGCCTCCAGACAGGTAACTCTCACAATATTTTTGGCAGACTTAAGCCTCTTTTTTACGTAGGTTTTCCAATGAAAATGCACCCACAGCCTAGCAATGGCACCTGCATGTGGTGCTCTTCTTCTGTTTTTGGCCAGACCTCTTTTAAAACCATTTTATGAAAAGGAAAAATTGCTTGTAAGCAGTTTTTTCATGCATTACTGCATTCTACCACATTTTCATGCAAATTTTACAGCATTCAAGTCAAATATGAAATATCAATTTTCATATTTGACTTAAATGCTGTAAAATTTGTGTGCTTAAGATTTGTTTCATGAAAAAGAATATTGAAATGAAATTAATTTACGAGCCAACATAACTTGTCCTTGTCTGATTTCAGTACCTTTGAGGAATGGACTGAGAATAAAGAAAGGCCAGCCAATGGTAGTTTGATTAAAATGATTACCAAGGAAGGCAAGACAGAGCTCATTCCAGTATAAAGCTATCCATGACAAGCTGGCCAATACAGAATTTCCGACTGCCATTCCAGTTAATCCTTTACCAAAGAACAAAATTTCATATTCCTCCATATTGAAAGCATTTACAGACAACTGAAAAGCAGCTGAAATGATAGAAAGTGTCTTGGAAGGACTAGAAAACATCCTAGGAAAAGGAAAAGATGCTGGTTAACAGCATTTTCTCCTCTTTCCTCTATAACTTCAAAAGCGTTGTTTCTCATGGTGGTAAAAGCTTTGGATTGTTGGGTAAAGGATTAAGTATTATGTCCCATAGTTTCTGTAGCACCCTAGCACATGTTGCTGAGGTGAACTTTGTTGTTTGTCCATTGTTTGTCAACAATTATTGCTGTCAAATGTATTTGTACAAGAAAATTCAACTCTTTACCAAAGGACAAAACTTAAGACTGGTCCAAATTGAAAGCATTTGCAGAAGACAAAATGTGATTAAAAAATTAAATGTTGTTGTTGAGGGGTAGAAAATATTGGGGGAAAGGAGAAAATGCTGGTCATCAGCATTTTCTCCTTTTCCCACAAAGTTTTCAAAAGCTTTCTTTCACAGGGTCATTCAGTTTGGGAATGAGTGGTAAAGGGTTAACTGTTTACCAAACATCAAAATTTTTTATTGTTCCAAATGAAAGCATTTACAGACAACAAATTTAACTTGGCTCAAATGATGGGATTTGTTCTTGATGGGGTAGAAAACAAAGTGGGAAAAACAGAAAATACAAGTTACCAGTATTTCCTCCTTTTCCCACAATGTTTTCAAAAGCTTTCTTTCACAGGGTTGTTAAAGTCAGGAATGTGTAGTAAAGGGCTAAATAGCTGTTCCTGTGAAACTGTAGACATACACATGTATAAAATTTTGTATGTAGACTTCTAAGGGTTGGGAAACTTTGTTCAAAAGGGTTAGGCTACCTGACCAAGGTAATTATTGTTAGAAAGAGAAAGGAAAAATGAATAAGAAACTATTATTGCCACTGTGTTACAATGTATCTGCTGATCTTTTGTACCTTATGAGTATTTTACAATCCTATATTCCCAACTCATTATATCACCTGCTTTTTATTGCATTTCAACAACTCTTTAAAAGTGACAGGGGAGACTATTTGTTAGAAATGTATACATCTCCTATTAATTGAATTGAAAACGGTAAAACATTGTGGAGGAAAAAGGAGTAATAGCATTCAAATATGTAATAGCTGCCTTTCCCACAGATTTTTTGAAACTGATTGCCACAAGGAGGGAGAAAGTATGGGAATAGTTTGAATCCCTTACTGTTTCTTGCTCTCTTTTAAATTCAGATCTGTTGTTTAATTTGATAAATATTTTACATTATGTAGCTTTAAAGTAACTTACCCTTGAACCCATAAAGTGTTGGAACAGATTTAAATTGCCTTTGCAGATGGTGAAGACCAAGATCAGACTGCACAGAATGTGCAGTCTGATCTTGAATCTTCATTGTCTGCTACTTTGTTACATATTATGACCAATACAACTATGAAATGACAGTTTTGATGTTTTTCCTAATTAAAAAGGTCCATTTTATTAATTTAGCACTCTGAGTAATAAGTACAAGAGATTTACCGGTTTGGATTGTGCACTGAAGAATGACAGTAGAAGATGTGTATCTTTCTACAGTTGACAGAACAACCTGCCTGGCTGCAGTTGTCATACTTAATCATCTAGTCATTTGTTTATTCATCCCATTACCTCCTGCAGATGACTTCTTCATCTTGCTGCAGACCACTTTTGAAAAAAAATGTGGTAAAATGAGGAAGTGATTTTACCCTTTATCAAACAACAAAATTATAGACTGGTCAAAATTGAAAGCATTTTACAGATCACTAAGGTCGCCCAAATGAAATTTGTTCGCATTAGGGTAGAAAACAAATTGGGAAAGGGAGAAAATGCTGGTTCCAAGCATTTTCACTTTTTCCACAATTTGAAAAGCTGTATTCTTCAAGGTCATTAAAATGCAGAAGGTTGTGGTAAAGGGTTAAGAAGCAATTTCTGTTGCAATTAATTTTTAATTGTATTTTTTTGTGTGTTGAACCTTAAATCAAGTTTATTACCCATAATTCTCTGAACTTTGTTTCAAGAGGTAATTATTAATAGAACATGTAACTTTAACATAAGGATACTCAATTTGCATAGAGGGAAAAATCAAGGGCAGGGTTTAGTATTAAATGTATTGAAGTTTACAAACCTATCTTAGTTCTTTGTCAAAACATCATGCTGTGGACATTTAGTTAATGGATTTTATTAGAGAAGCATTTTAGAATAGGAATAACTCCATTTCTACGGGCCTCTTACTAAGATGGCCATTGAAATTGTTGTGCAGTTGTGTTTAGGTTATTCATTTTATCCATAGAACACTGAAGAACTTTTGAGTTACGTGGAGTCTGTAGATTTCAACATTGAGTTTGCTTTTGTTGGAGTATTTTTGTTTTGACAGATTTATTTTACATCGGTTAGAAGCAAGATTTTACAATTTCTGTTTTTATTACTCTTAATGATTGCTTTATGGTTACATAAACCAGTGGTGGGATTTGACCCCACTCATCACTTGGTCCCAATCGGGAACCTTTTATGTTAGAAGTCAACCCTCTGCCCATGTCACCCATAAATATTTTTATTTTGAAAGAGATTAAAAAGTGTAGACTTAAGACTTCACTTTCCGTTAAGTTTGATCTTTATCTGTCACCTAAAGTTGTAAACATTGTGTTTGTTTTCAATTATAAAAGTAGGTTCAATGACTGAGTAACAAGGTTGTGCATTGTGAAAATCATGTGAAGAAAGTCTGAACCTTTGTTTTAGTTGTACTTGTTAGAGATTTTTTACTGTTCGTTATCAAAGAAACTTTTTGTGTTCATTATTGACCTTTAGTAAATCTTTACAAATGTATGCGCTTTAAGGGTTAAAAACCTTGGAAAAGAAAACCATCTAAGTCTTTGATTATGGATGATATTTCTTTTTGTAGATTTTGTTGGTGCTTGTACTAAAATTTATTAAGCTTTACCACACTATCCTGATTTGTAACAACCCTGTTTTAAAGGGCTTTTGAAAACATTGTGGGAAAGGGAGAAAATGCTGGTAACCAGCATTTTCTCCCTTTCCCACAATGTTTTCTACCCTTTCGCAAACAAAAAATTTCATTTGAGTAATAGTTGTCGTTTGCATATGCTTTGAATTTGGACCAGTCTAAAATTTTGCATTGTGGTAAAGAGTTCAACATGTTTGCCTGTCATGTGCTATTTCAGCTTTACTGAATCACACTAAATCTAGTCAACTTATTATGCATCAATTTATTCTAGCTCATTACCTTCTGGCAAATGACTATTTGTGTTGCAGCAGACCACTTTCAGAAACGGTGTGTCAAAAGAAAAAAATACTCTCATTGAAAAGTTCCTCTATTTACCACTATGTCTTCACATGGGTTTTGTACGCGAAACCTAAATTCATGCTAAATGTTCAAATTTTGCATAGGTGCTTTCAAAGTCATCTGCTGTAGAATTTTCAGGAGGTAATTAGTTAATATTCTCATGTTTTAATTAAGCTCATTACAAGCTTAAGCTTCAACATTCCATTTACATTGTACCTTTCACTGCTGAGCTGGAAGCATTATGTTACAGAGGGGATAAATGAGAATTCTATGACAAAATGGATAAATGAAAACTATGTAACAAAATGGATAAATGAAAACTGTCACAAAAATGGATAAATAAAACTCTTCTGTGAAGAAGAATAAATGTTCAATGCAAAGAGAGCTGCAGATGTAATTATTTTTATGCCTTAGAATGTATTGTTTAAAAAGAAAGAATTAATCATTCACCTCAATATTTAACCCATTACCACACAATGACGCCTTTTGACGCCCCTAAAAAGGAGGCCTTTTGAAAACATTGTGGGAAAAGGAGAAAATGCTGGTAACCAGCATTTTCTCCTTTTCCCACAAAGTTTTCTACCCTATCAAAGAAAAGTTGCGTCATTTGAGCCACTATGAAATTGTCGTCTGCAAATGCTTTCAATTTGGATAGGTCTTAAATTTTGCCGTGTGGTAAAGGGTTAACCCATTTACCAAACAAAAAAATTTCAGACTGGTCAAAATTAACAGCTAAATGTTGTTTTATATGATTGGTTTGACTTTGAAAGCATAGAAAACATTGTGGGAAATATAGAAAATGCTTGTTACCAGCATTTGCATTTTTTCCTACAATGTTATCAGAGGGTTTCAACTTCATTGTTCTTAATTTTAACCCTTTACCACACAATCCCGTGTTTTAACAACCCTGAAGAAGTTGGCTTTAGAAAATATTGCTGGAAAAGGAGGAAGTGCTGGTAACCAGCATTTTCTCCTTTTCCCAAAATGTTTTCTATCCTACCAAAGACAAAAAACAACGTTTGATCTACATTTATTTCATCATCTACAAAATTAATGCTTTCAATTTGGTAAAGTCCAAAATTTTGTTGTTTGGTAAAGAGTTAAAAAAATGGATTGTTTGGAAAGGGTTCAGGATATAATGGAAACTTTATTAGAGTGGTAGTTGATAAATTTTGGTTGACAGTATTTTCGTATTGTATTCAAAATACTCTCTAGTATTAAAAGTCATACATGTCTCGGCACACTTAGTTGGGTTTTATGTCTGTACATCACCATTTGACCTTGATTTAGCTTTCTTTTACCCCTCCCTTTTGGCTCTTTTGCAGTTACCTCTAAAGTCAAATACATGAAAACATTGTGAGAAATGGAGAGTTTTCTCAAGTATGATCTTTAATAGACTGAGTTCTTGTTAACTCGGGTATGTAAAACAAGGTATTTGTGACTCTCTTGTATGGATATCAAATTAATGTGACTTAGTTTGATTAACCGTTTAACAGACAACAAAATTTTAGCCTTGTCCAAATTGAAAGCATTTGCAGATGACAATTTCATTGTGGCTCAGATGGTGCTATTTTTCTCAAATATGGTACAAATGTTGTGGTAAAAGGAGAAAATGCTGGTTATCACCATTTTCTCCTTTTCCAACAATGTTTTCTACCCTATCACAGACAGAAATCATCATTTAAGCCACATTTGTCATCTGCACATGCTTTCAATTTGGTCTAGTCCAAAATTTTGTCATTTAGTAAAGAGTTAAGCCTTCAGTTTTCAATCAATATGTCTGAAATTTGAATGGAAGCCTTTCAACCATGGGAATTTACGCACTTGCAATTTTCATGACAAATGGTTGGCTATTGTAGAGTTATGGCCCTTTGAATTATTTTCGTGATCCATTGAAAAGGCAACATATGGGGGTATTTGTTGAGCAAATATTCTAGTTATTTAACAGAAAAGACTGTTTTAACCCTTAAAGTGCCTTTCACACCTATAGTTGTCTTTTTGGGCAGTGTAGATCAAGATCAGACTGCACAAAACGTGCAGTCTGATCCTTGATCTGCACTGTCCACTTTGCTGAAACACTGTAGACAACAGCAACAATGAAAATGCAATCATTTGGGTCCTACTTAAAGACTAAAGACATTTGTTGGGTTTATTCCGCACTTTACGGCTTAATAAGCCAATTAATAAACATAGCATTTCTCCTCCATATGAAAAGGCAACCGATGGGTAGATTTGTTAACCTTCAACAATTCTAGTTACTTAACTCTTTACCGAACGACAAAATTTTAGACAAGCCTAAATTGGAAGCATCTGCTGACAACAAAAATGCGACTCAAGAATTGAAATTTGTCTCGGGAAGGGAAGAAAACATAGTGGGAAAAGGAGAAAATGCTGGTTTCCAACATTTTCTCCTTTTCCCACTATGTTTTCCAAAGCTTTCTTCCTAAGGGTAGTTCAAAGTCGAGACGGTTGTAATAAATCTAGTGCATAAACATCGCAGTTATGCTACAAATGAAAAGGCAACCAATAGGGAGATTTGTTGACCTGCAATAGTTCTAGCCACTCAACCCATTACCTGCTAAATAAGTGAAATGAAAATTTAAAGCTGGTAATAAATACCAAAATTTTGCTCTTTCGAAGGTATTTTTTTTAGGGAAAAAAATCTCCTTACTGGACAGTGTAGATCCAAGATCAGACTGCGTGTTCTGTGCAGTCTGATCTTGATCAACACTGTCCACAAATGGTCATTGAGTCACACTTACCAGTCTAAGGGTTAATAGTAAAAAGTACTGTTGAAATAACCCAGTGTATAAACACAGCAGTTCTGCTACAAATTTATTTGGAAGCTTGACAAGAGTATCATAGATACTGATAAAGAAGCATTACAGATCCAAATCAGATCACTGAACAAGGGTGCATTGATGCACAGACAACAAAAAAAATTAAACTTCCCATTGCCATTTTACTTGTAAATGTCAACCGATAACAGAGTGTAACATGTAACATACAGTCACAGCAGTAACAAATATAACACAGTAAAACCTCAATGTTTTGGATACGAAAAGAAGCATAAATCAGCTTTAAATCTTTACCACAGAATCCCAGTTTTCATTGACCCAGAGAAAGAAAGCGTTGGAAACCGAGAAAAAGAAAAAAATGTTGGTAAACCGCATTTTCCGCTAAACAGCATTTTCTGCTTTCTCCACAATGTTTTCTACTCCTTAACCCTTTACCACACAATCTCGGGTTTTCACGACCCTGAGAAAGAAGACTTCTGAAAACATTGTGGGAAAATGCTTGTAACCAGCATTTTCTCCTTTTCCCACAATCTTTTCTACCCTTCCCAACACAAATTTCAATTTTTGAGTCACATTAATTTTGTCGTCTGCAAATGCTTCCAATTTGGACTAGTCTAAAATAATGTCATTTGGTAAAGTGTTAAGAGATACATCCCATCATTTGAGTCGCACACTGAGTTTGTCATCTGCAAATGCTTTCAATTTGGACATGTCTAAAATTTTGTCGTCTGGTAAAGAGTCAATCCTATACCAGACAATCCTCTGATTAGACAGCACTGATGAAGAAGGCCTGCAAAAACATTGTTGTTGAAAAAGGAGAAAATACTTGGTTTCAGAAAGCTAGAAAACACTGCAGGAAAAAAAAGAAAATGCTGGTTAAGAGCATTTTCTCTTTTCCCCTTAATGATTTCAAAAACTTTTTTCTTCAGGGTGGTTAAAAGGCAGGATTGTTTGGTAAAGAGCTAATTAAAGTTGAAAACTTTGAAAGAGAACATCACCTTTCAAAACACAAATACTGATCAGATTTAACAAATAAACAATAACAATTTCCGAGATATGTCTATAAAGCCAGTTTATAACAAGACAATTAAAGATACATCCTTACAGCTTGAGACAAACAAAACGCTGTTAAAACTTGAAAGTATGTAGAATGACTCAGCTGTGTAAATATAAATAAACTACCAATATATATAGTGTAAGGGATAGAAAAACACAAGGGATTTGTCCTCATTTAAAACTGGAAACAACAAAATAGATTGCTTCGGATGCCTCCGAAACATAAAATGCATTTTCTATCTGCCGTAATATGTGCAATCTTGCAGCCATCAGAGGCAACATTTGGCATGAAGATACAAGAATAATTATAGTTTCATAAAATAAGGATGAAATGGGTTAAAGGCCCAGTAAAGGCCAAAATATCAAAGCAGGTGTCATAATACATTTAAATTTAAATCGTACTATTTAAAAGTTTGAAAAATATTGTGGAGATGACAGTCTGTTATCGTGTGGTCAGGCCATATGTTAGTCACTGGCAGAAAAAAGAATTTTAAAATCAGGCAAAAAGTTAACAAAAGACACAGCTACCTGGCAGGTTTTAACTAGTTTTGAAATTAATTTCTCTGTCAGCAACTAACACTTGGACCAACCGCACAATGATAGATTGCTACCTTCACAATAATTTCCATGATTTTAAATGGTATGATATAAATTCAAATGCATTTAAACACCCGCTTTGTTTACTTTTGGACTTTATTGTTACTTTAAAAACTGGCTGAAAACTATAGATGTATCTTTAAATAACAGATAAAGCATAATGAGAGTGACAAGTTCTGTCTGTATTCTCTATAATAATTATATCTCTTTTCTACGTACTGGTTCCTATTTATAAACATGTATCTCATTTACACCTGTTTCTTATATATATATATGTGTGTGTGTGTGTGTGTTTCTCATTTACACTGGTTCTTATATTTATATACATGTATATGCATCTCATTTACACCGGTTCTTATGTATATATGTATCTCATTTACACTGGTTCTTATATTTATATATACATATGTAACTCATTTACACATCACTTCTAGCAAAAAATCTTGAAAGCAATGTTGCAAAAGATGAAAGTGCTCTCAATGTTTTCCCTTGAAACATGTTTATTCCTATATAATTATTTACCGCACATTATTTAAGCTTTTGGAAAACATTGTTGGAAAAGAAGAAAATGCTGGTAACCAGCATTTTCTTCTTTTCTAACAATGTTTTCTACCCTATTAGAGACTTATATCATCATCTGAGACATGTTTTCTTCAACATCTGCAAATGCTTTCAAACTAGTCCAGGCTAGAAATTTGTCATTTGGTAAAGAGTTAACTTTTACACCACTAAAGCACCACTTATATTGCTTTTGCATTGAGTGTATGGTCAAGATTCAACTGTGGTCAGGACATCTGGTCTGATCTTGACCCTATACTGTCAGTTACTGTTTAAAATATTCTGGCCAAAATAATTTCAAAAATGTAATATTTTGGCTTTTTCCCACTATACAATGAATCCATTTCATTGACTCTTTACCAAATAATCCAAAGTTTTTACCACCCGAAACAAAATAATCTTTTGAAAACATTATGAGAAAAGAAGAAAATGCTGGTAAGCAGCATTTTCTTCTTTCCCCACAATGTTTTCTGCCAGTTCAAAGTCAATTCCCATCGTGTGAGCCACAATAAATTTGTCATCTGCAAATGCTTTCAATTAGGACAAGTCTAAAATTTTGTCATCTGGTACTGTATTGATTCAGCATTCTGAGGATTAAAGTCTGCTGCATATAAATACAAACCATGCTCTGGCAAACGGAGGTTTACCGGTAATGCATCTCCATGATGCATTTTACCAAGCAAGTCATCACATAATTAGGATCTGTAACATCCATTTTGTCTACCAACCAACTGAATTATGAGGTAGGCTGGTTCTTTGACTTGCTGAAAATTGACTAATAGCATAAAGTTTTGACCCAGGTCAGCATGCTTGGACTGCACAGGCTGACTTGGGTCAATACTTTTTGAAATTGCATTACTTTTTGCAAATGTCCCCTTTTCACACAGCATGGCTCTTATTGTTCATGAGGTAAGGAGTTTTCAGTAAATAAATATTCATATAATTATTATTTATCTATTTTTTTTCCCTGGCATTCTGGCTGAAACAGCACTCAATATGTACAACATCTGGGTCTTTCCAAACGACCCTGTATACACAGTGTATGCCACACAGCATGGTAAAGAAAGAAAAATAATGACAACATGAGCAAAATCAAACACATTCAAATAAGACAATGATGATGAACAAGAATATTATGAGAAATACTTATGTGAGATATAGAATATGACATTTTTTTGTTTTAGAGATGATATTTGATTAACTTTTTACTAGACAAAAAAACTTTGCACATGTCCATATTGATGACATTTGTTGACACCATGATAGATGTGGCTGAGATAATGGGCTGGTCAGCAGCATTTTCTCCTTTTCCTACCATGTTTTCTATCTAAGGCCTTCTATCCCAGATATATCAAAATACGAGATTGTTTGCTGAAAGGTCTAACTTATTAACTCATTGATTGTGGTAAAAGGAGGAAATGCTGGTAACCAGCATTTTTTCTTTTTTCTTTCCCCTCAATGTTTTCTTCCCTGCCAAAAACAAACTATGAATTTTTAGTCACATTTGACTTGTTGTCTAGAAAATGCTTTCAATGTTTCTAGCCAAGCTATAAATTGGCTTGAAACATTACATTTTTGTTCAGCAGTAGACCACTTTTGAAAATATTATGGTAAAATAAGAAAATGTCAGTGGCAAATAATTTTTTCCACATATTTCAACACATATTATCATTTGAAACTTACGTCACATTAATAAGCCCTATTGTTTAATAATATTTCTAAGTTGCATGAATCACATTTGTTTCAGGTCTTCTACTGTTGGTCAAATAAGACTGGTTTGGGAAGCACTGCAAATTCAAAAATACTGTAAATTTCGCTCTAAGATTTTGAAAATAACTAGATCAATACTCCTTGTTTCTGATCATACTTGATTGTAAGGTATCTACTTAGAACAAAAATTTTGCACATCCATTAGAACTTTAGAACCATATAGACATGCAATTCTTGGCCCATATTCTCCAACCATTCTTATTTAAACACTTTACTAAACACTCCTGAGTTAAAAGAACCCTGGGAAAAAGCCTTCTGAAATCATTTTGGAAAAAGGAGAAAATGCTGGTAACCAGCATTTTCTTCTTTTCCCACAATGTATTTTCCCCTTACAAAGACAAATCCAAAAATTTAAGCTACAGATAAACTTTCGTCTGCTAATGCTTTCAATTTGGACCAGTCTAAAAATGTTGCTGTTTGGTCAAGAGTTGACTTTCTCAGTCAAATTTTCAGGGTTTTTCTAAATTTTAAAGTAACACCACCAAATCATTTAGCCAATCAGAAATTATGTTACATTCTAAATCTAGAATTAAACTAAGAATCTAAGCTAGAATGGTTGGTGAATACAGGCCCTGATCATGTCAGATATTCCATAGGTAAATACTGTTTGTCTTTTATCACACTTGACTTTCATGTCTTGCCTCTATAGCATACACATCTGAAAGACTAACAGACCGCTTTTTCTGCCTGGAAATATTGTCTGATGTTTTCATGCTGACTTTATCTAAAATGTTTCTTAAACTTGACTTGAGTGACCCTCTTGGTTTTGAAGGGTATTCATACACTTGACTGTGCCTGTTGTCCATGCTTGCCTTGTTCACACACAGCACACACTGGCATCTCTTGGACGAGTCTGTTGTCTCAACACTACCTTCTGACAGCAGTTTATTGTTTTCCATATGAAATGAGCAATTTTCGCTGGACTCAGGATATAATTGTGGTTCCGCAAACACTTTGTTATTTTGTGACTCTGCACCTACAGGTGAGTCAGGTTGATTTGCACCGGTTTCTTGGATGTGACCATTATGAATGTCTACATACAACTCTTTGGACGATGCTAAATGGCTAATTTCACTTGGAGTTCCTGTTAAATCCGCAGAGCTAATCTGACTGTCATCTTGTGAATTAGGGTATTGTGGAGGGTGAGAACTAGATAATATAAAATAATATTTGATGCATTTGACATATAAGTTTACCACACAGTCCCAAGTTTTCACAACCTTGAATATAAAATCTTTTGAAAGCGTGGAAAAAGGAGAAAATGCTGGTAACCAGAATTTTCTACTTTTCTTACGTTTTCTACTCAAAGACAAGTTTCATCCTTTGAGTCACCCTTGAATTTGTTCTCTGCATATGTGTTGAATTTGGACAAGTTCAAAATATTGTGTGGTAAAGAGTCAAAAAATAAGAAAATGAGCAACTTTTTACAAGCAACTGCTCTTTCTCCCTTAATGTTTTTCATCTATTTTACGAAAGATACTTTCTTTCTTCCAAGTGTTTCTTCTTTGTGCCACATATATCTGCTGATGGTATGTTTACAATACCCCAATGTTTGTAACGATTTAAGACCATTTTGTTAAAAAGGTATGATCATGTGATTAGTAGTGGCAAACCAGTTTCCCATATCTTATTTCCTGGATTCATCTTCGATTTTCTGTAACTTTTTGTTTATCCTTTAAGCTCTCATTAACTCTTTACCACACAACAAAAATGAGGACTTGTCTAAGTTGGAAGCATTTGCAGATGACAATTTAAATGTGACTGAAGCAATAGAATCTGCCTTCGATAGAGTAGAAAACATCGTGGGAAAAGGAGAAAATGCTGATTATCAGCACTTTCTCCTTTTCCCACAATTTTTTCAAAAGGCTTCTTCCTCAAGGTCATTTAAACTTGGGATTGTGTGGTAAAGAGTTAAGGCTTAATTCACTTCCTTCACATTGTAGATCAAGATTAGAGCACATATGTGCAGTATGATCACTGGATTTAACCTAATGGATATTATATGAGACACTCTAACAATAACAGCCTTGACCATACGTGACTGATATTATCGTTAAATACTAAAAGGTTTAAAAAGGGGGGGGGGGGCAAAATCAGTAGCAAAATTATCTTCTGAAAGGTTTGCAAAAAAAGATTTTTCACGAATTGAAAAGACAAAAAAAAGATGGCTATAATGCCCTATCTTGCTCACCTGATAGCATCAGCATGAAGTCTATAATACCAATAAAGTAATCCTTTAAGGCCTTGTGATTTTAGACAACATTATCCTATCAGTTTTCCCCTTTAATATTAGTTAAAAAACACCATCATGAATGCCTCTTGATTAAGGCAAAGTAAAGCACTTTCCAAAATATTGTTGGAAAAAGAGCAGTTGTTTGTTACAAGCACTGGTTCCTCTTCCAAAAAAAATGCATTCGATATTTCAAAAAGCACATTTTCTCTTTCTCTTGATTAATTCTTCTGCGTTTTCTTGGAAGGTTTAGTGGTATATAAAAATAACAAAAACAAAACAGAGTTAATATCAAATTAGAGAAATATAAAACTCTAGGCACAAAATCTAAAGAGTGAAAAACATACCACTCATTCTTAAATAATACTTACCCACTAGTTGACTCATTGAAATAGTCATTGCTGACTTCTATTGACAGGTCTATGTATGACTGAGTTTCCTCTAAAAGTTTCTCCAATCTCAGTCTTAACTGTGAAAATGCAGGACGACAGTTTGGGTTGGGATGCCAGCAAGCTAGCATGATTTTGAACCTAAAATGGATGAAAAAGCATGTAAACACATTAAAACACCATAACCCTCTGCAGACAATACTTTTGTCTTGGGGAAGACTTCTTTTGAAAATACAAGGGCTGATTGATAGGTTGTGAGCCTTGTACGAGGATTGTCCAAAAATTATTCGGATTTTGCCTTTTAAAAAATTATTTGTGAAGCAATCATGCTAAATTTTGCATCATTCTCTATCGGAATTCAATTCACGCTTGTCTATGCTTATTTTATATACTTTTTCATAAAACGTGCTCGCAGTTGCCATCGAAAATGCCATGGGAACGTGTTCCCGGCGTAGCGCAAAATATTGTATCTATACTCACCCTTCTCTTCTACATATTGTTTCTCTTGTAACTTATTACGTAATGAAATTTAATCAGAATACAAGATTTGGCGCCACTTACATCGTGAGTAAAGTTGACTTCATTTGACGGTTAAATGCCTCAGAAAATCGAGTTTAAATACAGTTGGGGTAAAAGTCTTGAACGTTAAAGATGGCGTCAACTGACCGTCTGGAAATCCGGTCCATATTAAAATTTGGCCAGCAGCTTGGAGAAACTCCGACAAACACATACAAAAAACTTATCATGGCGAAAGGGAATAATTCGGTCACACGGACACTAGTACAGGGATGTGTACAGCCAGTGGGTATGCCGTCACCGACGATGCATAGAGCATGGGGGCGAGTACTTTGAGAAAGAATAGGTAATGTTGCCTGATAACTTTCCGATGACGTTGATGACGTCGTATATTGTAGCGTTTCGTGCGCCGGTTCCTGGTACCTATGCATGTTTGATTGCGTGTAAAATCAACATGTATTGTTAGATTGTTGAAATATTTTGCAATTTTGTACATAATGAATGTCGTTTTAGGATGCGTGGATTTTTGTCACATTACGATGACTCATTAAAAATTTATAGACTTAATCCGGATAATATTCGAACGACCCTCGTATTGAAGGACAGGAATTAAGCAGGGAAGTCCTCTATCAACCCTTTACCATACAATCCTGAGTTTTAACGACCCCCCCCCCAAAAAAAAAGCCTTTTGAAAACATTGTAGGAAAAAGAGAAAATGCTGGTAACCAGCATTTTCTTCTTTTCCCACAACGTTTTCTACCCTTCCTTAAACAAATTTCAATTCTAAAGTCACATTTATTTTGTCGTCTGTGAATGTTTTGGATTTGGACCAGTCTAGAATTTTGTCGTTTTGTAAGGAGATAAGGCCATGTACACAAACACTGGTGTCATTTGGTAAATTTATGTCAAAGACTTAGCACACTTAAGAAAACAAGGCAAGTGACTTTTGCAAAATCGACACATTTGCTGTAAGAGCAGTCAAACAAGAAAAAGGTATAAGCACCTGAGGATGTCTATACTGATATTGTAACAACACTCGGGAATAATACCTCTTCATATGCTACAGTAAAAAGGTGGGTGGAGAAATTTAAGAATAGCAGGAAGAGCCCTGAGAATGACAGACTGTCACTATAGCAATCCCAGAAATGGTCAATAAAGTCTATGATATTGTTATGGCTGACAGGCAAGTTGCTGAGAGATACATACCCATAGCCAGTTCAGTTGGGATTTCACAGGAAAGTATACATTCCATTCATATGGAAGATCTTGCAATGAGAAACCTCCTAACCCATTTGGTGCCAAGACTGCTGGCAGTTAATAAGAAGCACACTAGGCAGACTTTGTCCCATGCTAATTTGAACCTTTTAGAGGCGGATCCTGCTGACTTTCTGCAGAGGTTTGTGACTATGATTGAAACATGGGTCCATCACTTCACCCCAAAGGCCAAACAACATTCTAAACAGTGGAAGCACCCTGGTTCACCCACATCCCCACCAAAGAAGGCAAAGACTGTCCATCAGCTGGAAAGGTTATGGTCTTGGTTTTCTGGGATGTTGAAGGCAAGGGCATAGCGTCCACTATACACAATACGCATGTGCATATTTAAAAATTTCGAGACCAAAGTTGCAGATCACAATATCAGATACATGTACTGATTTTTCTCTAGATCTGCATGCCTTTTCAAACTATATAGATGAGTTAAATTGATGCACTGATGACTTTGGAATTCCTCTGTGGAAGATTGTGGCTTTGAATTGATTGAGCATCTGCCTTGTTTGCCAGGTCTCACTTCATCAGGCTTTGATCTATTTCTAGAACTGAAAAGGGTAATTTCCGGTACCCACTTTTGATCAGATGATGACATCATACATGCAGTGTAGGACTCTCTGAACGATCAAGAAATTGACTTCTTTAAAAGTGGCATTGAGGCCCTTAAAAGTCGCTGGCAAAACCCTTACATATAAGGCTCACAACTTATCAATCGGCCCAATCTTGGCAAAGAAGAAACTGATAGTAACAAGCAAATTCTCTTTACATTAAGTCATGATATATTAAATCTTAATTTACACTGATTAACTGTATTTCACTAGGATACTGCAGTCTCTCATATTTATATTCACTGGCTGAAAAAAAGGTTATTACAGGTGCTTGAAACATTAATGTACATGTAATTAGTACTACAAGAAATCTAAGAAGCCTATGAACAGACATAAACAACTCACAACTTTGGACTACAGTTGTCTGGTTTCTCCATCCGGTACCCATCCTTTAACAATCCATAAAGGTCTTTTAGAGGAATGCTGGGATATGGAGAACCACCTAATGTAACAATCTCCCATAACACAATACCAAATGACCAGCTGCCAACAGAAATGAAAAAAAGCATAAATTATCACTTTGTTACACATCTTTACATATTTTCTATCATATGACCATCATGTTGTTAAATTTACCTAAAAAAGGATTTCTAACAAGAGAAAAACATGAGGTACCATTTGTGTTTGATTTTCAGTTGCACTTTTAACTCTTTACCAAACGACATAATATTAGACTTGTCCAAATTGACAGCATTTGCAGATGACATATCAAGTAGGACACAAAAAGTAGGATTTATTTTTGAAAGTTGGAAAACACAGTTGGAAAAGGAGAGAACGCTGGTTACCGAAAGATGGCCATAACTCCCATAATAGTCAACCTATCAAAATGAAAGTTGCAGGTGCACAGGTTTCAATATGGGTTGCAACACGCAAAAAGGGGCATTCGGACATTTGCGTAAAGTGTCGTCTCGGATTAGCCTGCACAGTCCGCGCAGGCTAATCCGAGACGGCACTTTATGACTACATTAGATTTTTTCCTACAGTAGACCTGTGTGAAACAGAAAATTACATAAAACAAAAAGTGTCATTTCAGATTAGCCTGCGCAGATTGCGCAGGCTGATCCGAGATGACACTTTACGCAAATGTCCGAATGCCCCTTTTCACGTGTTGCAAGCCATATAAGAAAGGCTTTCATTAAAACTCTTTACCACACAAACGAAAATCTGTACTATCCTAAACTGAAATCATTTGAAGAAGAAAACTCCTAAGTAGCTCAAAGGGTGATTTCTGTCTTTGAAATGGAAGAAAATGTTGTGGGAAAAGGAGTTACCAACATTTTCTCCTTTTCCCACAATTTTTTCAAAAGGCTTCTTCCTCAGAGTCGTTAAAACTCGGGATTGTGTAGTAAAGGGTTAAAAGTGTTGGAGGAGAAAAGGACACAAAACTGTGTCTATATATGGACAGATTAAAAACCTGATGACTGAAACCTTCCCCCACTTTGTTGGGGTGAAATGGAAGGCATACAGATTCGTAATGCGATGATGATGGTTATGGTGATGTTATTAAATCACAACAGTACACGCTTATGTTTTACCATTCAGAAACAAGTGCAAAGGAGAAACATTTAACTCTTTACCATAAAACCAAGTTTTAGACTGCTTCAAATTCAAAGCAGTTGCAGACAACAAATTAAATGTAGCTCAAATGGTGGAATATGTGTCTTTGAAAAGGTATAAAACATTGTGGGGAAAATAAAATTCTGGTTACCTGCGTTTTCTTCTTTTCCAAAGGTGTTTTCAAAAGCCTTCTTTCTTAGGGCTCAGAACTATTTGGTAAAGAGTTTAAGGAAGGACAAATTTTTCCCTGAGCTTTGTGGAAATCTTTGAGGTAAAAAGGATGTAAGCAATATGCTTCTCACATTTGCTTCTTTTCGTTCAATGATATCAGAATGTTCCTATTGCAAAACATTAATAGTACAGCCTGATGAAGTGTTAACCCTTCAGCAGACGACAAAATTTTACACTAGTCGAATTTGAAAACATTTGCAAACGACAAATTTAGTGTGCATCAAAAGTCGTATTTTTCTTTTAAAGAGTAGAAAACATTATGGGAAAAAAGAAAATTTATCTCCCTAGGTTGTTAAAAGTGGGTTGTTTGGTAAAGGGTTAAAGACTTTTTATGCTTTGCCACACAATTCCGAGTTTTAACGACCCAATGGAAAAAGGTTTTTGAAAGCATTGTGGGAAAGGGAGGAAATGCTGGCAACCAGCATTTTCTCCATTTTCAACAATGTTTTCTACCCTTTTTTAGACAACTTTTCCCTTTCGAGCTACATTTAATTTGAAGCCTGCAGATGCTTTCAATGTAGACAATTCCAAAATTTTGTTTCATGGCAAGGGATAAATGCAATGGCATAAAGGTAGGTCACATGTACCAATAAACTAGACTGTTGTAATTTTGGGTTTTATTATTTTTTCTAGGAAAACACAACTTGCAATTACAAATTTCCATAATCTAAACCTCTCAGGAAATCATTTTTAAAGCACATTGTATCTACCTAGTTCAATATGGAAACAATTTTTGTTGTTTTTTCAAGAATTTTAAGAGAATTTTAGGAGAAAAGACTTGAGTTAGATGATTTTATGTAGATTTACAAATCCTCTTGGTATTGGACCAAAAACAAAAAAAAAAGCATATTAAATGCAAATTGCTGTTGTCGACCCTTTTGTGTGTCTGCAACTGTAGGCCTAAGCTCTAGAAAACAATGTGGGAAATAGTGGAAACTAGCATTTTTTCATTTTTCCCCCAATACGGTATCTTTTTTTATCTTTATAGAAAATAATCTGTCACATGACCACATTTCACTCGTTGTCTGCAAATGCTTTCAATATGGACAAGTCTAAAATTTGCCTTCTGAGATAGAGTTGAGGAGAGTCAAAATAAAATTCTATGATTGCAAGAATGATTTAAACTAACATATAAAATCGTTAGAAAGACCTCGCTTTATTTTACTTTGAGCCACTTTAGGTCAGAATAACATCAGGAATATCAAACTATAGATTCAAAGTCAGAGTCTGTACAAACTGTGCAATCTTATCTTGATCTTTGCCTTTAGTGAAATCACCTTACTTCATTTATTTGGGTGTCCTCAAGAAAGATGCTCTTAAGATAAACTTTAGGTAAATTACAAACAACTGCTTTTTTTCTCACAATGTTTTCAAAATGTAATCTACAGCAGTGCTATAACTACTTATATTTGCACAATAAAGAATTATTGGTAACTCTTTACCAAATGACAAAGTTTGGACTTGTCCAAATTGAAAGAATTTGCAGGCAACACTATAACTATTTCTCAAATGCTGAAGTTTGTCTCTGTTAACTCTTTACCACACAATCCCGACTTTTAACGACCCTGAGAAAGAAGCCTTTTGAAAACATTGTGGGAAAAGAAGAAAATGCTGGTAAACAGCATTTTCTCCTTTTCCCACAATGTTTTCTACCCTTCCCAAACCAAATTTAAATTTTTTAGTCACCTTTATTTTGTTGTCTGCAAATGCTTTGAATTTGGACCAGTCTAAAATTTTCTGGTGTGGTAAAGAGTTAAGATAGAAAACATTGTGGGAAAAGGAGAAAATGCTGGTTACCATCATTTTCTCCTATCCCCACAAAGTTTTCCAAAGCCTCTTTGCAAGAGACCTTTAAAGTTAAGACTGTCTGAAAAGGGTTAAAGATACATCTTTACTTGTTTTCATCCAGTTTTCTTTTTTAACAAATTTCATTTTTATTTTATGAAACTATAATCATACTTGTATCTTCATGCTAAAAGTTGCCCCTGACATTTGCAAGGATGCAAACATTTCAAAGGTTAAAAAATGAAATTTATTCTCTTGAGGCTATCAAAGGCATCACTGTGGTTGTTTCCAGTTTTGAATTGAAGACGAATCCCTAAAGTTTCTTTATCCCATACACCTGATATATCAGTTATTTATGTATGTTCACACAGCTGACTATATTCTACACAATATCTGTTTAAACAGCATTTTTTCTCTCTTGCTGTAAAGATGTATCTTTAAACACCCGTTATACAAACCATGCAAAATAAAATCTAAAAATACGCAATAAAATAACTTACACATCACTTTTGATAGTAAACCTCTGACTAAAAAGAGATTCAATTGCCATCCACTTATAGGGCAGTTTTCTGGCTGATGTTGGTTGATATACATTAGTCTCATAAACATCTCGTGTGAGGCCAAAATCTGATATTTTCAAATGACGAGGATCACATAGTAAAATATTTCTTGCTGCCAAATCTCTGTGGATGAACTTTCTTTCCTCAAGAAATTCCTGTAAGGAAAATGTCCACAGAGATGATCATATATATTTGGTAATGGTATTTTTGCACTCTATAAGCAAGTCTCTTTAATCCTATACCAAACAATCCCAACTGTTAACGAACCTGGAAAAAAGGCTTTTGAAAACATTGCAGGAAAAGCCCAAAATGTTTTCTATCTTATCACAAACAAATCTAACCATCTGACCAATAGCTAATTTGTCGTCTGCCAATGCTTTCAGTTTGGACCAAATTTTCTTGTTTGCTATTTAAAGCGGTAACCATTATAAACAAACCAATATTTTTATGACACTGAGGAAGAGAGCTTTTAAAACATCTTGGGACAAGGAGAAATTGCTTGTTACCATTTATCAAAATTCTCTCCATACCATCCTAGTATTGAACCTCATTACACATCATCCTAATTTTAAAAGCCATTTTCAAAAGTTTACTATGTCTTTTATGCTGTTGTTTATTAGTTTATCAGCTCTTAACCCTATACCACACAATCTAAACTTTTAACAACCCTCAGACAGAAAGCTTTTGAAAAACAGCATTTTCTTCTTTTCCCACAATGTTTTCGACCCCTTCCAAAACAAGTCACATGTATTCATGTCATCTGTTAAAGCTTTCAAATGGACTAGTCAAAAGTTTTGTCGTTGGGTAAAAAGTCAACCACTGCAGTGTAAAAGGCCTTCTGCAGACTGCATGGATCAAAGTCAAACTGCACAGACAGTGAAGCCTGATCTTAGATCTATACCAACTTTATGTTTAGTAGGTGAAAATCTTTCTGAGTTTCAGTGGATTGTATAAGTCCTGAAAGAGTTAAAACATACCATTCCCATTGTGATTTGTCTGGCATAAGACAACAACTGTCCTTCTGTAAGCTCAATCTGATCACCATCTGAAAGAAATTTAGTACAGCAGTTTTAGATACACAGAAACACAACATAAGAGTACAACTGAAAGCAAAAAAGTCAGCAAAAATGATAGAAAAGGGAGATGTACTTAAAGGGCCTTACAATATTTTGCAGTGAATCAAAATCATTTGCTAAAGCACTGATAAACAGATCTACAGTAATTTTTTTTGTAAGGATAAAGAAACTGAATGGCTATATTATGTAAAAGGTGAGTGAAACTTCGGTGTTTAAATTGCTGGGATGGTCCTTTTGCAATCGTAGCTCTGTCTACCCACATGAGATCAAATATGACATCATCATACCTATTTGCATACAATCCAACGTAACAAACACTGCTTATTCATCATTTGACATTCCCACAAACCTTTGCAAAATTCTACTCTTTTGGATTTGGATTTGCCCAAAATTTTTTCATTTAGTAAAGGGTTGACCTGTTACCACACACTATCATGTATTAGTGATGCGGAGAAAGATGCCTTTTAAACACATGATGGGAACAGAAGAAAATGCTGCTAACCAGCATTTTCTCCTTTTCCCACAATGTTTTCTATCCTTCCATAGAAACTTTTCAGTTTTTCGGTCACATTTAGTTTGTCATTTGCTAATTCATCTCTGTAATGCATTATACCAAGCAAGTCATCATATCGTCAAGTATACATAAAATCTATTTTGTCTAACAACCAGCTGTATCCTGACATAAAATGGTCCTTGAATCTACAGAAAATTGGCCAACAAGAAAGTATCTATCCAGGTCAGCCTGCATGGACTGTGAAGGTTGACCTGGGTTGATAATTTTTGCAAATGCAATAACCCCCTTTTCATAGAGCATGTCTCAAGTGTGTTAACTAGAACTGGGATAAAAAGACTTACTGACTGAGGAACTACTTCGGTTTGTTTCAGAAGATATAGGAGAACCTGGGTTACTGGGCTGTAACAAAGGAATGTCAAGGTCACCATCCTCAGGCTTTGACATGTTACCATAGGGTGTTGCTATATTGTACATCATCTGAAATAAGTAACATACTCCAACTTGTATTAAGCAAGCACCTAAGAAAAACTGACAATGTGTTTGATTAAGACAGCTGCTTGCTTAACTCACAGCAAAACTTAAAACTCATCAAATTTGAACGCATTTGCAGAATACATTAAAATATATATCTCATATGATGGAATTTGTCTTTGAACAGGTAGAAAACTGTTGTTGCAAATAAAGAAAATGCTTTTTACCAGTATTTCCTCTTTTTCCAACCATGTCTTCAAAGGGTTCTTTTTCTGGGTCGTTACAACATGAGACTGTTTTGTAAAGAGTATATACAGGTACATTACAACATAGTTGCCCCATTAGGAAACAAAAGTATACTTGCTCCATTTCCCACAATGTTTTCAAAGGTCCCCTTCCCTGAGGCCCTTTTTTAAGGGCCTCAAGGAAAACATGGCATTGTTTGATAAAGGGTTAAAGGTTCATGGACACAAGATGGCTGAAATGTACAAATGAACTGGAATACTTCATAAAGAAGAATTATTTATGCATTTATCATAATGTTTTAAAATGCTCTACACAGAATATAATTATGTAAAAAGTCACTTTCATCAGAGCATAGATGAACAAAAGAATATCCATTGACTTGAATGTGAGATATGAGCCATACAAACTTAAATGAATATAAGAAGCAAGACCTACTTTTTCTCGATATTTTCGTAAGTAATTCCGCAAATCTCCAAGAGCACAGTAGTCCATGACTAAACACAGTTTAGGCCCCGTCATACAGGAACCAATGATACTAACTATATATGGATGATGTCCAAGGTTCTTCATGGCTTGTATCTCTAACAAAAAGTTTCTGGATTCATCCCCAGTATAAAATTCTGCAAAGGGATTTACAACAATATGTGTATATAAACTAGAACTGTCGCAAAGCCGACAAATACCCCCCCACCAGCACCTTGTCACTGAAGCAGCACAATAAAAGAGCATAAATGATTTTCAAAACAAAGTTCACCTGTGACCTTGAACCCATCTAACCCAAAAACAATACGGCACCTCCTTGGGTCATGGGCAATATTTGTATAAAGTTTTAGGGTCCTAGATCAAACAGCTATTGAGTTAGAGCATATGGAAATGATTTTCAAATGAAGTTCACCTGTGACCTTGATCTTTAACCCATGTGACCCAAAACCAATAGGGCACTTTCTTGTGTCATGATCAACACTTGTATAAAGTTTCAGGGTCCTACGTCAAATGACTTTTGAGTTAGAGCACGGAAATGAAAACATGCACTGATTGACAGACATGGTGAGACCAGTATACCCCCTCTACTTAACAGGTAGGGGAGTATAAGATAGGCATATTTAGATGTCATTCGGCATACCTTGGGTTATGGTAGCCATCATATCCCTCAGCTGTATCTGGTGGATTGATATGCACCAGATCGGTACATACCCAGAAATACGCCGGTTTACCTTTCTGAAAATTGTAAGGCTCCTCTTAAAAAAGAAAACTTGAGTTTCAATTTTCTATCAAAATCTTTCTAACTATATTTCAGTTGAGTTGGCAAACAGTTTGTATATTCATTATTTATCAATTCCGATTAAAGTTTTCACCGACAGATAAACAGATGTGAATAACTTCATCAAGGCTGTTTATGTCGTTGCTAAACAACCGGCAGAGGTGCGCCATGTATAAGATCACGTGATTCGCAGTTCAAATGGAAATGACCGTTATACGGATGAGGTTAGATGTAGGTACGGAATTGGCCGAGTTGTGACGAGTGATTTAGATGTATGTAATTTGAATGGTATTTCAATAACTGTATATCATAATAGCTGAGGGTATCTTACAGTACATTTTTCCTGCTTGCATATAGGAAGTCTGTAACAACACTATTTTCCACACTCCTTTCTATTGCTTGCCTTCTTTAGGACCAAAATGCTCGGCTGCTAAGGCTTAAACTCTTTACCAAACGACAAAATTTTAGACTGGTCCAAGTTGAAAGCATTTGCAGACGACAAAATTAATGTGACTCAAAAATTGAAATTTGTTCTGGGAGGGTAGAAAACATTGTGGAAAAAGGAGAAAATGCTGGTTACCAGCATTTTCTCCTTTTCCCACGATGTTTTCAAAAGGCTTCTTTTGCAGGGCCGTGAAAACCAGGGATTGTTTGGGAAAGGGTTAACCATAACTAATCCTTGATTATAAGGACTCCGATGAAGAAGGCTTTTGAAAACATTATGGTAAATGGAAAAAGTACTGGTAACCAGCATTTTCTGCTTCTCCTATAATGTTTTCTACTCTTTCAAAGAAAAAAATCACACAATTTGAGGAACATATAATTTGTTGTCTGCAAATGCTCTCAACATGGACAAGTCTACTGTTTTGTCATTTGGTGAAGAGTGAAAGATCCAATAGTGGCAAAATGTAAACAATGTGTATAAAATACAGGTAAATTTCATTCATGCCATATCATCGTATGATGATTATTTAACCCTTTACCAATTGACAAAATTTTAGACATGTCCAAATCAAAAGCATTTGCTGACGACAACTTAAATGTGACCCAAAATCTGAAATTTCTCTTAGGAAGTACAGAAAACATTATGGGAAAAGGAAATCAAAGTACTGAAAGTACTGACAGACTAGGGAATTTGAAATAAGTGGCTATGGTAAAGATGAAACCTGGTTGGTTTATACAAGATTGAAAGAAAATTATAAAATTCGGTTTTGAGTCCATTCCAGTTCCACCGGCTCATTCCGGTAATTAAGTCCAATCCGGTCCAATCCGGATCCAGTTCAATCCATTGATTTTACCCAACGCACTTGACTACTTACTTGGCAAAATAAGAAATACCATGAAAATCTTGTTTGTTAACTTTCAACTGAAAAAAAAGTTATTTCGTTGAAATGATATCCCCCGCCGAAAAAGACTTTTTTGATAGAAAGATACAAGAGGTATCATGTTTTGCTTGTGCACATGGCCTTTTTGTTATTGGTCCAGAACGAAATTTTACATTAAGCACCCTTTTTCCATAACATGACATTTCATTAAATGAAAACAAATAATGCTTGTCTGTTGATGATGATAAATAATATATATTAAAGAGATATTGGTCCACAAAGGAAATATACATCAAGCCCCCTTTTTCCATGACACGGCATTAAATGAAGATTAATATATCGGTGGACTATCATAATGAACACATGTATGAAGTTTCATCAATTTTCAAAAAGGATTTTAGGAGATATATGTCCGGATGGACGAACTGAAAGTGACAGTGTAGATCAAGATCAGACTGCATAGACTGCAGTCTGATCTTGGATCTACACTGTCCAATATAACTTTGAAACAGCAATATTCAGGTTTTTACCATCAGCTTGCAAGTTCCATTAAACTTTTTTTCACAGATTAAGGGTTAAACTTAAACTTAATTATATACTTAACTATTAGCACAAGATGTAATTAGTGTAGTAAACTATTTAATTCTTTACAAAACGAAAAATTTTCACTTGTCCAAACTCAAAGCTGTTCCAGACCATAAAGTTAAATGTGGCTAAATTGATGAAACCTAATTCTAAAAGGGCAGAAAGCAATGTGGGAAAAGGAGAAAATGCTGGTTACCAGCATTTTCTCCTTTTCCCGCAATGTTTTCAAAGGGCATCTTCCCTAATTTTGTTAAAACTTGGGATTGCGTGGTAAAGTGTTAATATACAAGACGTAAAATAACAGTTTAACGTATCAGTTTCGCGGTACACAAAGATCTAAATAATGAATGACTGAGGGAATGACAACGGTCCCCTGTCCAGTGAGGGTTTGTGTAGCTGGGATTTGCTACAAGCTACCTAGGTGTATCTATTTTTAGATTCATTGATAATGTTACGTTGTTGTAGGAATAAGTCTTAGAGTCTGATTTGCATAGGTCACTTAATTTACATATACGCAAACATCTTGTACATTATCAATGACATATTTTTCAGTCTATTACTTTGTAAGTAGACATGTTCAAATTAGTTTGGTAGAGATTTTGCGGTTTTTGTCAAATTGTCATATATAACAGAATTAAGAATGTTAACAGAAAGAATTATTTTTCTGTGAGGCAGTATTTGGCAACTGTGGGTTTTTTTGTTTACACTGCATCTGAGTCAATCTGGATGCCTATCGACTAGTGAAGCTAGTCTAAAAATAAATGCTGGTTACCAGCAGTTTTTACTCCTCCCACAATGTTTTCAAAAACCTCCTTCTATAAGGGCAGTCAAACTTGGGAATGTTTGGTAAATGATTAAGTCTGATGACCTGTCAAAGAGTAGCTGGTCAAGGTTCCAATCAGTAGCAGAACAATAAAATTGAAACTGGAATTAATGTTGGCAATTTTATTTCCATAAGGGCAAGGATATCATATACTTGTGAAAATAGCATTTGACTCTTTACCACACAATCACAAGTTTTAACGACCCTCAAGGAAAAACCTTTTGAAAACATTGTGGTAACCAGCATTTTCTCTTTTTCCCGCAATGTTTTCTACCCTATCAAAGACAAATTCCATCATTTAAAGACATTTACATAGTTGTCTGCAAATGCTTTCAGTTTGGACAAGTCTAAATTTTTGTCCTGTGGTAAAGACCTAAGAGCATCGTGTAGAGAACATTGCAAAGGAGAAGTAATTATTTTTACCTTTCAACATTTTTACGGCAACAATCTGGGGAGGCTTCGTTTCCCCATTATCACTGGGTGGACAATACTCAGCTTTCACAACTTTACCAAACGCTCCCTCTCCGATAACAGATATAAAATCTAGGCGAGAATAGTCTATTTCATAATCATCTGGAATTATTTTGTGTTGAAATTCAAGACTTTCCAGTGGAGAGACTCGCTCATAAATAGGATTCATCTCCTTATAAAATGAATGAGAAAAGGAAAAAAGCATCTGTATTCAGAAGTCATATTAACCATTTCTTTTTTTTCTTTTTTTTGAAATTACAAACATCTTATATTTCAGATCTATCTGGTTTTATTTCCTTTCTGAATTCATTTAAATCATAAATTCTTTATCAGATGACAAATTTTCCAAATTTTAGTTACCAACATTTCCTCCTTCTCTCATGGTTGGTTGGAAAAAGGTTAAAAATCCATAAATGACAGTTACATCACGATCAGCCTATTTGAGATGAAGCTGTGCAGCCTGATCTTGATCTAAAAAAAAAGAAACTTAAAAGCACCTGTTATACCTATAGCTGTCTTTAAGCTCAGTTTAGATCAAGATCAGACTATACAATGCTGCCTGATCTTGGATCAACACTACCTGCTATGCCTGCTGTGACTTCATTCTACCCTGAAGTTGTCAGCTTTGGAAAATAAATGTATTTGAGTGATATTGGTAGTAACAAGCAATCATCACCCCCTTTCCCACAATCTTTGTCATACTCTTAAAATGATATGGTGTCCTTTTCAACAAACATGGTTTGTCTTTGTTTTTTGTTAACTCTTTACCTAACAACAAAATTTTAGACTGGTCCAAATTGAAAGCACTTGCAGATGACAAAATAAAGGTAACTCAAAATTGAAATTTGTTCTGGGAGGGTAGAAAACATTGTGGGAAAAGGAGAAAATGCTGGTTACCAGCATTTTCTCCTTTTCCCACAATGTTTTCAAAAGGCTTCTATCTCGGGATCGTAGATACCAGGGATTGTTCGGGAAAGGGTTAAATTAGGAATATTAGGAATACATGTACTTTTGAGTAGGTCTAAAATAGCGAGGCAAAAAAGGTGGAAGAATGGCTAAAGACCTAACTCTTTACCACACAACAATTTATTAGACTTGTCCAAATTGAAAGCATTTGGAGACTACAAATTAAGAATATTTTAGGAAAAAGGAGAAAATACTGGTAACTAGCATTTATTCTGTTCCCAAAATGTTTTCAAAGGCTTTCTTCCTAAGTGTCTTTAAGAGTCGGAATCGTGTGGTAAAGGTTTAATGGTCTAACAGTTTACAATGAAAAGGATTTTTTCATACCTCAATGGGCCCAAACCTTCTCGCTGTGGCATCTTCTTTACCATTATTTCTTCGTCGAAGTAAAATTACGAACACAATGATTAGTGGAATGATAATCAACATGGCACAACTGAGGACGATTGCAACCAGTTCATTTGATATGGGCACTGTCAAAAATAAAGTTGTCATCAACATCATCATCATCATAATCAACCCTTTACCACACAATCCTGACTTTTAACAACCGTAATCAGCATTTTCTCCTTTTCCCACAGTGTTTTCTATCCCACCAGGCAGAGAATATTCATCATTTTAGCAACATTTGTCGTCTGCAAATGCTTTGAATTTGGTCCAGTCCAAATTTTTGTCGTTTGGTAAAGAGTTAACATCATAACCCCCTGGTGATGACTTGTTTCATCTATCAGCAAAGAACGTTTGGAAACATTGTGACAAAAAGAAAGCTTGCTTAAAAAAAGCATTTCCCTTTTGCCACAATGTTTTCACATTGACCTATTTATGTTTTACCTCTTTTCCATATCATAACATTTTGGGCTTTGCCATTTTGAAAGCATTTGTAGATGACATAGTAAATGACTGGCTCAACTGATTTCTCTTTGGAAGGGTAGAAAATCTTGTTGGACAAGGAGACAGTGGTGGTTTATTCCTTTTCCCATAATGTTTCAAAAGCCTTCTTCCTAAACAGGACTATTTGGTATAGGGTTAAATCATTTTATTTCATTATAAGGTTTAATAATTCATGGTTACAGCCAGTGAAATTTACAGTAAATATTTTTGTAATTCTTCAACTGAAGGTGGAAATAGTAGTTTCTTCACACTAGTTACCTAGGTAAACAATGTGTGCCATTCAACCAGACAGAAATATGACATAGTTCATGTGCATTTACCCTACATTTCTTGCGCTTTACATACTATTGTGATGCCTCCTTATGTGGGGGTAGGTACGCTGGGGAAATTACTGCAAACAACTGAACTGGATTTTGATGAAAGTCCAAACAAAACAGGGGTTGGAAGCATGAAATAAATAGAATATTTGTTTCTTCAGTGAAAAATCAAAATCTATTTCATCCCATGAACAACATCAGTCAGAATTTCACGAGTGACTGCGGCACTCATGAAAATATTACCACTGATGTTCAATCGATGCAAAAAATTTATCTCTAGCTGCATATTCATTTTTCCCAAGTTTTGTTTGTGTCTGTGTCATCAAGACATCAGATTGTTCAGTACAAAACAACAAAACTTTAGACTGGTTCAAATTGAAAGCATTTGCAGACAATGAAATAAATATCACTGAAAAATTGAAATTTGTTTTGGGAAGGAGGAGAAAACATTGTGGGAAAAGGAGAAAATGCTGGTAACCAGTATTTTAGCCTTTTCCCATAATGTTTTCAAAAGTCTCATCTTCCAGGGTCATTAAGTCTGGACTGTGTGGTAAAGAGTTAACTCTTTACCTGAAAACGAAATTTTGGACTAGAACAAATTCAAAGAATCTGCATATGACAAATTAAATGTAGTTCAGATGATGATTTATGGATTTGATAGGGTAGAAAACACTGTGATAAAAGGACCCTTCTCTTTCAGGGTTGTTAAAACTCCAGATTATTTGGTAAAGAAGACTTTTGAAAACAATGTGTGAAAAAAGAGAAAAAGCGGGTTATTTGTATTTTCTACCATACTGAAGACAAATCTCATCATGTATGACACATTCAATTTATTCTCTGAAAAAGCTTAGTAAAACATCAAAAACCCTACCTTGTGTTCCAGAGGAAGTGACGCTTTCAAGGTAAGAATTGCTTGTCGCCAGTCCTGAAATTAAATTCAAAAACTCTACCTGTATACCATAAATATCTGGTATACAAGATTTGCCGATTCAAAGCATTGGTCCATTCCAAGGTGTTTTTGCAGACAGTGTACAATAACTCTTTCTCAGATGACAAAATTTCAGCCTTGTCCTACTCGACAGCATTTCCAGACAACAAATTAGATGTAACTAGAACTGTCACAAAGCGAACAAATACCCCCAACCAGCACCTTGTAACTGAAGCAGCACAATCAGAGAACGAAAATGGTTTTCAAAACAAAGTTCACCTGTGACCATGACCTTTGACCCATGCAACCCAAAAGCAATAGGGTACCTCCTTAAGTCATGAGCAACACTTGTATAAAGTTTCAATGTCCTAGGTCAAACAGCTATTCAGTTAAGAGCAATGGAAACGATTTTCAAACAAAGTTCACCTGTGAACTTGACCTTTGATCCATGTGACCCAAAAACAATAGGGCACCTCCTTAGATCATAAGCAACTATTGAATAAAGTTTCAGGATCTTAGGTCAAATAGCTTTTGAGTTAGAGCATGGAAATGATTTTCAACAAGACGACAAAATTTAAGCCATGTCAGATTATCAGATGACAAAATTATCAGATGAGAAAATTTCAGCCTCGTCCTACTTGAAAGCATTTCCAGACAACAAATTAGATGTAACTAGAACTGTTCCAAAGTGAACAAAATACCCCAAACAGCACCTTGTAACTGAAGCAGCACAATCAGAGAACAGAAATTGTTTTTTAAAACAAAATTTACCTGTGACCTTGATCTTTGACCCATGTGACCCAAAAACAATAGGGCACCACATTGGGTCATGAGCAACACTTGTATGAAGTTTCAGGATCCAGGGTCCAATGGCTTTTGAGTTAGAGCATGGAAACGAAAATACAGATGGGCTGATGGACAAACGGGTGGATTGACAGACAGAGATAAGCATTGTGAAACCAGTATAACCCCCTCTACTTCATCGTCGGGGGATATAACTATTGCCTCTGTACCACACAATTGCGAGTTTTAACAACCCTGAAAGAAATGCTTTTGAAAACATTGTTGGAAAATGAGAAAATGCTGGTAACCAGCATTTTCTCCCTTTCCTACAATTTTTTCTTCTCTATTAAAGACAAAAGTCTTCATTTGAGCTAAGTTTATTTTGTCATCAGCACATACTTTAAATTTGGTCAAGACTGAACTTTTATTGTGTAGTAAAGAGCTAACATTCTGTGCTGTCTGATATTGATCAAAAGCACATGGAGTTGTACTTAGCATTCTATGGGTTAAGAATGGGTTATTTCAAGTGATAGTGATATCTATCTATGTTGAACAATTGTGCAGTAAACAAAAGTACCGCATGTGGGTGCCAATGCTTGGCTTCGAGTGCTTGATTTTCAGTGACAATTTTAACTTGAAAAAGGGGCATAATTGTGTCAAAAGTATTTTGATACTTGTCTGCCCCTATTATATGAGCTCCTCATTTCATAGTATAGAACTTGTCCAAGTTTGAAGTCAATATCTTCAGTAATTACAGAGATATTACAATATGTCAAAATTTATGCACAATGACGACGTCGACACCAGGGCTTTGACAGCCGAGCTCAAAACCTTGGAAATTTGGCTAATCAAAATTAACTAAGATTGAACTGAAGCAAGACAACAGATGAAAACAGTGTGCTAAAAAGGAACATGCTTGTAATGAGTAATTTCTCTTTCTGCCCCTATGTTATCAAAATTGTCCGCTGCAAGACAAAAAATTGACATCTGCAGGGAGTAAAGAGTTAGCTTTTAACCAAACCAAAAAATTTTAGATGCCCAAATTTAAAGCATTGCAGACTACAAATTAACCAGTGCTGAAATGATTGAATTGTCCTTAAAAGGTTCAAAAACATTGTGTAAAACAGGAGAAAATGCTGGTTACAAGGATTTTATCCTTTTCCCAAAATGTTTTCAAAATCTTCTTTCCACAGGGTTGGTAAAATTTAATTGGGCTTGTGTGGTATAGGGCTAAATGATAGGAAAGAAGTAGTAAGAGAAATATGTAAACAAGGCCTGAATCTAAAGATACCCCTTTACTCATTTTTAGCCAAATATTACGAATTTCGTTGATATTTTATCAAACTATAGTCATTCTTGTGGCTTCATGACAAATATTACACCTGGCTGTTGTGAGATTACATAGATTACAACTGACAGAAAATGTAACTTTGGACTTGGCTCCTATCCACTCCTTCAATTGAGGATGCTGCATGATGCTTGTGACGTGTCTGTGTACGACATTCGCCTTCCATATTCATGTACCTAACAAGAAAGTGGAGCAAAGATACACTACACAGGTCTCCTGCCGCAACAATCTACTAGTATGTCACAAGAACCCAACAGCAATTTTACTCTAGGATGTCAGAATTTTATATTGAGAGTGCAGTGGAATGATTTTAAAGACAGTTGAAATATAAATTTTGTATATGTGCACATTAATATTTAGCATTTTTGGATTGCTGAAAGAAGGGGAAAAGACATGATCCTACAAACAGACACGTGCCCCATTTCCCGTGTTGAAACAACAAGAAGTCTACATTTCTATTTTTCGATGGAAGTACATGTATGTAAATGACTCTAGTGTTACACTCCCCTGTTGTTTGCAATTTTGACCTGACGTTAATTTTTCTCGACCAAGATGCATTTCTGACAACAAATCTGAAACTTCTTTTCATTCTTTCGGGGCCATAGATATTGCTGATTTATTGATTTAACTCTTTACCAAACGACAAAATTATAGACTGGTCCAAATTCAAAGCATTTGCAGACGACAAAATAAATGTGACTGAAAAACTGAAATTTGGTTTGGGAAGGGTAGAAAACATTGTGGGAAAAGGAGAAAATGCTGGTTACCAGCATTTTCTCCTTTTCCCACAATGTTTTCAAAAGGCTTCTTTCTCAGGGTCGTTAAAAGTCGGGATTGTGTGGTAAAGAGTTAAACACATTTCTACATTCGGCTAAAATGAGTAAATGTGTATCTTTATGCTTTACCACAAAACAACATTTAAGCCGTGTTCAAATGGAAAATATTTCATGGCAACAAGTTAAATAAGATTCAAATTATAGGCTTTGTCTTTGGAAGTGCAGAAAACATTCTTGGAAAAGGAGAAAATGCTGGCTACCAGTGTTTTCTCCTCTTTCCACAGTGTTCGAAAGTTATTTTTCTCAGTGTCATTAAAACTCAGGATTGTGTGATAAAGGGTTAAGACACACAATGAGAGGTCTTTCCATCTTTCCACATCATACATAAAAATACATAAGCTTGACCTTTGACCCGAGAGCTGAAAATGCAATCTACTGACACTCTTAAAGACTTATTTTATAGGCATGATTAACCCTTTATGACACAATCCCAGGTATTAACAAACCTGACACAGTAGGCTTTTGGAAACTTCATGGAAAAAGTAGAAAATGCTGGTACCCAGCATTTGCTGCTTTTGCCACAATGTCTTCTACCTTTCAAAGACAATTTCCACCATTTCAGCCATATCTACTATCTTGTCTGAAAATGCTTTCAAATTAGAAAAAGTTAAAATTTTGGTGTCTGGTATAGAGTGAAATAAAAAGATGGCCTTGTCCAGAAAAGCACCATACAAAGACAGGTTGGACTAATAAAACACAACACATAATTTTATAAAAAGATAGCATCTCTTAATATTTAGTAAGAGTTGTAATTATCGCCCTGAAAAGATATCGCCTACCAGAATACTATGTGTATTATCTTTTAACCCTTAACCTGCTAAATAAGTGGAATGAAACCTTCAAGCCGATAGCAAAAAACGCAAATTTTGCTATTTCAAAGGTATTTTCTGGCGAAAAATATCTCCCTATCAGACAGTGTAGATCTAAGATCAGACTGCACGTTTTGTGCAGTCTGATCTTGGTCTACATTGTCCCCAAAAGGCCTTTCAGTCGCACCTAGCAGCCAAAGGGTTAAAACAACATAACATTATTTGATCCTATTTTAAAAAGATTCAAGAAACTGTTCAACACTTATACAAATTCATCTCAAAATATTGAAACAAATTATCCAAAAGAGACTGAAATATTTGCCAGGCATAAGGCTTTAACCCTTTACCACCCAAACCTGCATTTCAAAAACACATAGGAAGAAGGTATTAGAAAACTGTGGGAAAATGAGCAAATGCCAGTTACCAACAGTATTTTTTTGTTTTCCACTAATAATTTCTACCCTTTCAAAGGCAAATCTACCATCTTAAGAGATGTTTCATTTTCTTTTGTCACTGCTTTGAGGGTCTTGAATTTTGTTTTTATGTGGGTGTGATGCATAATGTCATTTTTCAAATTATTTCAATTATATCATGGTGGCCATTGCACATATCCTTGCTTTTCCTGAAATTTCTTTTACCAGTCCTTCGCACAATATTCTTCCCAAGCCACTGGCTGCTTTCCTGCATAACCATTGTACAAAACAGTTACCAGCAGTGAGAAGTAAAGAGTAAATGATTTGAAAGTTGCAAAGTCTTTACCACACAATCAAAAGTGTTAACAACCCTACCTAGGAATGCTTTTTAAAACATTATTGGAAAAGGAGAAACAAGCAATTTCTCCTTTTTCCACAACGTTTTCTACTTTTTTAAGACCAATCCTTTGAGTCATATTTGATATGTGGTCTGAAAATGCTTTTAATATGGATGAGTCTAACATTTTGTACTTTGGTAAAGAGTTTACCCTTTACAACACCATCCAGAGTTTTTAATGACCCTGAAGAAGAAGGCTTTTGAAAACATTGTGGAAAAAGGAGAAAATGCTGGTAACCAGCATTTTCTCCTTTTCCCACAATGTTTCCCCCCCTATCAAAGACAGAAATCAATCTACATTTGTTTTGTCATCTGCAAATGCTTTCAATTTGGTCCAAAATTTTGTTGTTTTGTAAAGACTTAATAGGGATATTGCGAAGCTTTTAACTTAACACCCTGTCAGGCATTTCTTGCTTAGAGATGATGACACTGCAAGCATTTTCAAATAAATGCAAGACAAGACAAGATGCATTAAACCCTTTCGAAAAGAGATATCTGCAAACTTTCTGTTTTACTGATCTGCGCTATTTAAAAAAGTAAACAGAAAAAAATATTGTCAAAACGAACCGTTCCTTTTGCAATAATATCAATAAGTCTCAGACCCCTTAACCAAGTTTTGCTGAAAAATTACCACAAAATAACAATTGTATAAGCAGAGATATAAAAGGAAATACATAAAAAAAATGAAGGAATAAAACCAAGTACGATGTGGTTTCGAAAAACCATTAGGTGATTAGGAAATATCTCACCTATGTCTGATTCATTTGATCCAAGCAAGCCTGCAAGAAACAAAATTTCTAGGAAATGTGCTCCATGCCCCTTAGCTCTTTACCAAACACAAAAATTTTAGATTAGGCCGAATTGAAAGAACTCGCAAAAGACAAATAATGATAATTATGTGGCTCAAATCATGGGATCAGGGTAGAACATATACATAATACACGTACTGGGAAAAGGTGAAATTGCTGGTTGCCAACATTTTCTACTTTTCTCAATATGTTTTCAAAAGCTTACTGGTCTAAAAGATTTGGGATGTGACAAAGCGTTAACTAGTTACTTCTTGAAAACAAATACATGTATGTGACAGACAACTATAACAGCATAATAACTCATACTCTGGTAAAAGGGGGCTTAATGCATCTACGTAATACGTGATACCAAGCAAGTCAACACATAATTATGGATCCATAATAGTCATTTTTTTCCACAACCGACTTAATCATGAGCTAGACTGGTCCTTTGACATACAGAAAATTGACCAATAGCAAAAAGATTCGACCCTGGTCAGCCTGCGCGGACTGCGTAGGCTGACCTGATACTTATTGCAGATGCATTAAGCACCCTTTTCACAGAGCAAGACTCATAATTATATTTCTTTGCAAATTCTAAATAATCAACAGGGACTGCACATAATATGCATTCCTGTCTGATCTTTGTGTTATTTGCACAAGCAACAAAAGTTGTCTATGGAGGTAGAAGGAGTTTCCCTCTTTACCAGACAACAAATCTTAAACTCATCGAAATTGAAAGCATTTGCAGAAGACAAATTTAGCATTACTCAAATGGTGGTAGTTGTTTTTGAGAAGGCAGAAAATATTGTTGGAAAAGGTGAAAATGCTGGTTACCAGCATTTTCTCCATTTCCAACTATGTATTCAAAAACCCCTCCTACTCAGGGTTGTTATAACCCAGGATTGTATGGTAAAGGGTTAATAATAAATTAGTTTAATTTTGACCCTGCTATTGGTAACCTCATATGGTGGAATAATTTCATGATTCATTGATTGTTTTACCCTGCTTTAAACATTATTTCAGTCATATCACGGCAACAGCTCACATTATACATGTTTTTCCTGGCTTTCACCAGTCCTAGGGCAGTAATTTCAGAAAGATGAACTAGATCATAATGCACAAAATGTACAGTCTGATCTTGGCACCTTGATATTTAGTGAGACATATCAAAAAAGTTGTAGTATCCACTAAACAAGAGGGCCACTGGCCCTAAAGCGCTCACCTAAGTAAAGTGATCTAGGGTACATAAAGCTGAAGAGATCCTGGTTTTAATGATGTAAAACACATGAGTGTAAGTGGCCTACTATTTGACAGACTTGACTAATTTTCATACAAGGTTTTTCTAAGATTTGGCCAAGTAACCTACTTTTTCACCTGACATACGGTAATTATCACATTTTCTAACTTGTCTGAGATATCATCAAGACAAACATTCTGACCAAATTTAAAGAGTATCAGGCTGAAAATGTGGCTTCTAGGGTGCACACAAGGTTTTCCTAAGAATTGGCCCAGTGACCAAGATAATCAAGGCAAACATCCTGAACAAGTTACATGAGAATCTGACTGAAAAATATGGCCTCTAGAGTGCACACAAAGTAAATATTGACGACTGCACGACGGACAATACATGATGTACAACAGACGACACACTCGGGACACAGCGCAATCAAAAAAGCTCACCTTGAGTTTGCATGCTCTGGTGAGCTAAAAAAAAGCTTGTCCAATAATAAGCATTTACTACTTTCTCGCTTCTTTTCTGCTGACTTAAATTTGACTCATGCTCTTTGAAAAAGGATGTTTAATGCATCTGAAAAAAGTGATTACCCAGGTCAGCCTGCACAGTATGCCGGACTTGAATCAAAACTTTTTGTTATAGGTCAATTTTCTGCATGTTACAGGACCATTCTACCCCATGATTCTGTTGATTGGTAGACAAATCAATTGCATGGATCCATAATTATGTAATGACTTGCTTGGTATGATGTGTCACATAGATGCATTAACCCGCCCCCCCCCCCTTTTGCCAAAGCATAGCTCAGGTACCAGTATTTATACTTTTCTTAAAAATGCCTTTTCCCTATACCACACATTACAGTTTTAATAACCCTGAGAGAGAAAGCTTTATTTGGGAAATTGAAAAAATACTGGCATCAGTATTTTCTCCTATTCCAAGTTGTTTTCTACTCCTTCATAGACAGATCCCACCATTTTAATACATTAGAATAGAACAGATTTAGTTCATTGAGTATTTGGGCCTCTGGCCAAGTGTACAATTATACATTTAATATAATTTCCTTGAATGAAATGAAAAACAAAACACAATCAATTAACACAGAACCTTTGAAATAACATGAAGAAAATTACATATTGGTCAAAGAACTGTATGCTGGGGAAGAAATTCTAGAGAATAGGCTAGATTTCCCTCCCACACTGCTCTTTACATAATTAAACCAACCCTGTTGAGAAATGCCCCACAAACCATCATTAAAATATAGATTTGGACATGTTAAAAATTTTGTCATCTGGTAAAGAGTTCATGCAGGGTTAATTGTACATGAGCTGTGCTCTGGGAAAAGGAGGCTTAATGCATTTCTAAGATGCATGATACCAAGTAAATCATTACATAATTATGGATCCATACAACCCATTTTGTCTAAAAACCAACTGAATCACATGATAGAATGGTCCTTTGACAAGAAAAAAATTGGCAAATAGCAAAAGAGTTTCAATCCAGGTCAGCCTGTGCAGACTGCGCAGGCTGACCTGGGTCGAGCCTTTTTGCATATGCATTAAGTCCCCTTTTCACTGAGCATAGTTCACATGTACTTAAATGCTGAGTTATGGAGTATACTCACCTATTTGCTGCACAAGTTTTACAGCAGTACTGTTACCTCCCTTTGTATTGGCAATGACACTAAAACTGTAGTGGTTATGATTGTGAATTCTGCTTATCATGACTGAGGTTTCTGACTGAAAATGAAACAGTTGTATATAGCGTATATAAATGACAGGTTTATGATTAAAAATAAACACAGTTATATAGTCATGACAGAGGTTTCTTACTGGAAATATATCAAAGTTTTATATAAATGACAGGTTTGTGACTGAAAATAAAAACACATGTAGATTTTAAAGTCATGACTGAGGTCTCTGACTGAAAATGAAACACAGTTGTACATAAATGACAGGTTTGTGATTGAAAATAGAGAGTTAAACAGTCATGACAGAGATATGTAACTGATTATAGAAAACAAAGATGTACATTCATTACTAAGGATTCTGACAAAGAGTTGTAACGTAACAACTATGATTTCTGAATGAAAGTAGAACACAGAATTGTAAAGTTATCATAGGCGTAGCCAGGATTAAAATATTTATATGCAAACTGAGGAATGAAGTGCCAATGGAGAAGGGAGCTGGAAGGTAGCATTTATTGTGAAGCATAGAGGAATTCCCTTGTCATCAGTGCATCAATTAAACACATCTATTTAGTTTGTAAAGATGCTCAGATCTGAGAAAAAAGAACTGCTAATACATGTATATGTTATTGCGATTTACAGCTTTGGTCGCCAACTTTTTATACCCATGTGCATATAGTCCATAGCGGGCACTACGCCCTTGGTCATAACTCAGATCTACACTGGCTGCAAAGGCAACTAAAGTGGTGAAAGGTGCTTTTAGGGTTAACTTGAACCAGTTGAACTCATATGCATATCTGGGAGCTATGCATATACAGACAATATAAACCTGAACTGCAACACAATGTATATGAGCCATGCTCGGTGCATAGGGCACTTAATGCACTGGCAAAAAGTATCGACCCATGTAAGCCTGCGCAGTCCGCGCAGGCAGACATGGGTCGAAATTTTTTGCTATTGGTCTATAATCTGCATGTCAAAGGACCAGTGTAACCTATGATTCAGGCGTTTTTTTGACAAACAGATTTTATGTATCCATAATGGTGTGATGACTTGTCTGGTACCATGCATCACAGAGACACATTAAGCCCCTTTTGCCCGCACATGGCTAATATGTATATAATATTACAAAACATACAGAATTTACAAGCAGCAATCCTCTATCTGGCTTTATTATGGGGGCATCTCTAATCAAGAGCTCCTTTCTGTACTCCACGTAATATCTTTGAACATCAACACCTCTGTGGGTATTTGGTGGAGGACTCCAGGCCAAGGTCAAGTTCACATACTTCACATTCATTTCCTCATGATTTCTTGTCAAAACATTTATGGTCAAATTTTCAGGTGGCAAGGGCCCTACAACAATCAACAGAATTCACTTCTACATAGTCTGATATTTTGTAATGTATTTTTGGCAAAACAAATCTTATGAACATGAAAGTTTGTAACAAATGCACAGCTGAAATACAAACTGCCCCAGCTGGGAGTCGAAACCCTATAGTAAAGATCCTCCTTTTTTGAGGTTTAAAAGACCATTACACTAACCACTGAGAAAAAGAGAATTCCCCCCAATGCAGTTGTCAGGTATTGATTTTATACGGGAAGAACCTATGCAGTAAGGAAGGAGTGATCACCCATAACACACCCCTTTTTAAATGTCATCATTTCGATGACATGAAGCCTTATTAGGCAGTAAGTCCTTTATTTAGACAACAAATGGCTCAATGGCCATTTCCGGGCGAGCTCCCATCTTACGAACATGAAAGTTCGCAACAAATGCACAGCTGAAATACAAACTGCCCCGGCTGGATTCGAACCCGTACGGTAAAGATCCTTTTTTTTTTTTGAGGTTTAAAAGACCATTACACTAACCACTGAGCTAAACAGAATTCTCCCCATCGCAGTTGTCAGGAAATTATTTTACACGGGAAGAAGCTATGCAGTAAGGAAGGAGTGATCTCCCCTAACACAAAGCTTAATATTGCTATAATTAGTCATAAGTGCTAACCAAACACTATGAAGAAAAATAACCTATTGTTCTAAAAATTTCTGTTGTTCTAGAGTTTCTTTTTTCATAGTATTTCATTCATTCCCTGAGGAGCTCATAGGGTCATTGTGTTATACACAAATACATTTCGTTTATCTTGCAAATAAACTCTTCATAAAATGGATGAAATTGAACTTGTTCAAACTAAAATCATTGGCAGCGATAAGTTGAATATGACACAAAAAATGGCAATTGTCTATGAAGGGAGTGAAAACATTGTGGGAAAATGAGAAAATACTGGTCACCAGCATTTTGTCCTTTTCCAACGATGTTTTCAAAAGGCTGTCTCTTTTTGGTAAAAAGGTAGCAGCTATTTTACAAAAATAAATCTTCACACCCTGCTGTAGACATCTTTGTAAAAACATGAGAAAAATATCAAATGCTAGTAGCTGCTTCTTTAACAAACATTTTTCCATTCTTGTATCATTAACTCTTTACCAAACAACAAAATTTTAAACTTGTCCATATTCAAAGCATTTGCAGATGACGACAATTTGAATGATATATCAAAGATAGGAACTGTCAATTAACCTTTTACCACACAATGCCGACTTTTAACAACCCTGAGAAAGAAGCCTTTTGAAAACATTGTGGGAAAGGAGAAAATGCTGATAACCAGCATTTTCTCCTTTTCCCATAATGTTTTCTA
Organism: Hippopus hippopus; assembly: GCA_946811185.2. NCBI lineage: Eukaryota > Metazoa > Mollusca > Bivalvia > Cardiida > Cardiidae > Hippopus > Hippopus hippopus. The sequence goes on along the minus strand of OX328106.1, from coordinate 47,327,407 downwards.
CCCTTTCCAAAATGAATTTCAATCTCTCAGTCACATTTATTTTGTCGTCTGCAACTGCTTTCAATTTGGACCAGTCTAAAATTTTGTCGTCTGGTAAAGGGTTAAACAAAATCAAATTTGTCATCTGTGAATGCTTTCAATTCAGTCTAGTCCAAAATTCTGTTGTTTGGTAAAGAGTTGATTTCGACAAGTCTAAAATTCTGTTTTCTGGATTGATTTGTTACATCAAAACACTTCCATAAATCAAAACAAGTGCTAGCCAAGAACTGAAGGGACAACAATATCATTGAGCCATGCTCTGGCAAAATGGGATTTAATGCATCTCCATGATGCATGATACCTATAAGCCACTATATGGTCTGCAACACGCGAAAAGGGGCATTCAGACATTTGCGTAAAGTGTCGTCTCGGATCAGCCTGCACAGTCTGTGCAGGCTAATCCGAAACGACACTTTCCGTTTTCATGTAATGTTCTGTTTTGCTCAAGTCTACTGTAGCACAAAAGCTAATGTAGTCGAAAAAAGCCGTCTCGGATTAGCCTGCACGGACTGCGCAGGCTGATCAGAGACGACATTTTACGCAAATGTCCGAATGCCCCTTTTCGCGTGTTGCAAGCCATATAATGCTGGATCCATAATAGCCACTTTTTTCACAACTGAATTTATCATGAGGTAGAATGGTCCTTTGATATACAGAAAATTGACCAGCAGCAAAAGTTTCAAACCAAATCAGCCTGCACGGATTGCGCAGGCTGATCTGAGTCGACACTTTTTGAAGATGTATTAAGCCCCTTCTTTACAGGGCATGGCTCAATTATAAGGAAACACTATCAAAAAGGTTAATTTACCGCAAACTGAATAATTATATAATGTTGAGGTTAAACAGTCTGGAGTGAGGACATTCTGTTGCACTTCCTTTGAACTGCGTCGAAACTGGTCGTCGTAAGCATACAGGTAGATAGAGTAGTTGGTCGAGAACTCTAGATGTTTGATATTGTAGCGGAACTCTCTTGGTGTCTGTTAGAATACACAATTCATATTATTTTGGTAGTTTGTCACAGAGATATTATGAAATGTGAACGTTTTTGAAAATGTCGAAGTTTTAATGACCCTGTTGAACAAGGCCTTTAAAAAAACTTGTCTGAGAAGAGGAACATATTTTTCAGACAATTTTTTTAAAGGCCTTCTTACACAGGGTCATTGAAATTTGGCCTTCTTTCACAGGATCATTAAAAGTTGATTTTATTAGCTTAGCAGTATTCAAAGAAAACATCGAGGTATTGTTATAGCCTGGACATCCTAATTGTCTGCATTGCTGTGCAAAAACTTCAACATTTTCAAAAACTTTGACATTTCATAATATCTTTTTTTGTTTTAAATCCTACCATTTTCAAAAACTTTGACATTTCAAAATACCTTTTTTTGTTTTATACCCTACCAAAGACAAACCCAATTATTTGGACTCAATTTTATTTGTTGTAGACCGACAAATACTTTCAATTTAGAACAAGATAAAATTTTGTTGCTGGGAAAGTGTTACAAGGCACACTATCTAATATGCAAGCTATTGACCTCTACCGACAGTTTGGTAAAGTGTTTGGTTTTTCTTGCATAAAAAAAATATTCGATGAGCCAAGGTTTAATACAGAAAGACAATGCAACAGAAGGAGAAAGTGCTCCTTACTAGCAATTTCTCCTTTTGCCAAAAATGTTTTAATTACAGGTAGGGTCAATCCGGGTAAATACGGACAGAGGTATAATTACGGACACACGCTACATTTCGGAAAATCCCCGAGCGTATTTTAACTCCCAGTATCCCTGCTAGAGTCTATTTATAGCACTCCCATCTCGTGTCTGTGTCAATGTGCTATTTTTGATGACGATTAATTTTATGTGATGATGCAAGCAAATTTAAGGTCACACGTGATGCGCCCTTTCTCAACCGTGCTTGAATTTAAAGTTTTGCTCTACAACTCTGACAGGTACTTGAACGCTTTCACGAGTCATAGAAATTTCACACTAAAACGTAAAGGTGCTAAAAGCTAAGACAAATGATTGAAGAAAAGTAAGAAATCATCAAAATAATGGCAAAATACACATTAGGAGAAATAAAGAATAAAAAGACAAGTGTCCGTATTAAACCAGTCATTTTAACCAACTGTAAAATTATGGACACTTTCAAAAAAATGTATCTTCTGTGCTACAGAATTCATGTTTATCAAATATTTGAAAAGGAGGATATCTATAGGGTTAATTGATAGCTCCAGTTGGGACACGATCTAGAGTCGGGCGATTTGGATAATAAAGTAGAATCCGATACTATTCCGAAAATGAACACATTGAACACTAGGCCTACTGATATTTAGCCTAAAGGAATGATCTTTCATTTCACTGCATTTTGTACCTGTTATCCTGTCTTTGTGCAGGTCGTGTTAGATCTATTGCTATTATTATCCGTTTAGGCCACACCCAATCCATTGTTTTATTGGGTTTTGGCAGTATTATTCATTTGAAAACATAATGGCGAAAGAAGAAATAGGTTGTGAAGAGCAATTCCGTATTTCACCCATTTAAAGTCAGGTGTCCGTAATTTTCCAGTCTGTGTCCGTACTTCACCCCACATGTCCGTATTTACCCGGATTTGACTAAGTAACTTCAAATGCATTTTCGCAATATCTTGGACGGAGTAAACTATACAGTCTAGCGAAAATATCAAAGAAGAAAGTCTTGAGTTATTAACACATAAGTTTTAGGGGTCATGGCTTTCAAACTGTGAGAGTAGTTGACTGGCGAAGTGAGCTGTGTAAAAATCGTCCGTATTTACCCGGATTGACCCTACCTTTAACAGTAGCCTGTTGTTTGATTAAAAAGTTACATGCAGATGGTAATGTGTTTAATTTTTTACCAAACAATGAAGTATTTTAATAACCCTAAGGAAAACACTGTAGGCAAAGGAGAATATGCTGGTAACCAGCATTTTCTCTTTTAACCACAATGTTTTCTACCCTTTCAAACTCACTTCCATCATTTTGAGCTTCTTTTAATGTGTTTTCTACAAATAGTCTCTATATGGACCAATCTAAAATTTTTATCATCTGGTAAAAAAGCTAATATCTTTTTCACCTATTAAGCATTCTCAAGGTGAATGTAGCAGTCATCTTGCACGAAACTGCATAAAAAAATGCAAATTTCTTTACACCTGCAACAGCAAATTGTAGTAAAACTGGAGTTATGGCACATAATTTTTGTTAAAATGTCATATTTGGATTAAAATGAATAATTTTTATAGCCTCATATATGTATGCATTGTGCTAAACCCATTTTCAAAAGCAAACGCCTGAACTCTTTACCAAACATAAAAATTTTACTCTAGTCCAAATGGCTAATTGATTTAATGGTGTTTTACACAACTTTCAACATGATTCCAGTTATATCACGGTAACAGCTTGCTTATTCTTGTATATCCTTGGTTTCACCAGTACTAGGCTTGGGCTCTGAAGAGTCTTATCCAAGAATATTCCCACCAAAAGCCCAGTGCTTTCACTGAGGCTCAAACCCGAGGCCTCCAGGTTATGAGTCCTACACTATACCATTTAGCCACGCAGGACCCCAGGTAAAGGGCTGAGAACATGTAGCAAAATCATGTATCATATAAGTGTGAATTGCACAAAAAAAAGCTTCACCTTGATTTCCTCTTCTTCCATAATTTTGCTCATCCAGAAAATTCTGTAATAACAGGAAGCATCTGCATAAAAAAAAAGAATAACAAGAATTGTCCTTCAGAACAATCAAATGAGCCATGCTCTGTGAAAAGGGGCTTAATGCATTTGCAAAAAGTATGGACCCAGGTCAGCCTGCGCAGTCCGTGCAGGATGACCTGTGCCCAAACATTTTACTTTTGGGAATTTTTCTGCATGTAAAGGGACCAGTCTACCTCTGGATTCAGTTGGATATCATACATAATGGATGGTTTGGATTCATAATACAGAGATAGCCTACTTAGTTCATACATCAGAATTGATGCATTAAGCCCTTTTTTGCCAGATTGTGACACAAATCTGTGTTAACAACCACTTGGACTAATCAACAAATTTTGGACATGTCCTCAGGGTCATTAAAAACTTGGGTATGTGTGGTAAAGAGTTAAAGATACATCTCTGAAGCCCGGGAGGAAAAACACAGTTCAAACCGGAAAAGACAACAGTGATAGCTTGGAAGGCCTCCAAAGCATGAAATGCATTTCCTATCCATTGTAATCTGTTCAACCTTGCAGCCATCAAAGGCAACATTTGGCATGAAGATACAAGAATGATTATAGTTTCATAAATAATGATGAAATGGGTTTAAAACTGACAGAAAACTTGCTGAAAACAAGTATAGGTGTATCTTTAACCCTTTACCGCACAATGCCGACTTTTAACGACTCTTGAAAAGAAGCCTTTTGAAAACATTGTGGAAAAATGAGAAAATGCTGGTAACCAGCATTTTCTCCTTTTCCCACAATGTTTTCTATCCTATCAAAGAACAATTTCACCATTTGAGCCACACTGAAATTGTTGTCTGCAAGTACTTTCAATTTGGACAAGGCTGAAATTTTGTTGTCTGGTAAAGGGTTAAAGGACGTACATGCATATTCATTTGAAAAAACTAACCCTTTCAGTGCCATAGATGAAAACAGATTCTAAGGCTTTTGGGATGGTATTGATCAAAATCAGACTGTACAGAATGTGATATGTGATCTTGAATCTATACAACCCACTTATTAACTCTTTACCACATGGCAAGATCTTAGACTTGTCTAATTCCAGAGTATTTGCAGACAACAAATTAAATGTGGCTCAAATTGTGCGACTGATAGAGAAGAAAACATTGTGGGAAAAGGAGAAAATGCTGGTTACCAACATTTTCTCCTTTTCCCAGAATGTTTCCAAAAGTCTGCATTCTCAAGGTCATTTAAAGTAAGGATTGTGAGGTAAAGGATTAGGTAAAACCCATAAAAAATTTTCTGAGATTCAATGGATTGTATTTTATGCCTAGAAACAAGATAGTGTTTTTATATTTTGCTTTGCAAGGACAAATGAAATTAACTCTTTACCAAACGACAAGATTTTAGATGCACCCAAATTCAAAGCATTTGCAGATGACAAATCAAATGCTGGTCCAGTGATTGGATATGTCTTTGAAAGGGTAGAAAGAAATGTGGAAAAAGGAGAAAATGCTGGTTATCAGCATTTTCTCCTCTTCCCACAATGATTTCAAAAGCCTTCTTTCTCAGCTTTGTTAAAACTTGGAATTGTGTGGTAAAGGGTTAAAAAAAAAAGACAGGCAAACTTTACATGCATTGGCATGTTCAATGAAAGCTATTGAATCATGACCTAATCCATCATAAATCTGTCAACTTATTGCAAGGTGCATGACCCATTAGCTAGCTCATGAACTGATGACAAAATTTTAGACTTGTCAAAAATGCAGACAACAAACTGAATGTGACAAAAATGATAGGATTTATCTGTGAAAAAGTTGAAAACAATGTTGAGAAACCCAATGTTTTCAATAGGCTTTTCTCTTGAGGGTCTTAAACACATGCAATTGGGAAGGAAACACTGTGGGAAAAGAAGAAAATACAAAAAACATGACAAAAGCAGCAGACAACCTGCAAAAGATCCTTGAAAAATACAGAAAACTCAACATGAATGAAGCTTTTTATACATGTGCACATGCAGATACATTGCAGCAAAAGAAGAAAAATTGCTCATTATGAAAAATTTCTTCTTTTGCAACAATGTTTTTGAATGTGGTCTGCTACATGATGAAAATTGTGTTGTTTGCATGTGATAATTTGTCAATTACATTTTTATAGCTGCTTCATTCCTGTTAAGAAACATTTAGATGCATCTCCATTCAAGCTGATAATTTAGGAGAAGAAAAACAGCATGACATTGGCAAAATTTTCATTTTGAGCATGTAATTCTTCTATAGGCTCCCATGGCTTTTGCTAAAATGTTTCCATTGCAGTCTTTTTAGTCCATTCCTTCAAAGCCTTTAACTCCTACCAGCTCAAAAAACTTGACTTTTTTTTCAAGGTCTTAAAGTACATTGCCATTAGAAGTTCAGTTCAGTCATAGTCTAGCATCAGGTAGCAGATGATGTAAATCAAGAGAGAGTTACCATAACCATGGAAAAGGACTGATTGAATTAGCGTTTATTTATCATCGCCACCAGTTGTCCATATGGGCAATGCGCCTTGAAGGCTGTTAGTACTGTTATGGGGGATAGTGCAGATATAGGACGAAACACATCCTAAGTTACATCTTAAGTTCTTTAACATGCTTGGTGTATAGCACTGTCACACAGGACCTCAGTTTAATGTCTCATCCCAAAGACTATTAGTAATTGTAGATGGCAAGCCATCAGAATTGAACCCACACCCTCAACTGACCCAAAACATCACGTTCATGAGTCCTCCGCTCTACCACATGAGCTTTGTGGGCTGGTCACCATGCAAGAGGCAGATGAGATCAGCTATAAAAGGCCACTTAACTCTTTTCCAAACAATAAAATTTTTGACTGGTCCAAAATGAAAGCATTTGCAGATGACAAATTAAATGTGGCTAGATTGATACAATAAGTCTTCAAGGAGTAGAAAACATTGCGGGAAAAGGAAAAACAAGAGGGCCAAAATGGCCCTGGATCGCTCACCTGAATTTTTGAGAGGACCATAGCCAATTTTTTTTTGAAGTATTGAAATTTTGGAAACAAAATCCAGGGGTGTGCAAATTTTCAATTTTCCCACTTGTACACAGACAAGTTGGACTGACTTTTCTACTTGTATGCAGTTAAAGTTTACTTGTCCAAATAAATAGAGTAAATCAGTGTATTGAAAATTTGTTTTGATGAATCTCACTCTGCAGTCATCTGCTCTTAAAAACAATATGGCTAAAAAAAAGAAGTTGCTTGTAACTTTCTCTTACTCACGCGACCAGATTCAGAGCAACAACTTCCAACCTGATGGCCAGTAGAATTACCATTTCACTGTCAGTTTCAGACACTTTAAATATTAGCTTTCACTTCTTGTTTTACAGATAGATTTATGTAAAATCACCGTTTAAAGTCATTACTAAAGCCAAAAAGACAGTTTGAAATGCCTTTGATCGGACAATGTCAAACCCTCCTTTATTGTGTCATGGGTTTTCGCGTTTTTTGTAGCGTTCTGTGTTTCATGCCAGTTGATTTTGGAGTGGTATTTCTCCATGATTTGACTTAAACTTGTCAATTAGGGTTATATTTAATTTCAAATCTATAATTTTACACTAGATATGCGGATTAATACCAATAATTCATAAGTTTACATACACAACATACCACATTGATTAGCTGTGAGAAAGAGCGACTCGTGCATCCTTCACACTTAATACTTATTGTGTAGGCCTATGTCAGAGTTTTAGTCTTTCAAATATAATGTATAGACATGACTTGCTGCCTGTAGATTCTCTAGTGCTTTAGTTTTGGAGCCATTCCTTTCTAACTTGTGCCAATTAGCGCCACTGGCAATCGACAATGGGAGCTATGAAACCTGTGCATGCCTGCATGTTTCACATTACATTTCTGCACGTGATTATTCAATTTAATGCATGAATTACCCAAATATAAAAGTGAATTGGAAGGCTTAGATTTTCCTAAGAACAGAGCTCAGGTCGTATCCGTGGACTACGGAAACCTTCTACAAACATTACAGTAGCGTATTGGAACCATCGTCCTGTCAGTGCCACTAAAAGGCAGCAAATCGCTATCCATAAACACACGCTTGCGCTTTGCATCATATCCTCAGTCTCTCTGCCTTTTAGATTTATGCTTTTTCAGGATCTTTGAGCCACCTGATGTAACGGCAAATTTGTCCGTTTGGTGCAATAAAAACCGCTTCGCAACTATTTTACCAGGCATCATATTTACTGCAACACAGCATATTTGCCCAATAGATAGCTTGGAGGCCTCCCATGGGTAAAGTAGTTTGTAATATAAGAGTGTATATTTCTGCGAAGTACAGACATGGATTATGCAAAATATTGAATAAATACAGCGTTTGAGGATCGTCACTGATATAAACATGGCATTTTCTTATTATGTATGGCTCCAAAATTCACTTGCCCGCGGACAAGCGCTCTGGAAAAGTCCACTTGTCCACCGGCAGAAAGTCCCGAGTCGGACAAGTTGGGCATAGGAATTCCGCACCCCTGCAAAATCATTATTTTGTCAAGCAATTTTGAAAAGGTCACCTGTAAAAATCATTTCAAAATCTGTCACAACCCCTACAATCATCACCACAGCCATGTTTTTGACAAATCAGAATTCTGCATATAAAGTTTGTATAGAATTCAGAAAACAATCCATCATAAAGTACAGAAATGGTGATCGACAAGGCGGTTAACACCCAGATAGAGGCCCTTCTGATAACTGGTGAAATATTATGCATGTATTCCAAAGATTACAGTTTTATATTACCTCTTGCAATACATAGCTATCAAATACATCAAGTAGAAAGTGTGCATATCAGCATTTCTCACCAGTGCACTCACTTACCTGGTATAGGTTGACGTCTGCAATAGCCCTTTTCATCAAAATACCTATACAGTCTTTTGATGAAAGTTAAAAGGTCACCAAGGGATCATTTCTGTGAAATTATTCCAAATCTGACCAGTGGTTTCAGAGAAGAAGAATTTTTAAGAATTTCTTCATGTCCATATAGTGCTAATAGCCCCCCACCACCACAGCCATGTTTCTTGACGGATCAAAATTTTGCAAACACTTTTTCAAAAGGGGCACCCAAGGAACATTTCTGTGAAATTATTTCAAAATCTGTCAAGTGGTTTAAGAGAAGAAGAATTTCAAAAAATTTCTTTAAGTCCATACAGTGCAAACTCCTCCCCCCCCACCACAGCCATGTTTTTTGACGGATCAAAATTTCGCGCACAGTTTTTGAAAAGGGTCACCCAAAGAACATTTCTGTGAAATTATTTCAAAGTCTGACCTGCGGTTTCAGAGCAGAAGATTTTTAAGAATTTCTTAGAAAATTCCATTTGGTTGCTATGGCAACCAGAGTTTTAGATGGAATCAAATTCTGTGAACAATTTTTAAAGGGGACCTCCCAAGAAACATTCCAGCCAAATTTGGTCCAAATTGGCCTAGCGGTTTAGGATGTTTAAAGAATTGTTGACTCTGCACGACACAAAGAGCTCCCCCCCCCCCCCCCACGCCATGGCCATGTTTTTCAACGGATCAAAATTTCGCAAACAGTTTTTGAAAAGGGTCATCCAAGGAACATTTCTGTGAAATTATTTCAAAATCTGACCTGCGGTTTCAGAGCAGAAGATTTTTAAAGAATTTCTTAGAAAATTCCATTTGGTTGCCATGGCAACCAGAGATTTTACTGGAAACAAATTCTGTGTACAATTTTAAAGAGGACCTCCCATGGAACATTCCAGCCAAGTTTGGTCCAAATTGGCCTAGCGGTGTAGGAGGAGAAGATGTTTAAAGAATTGTTGACACTGCACGACGCAAAGAGCCCCCCCACCACGGCCATTTTTTTTGACGGATCAAAATTTCGCAAACAGTTTTTGAAAAGGGTCACAGAGGAACATTTCTGTGAAATTATTTCAAAATCTGACCTGCGGTTTCAGAGGAGAAGATTTTTAAAGAATTTCTTAGAAAATTCCATTTGGTTGCCATGGCAACCAGAGTTTTTTATGGAATCAAATTCTCTGAACTAGTTTTAAAGAAAACCTCCAAAGGAACATTCCAGCCAATTTTCGTCCAAATCAGCCCAGCGGTTTAGGAGGAGAAGATGTTTAAAGAATTGTTGACTCCGCAAGACGCATGACAGACGATGCACAACAGACACGTGGTCCTAAGAGCTCCCCTTAAGCACGTTGTGCTCAGGTGAGCTAAAAAATGCCTTCTACATGGGGGTCGGGGGCGGAGGGACGGGGGCATTAAAACAAGGGATTGTTTGATAAAGGGTCAAATTCTAAATACCCCAACAAAATCCCTTAACTCTTTATCAAATGACATTTCAGACCTCTCCAAGTGGACAGACATGGTGAAACCAGTATACTGTACTTTGTAGGTGGGGGTATATATACCACTCTGCCATAAAAGATAACTTTCCTAACTACCCTTGGTTGGCTTCTAAATACAGGTTTGACTTTACATTCATCCAAATGTTAGCAGAGGGATGGACAGATAGACAGAGGGATCGACAGACAAACATGCAGACAAAAAAAGCTCTTGAAAGAATTGGAAACCAAGTATTTTCTCCAATTCCAACAAAATTTTCTGTTGCCTGCAAACATTCTCAATTTAGAAGTCTAAAATTTGTGGTTTCGGAAAGGCTTTAGCCTTTATCACACAACCCCAAGTTTTAACGACCCCAGGGAAAGAAAGCTTTTGAAAACATCTACTTTTCCCATGATGTTTTCTTCTCGTTGATGAACAGATCTCATTATTTGGACCACATTTAATTTGTCACCTGCAACTGCTTTGGATTTGGAGGAATCTAAAATGCTGTCGTCTTGTAAAGGTTAACAAGTGGCACAGTTCATAAACTGATATCAAAAGAATTGATTGGGAAATATCGATGTCATCTTTTTGATTTATAGACCACTTCAATTGCTAAACGTGATAATCTGTCAACAGTTCGCATAATTATACACACTGCCGTGTGTATACATACAAGATTGTAAACAGTCGCCGATACACAGACTGGGTTATCGATTTTCTTTTCGGCACGCACGTTCGACATCCGCTTTTTCCCAGTCAACTTTGATGCTTACTATGTCCCCGATAATACGTGAATAAAATGTTGGAACCACAAGTTGAGTGCGGGCCCTGAATCATCTGGTGGTCACTGTGACCTTGACCTTTCACGGATTAACCTTAAAATCGATAGGGATCATTTACACTCCAAGATGAATATCTGTACAGAATTAGAAGGACCTAGGTCAATTCTGTGTCTAGTTATCATCTGGACAAGTTTTGGTCTATATATCATTAAGTTGAAGGCCACTGTGGCCTTGACCTTTGATGGATTAATCTCAAAATCAATAGGGATCATCTGCACTCCGAGACAAATGTCTGTGCCAAATTTGACGAACCTAGGTCAATTCTGTATCTAGTTATCATCCGGACAAGGTTTGGTCTATATATCAACATGTTGACGGTCACTGTGACCTTGACCTTTGACCAATTGACCTCAAAATCAATAGGGATCATCTGCACTCCGAGATTCATGTCTGTGCCAAATTTGACGAACCTAGGTCAATTCTGTGTCTAGTTATCATCTGGACAAGGTTTGGTCTATATATCAACATGTTGACGGTCACTGTGACCTTGACCTTTGACCGATTGACCTCAAAATCAATAGGGATCATCTGCACTCCGAGATGCATGTCTGTGTTGTCTGTGCCAAATTTAACGAACCTAAGTCAATTCTGTGTCTAGTTATCATCCGGACAAGGTTTGGTCTACATATCAACATGTTGATGATCACTGTGACCTTGACCTTTGACCGATTAACCTCAAAATCATTAGGGATCATGTACACTCCGAGACGCATGTCTGTGCCAAATTTGACGAACCTAGGTCAATTCAATGTCTAGTTATTATCCAGACAAGGTTTGGTCTACCAACGGAACGACCGACAGACCGACCGACCTACAGACCGACCGACCGACCCACATTAGCAAAGCATTATATCCCCACTTCGTTGAAGGGGGGCATAATAATTACACTATATACAAACAAATACACTGTATCAACATAATGTCCTTTCAATGTTAACTCTTCACCAGACAACAAAATTTTGGACTTGTCCATTTTGAAAGCATCATTCTGCAGACAACAAATTTAATGAAAGTGTTGAAAATACTGCAGGAAAAGAAAAGAAAATGCTTGTTACCAATTTTTTCTGCTTTTCATTCATTGTTTTTAAAAGGGCTTTTCTGTAAGGTCATTAAAACAATGGATTGTTTGGTAAAGGCTTTACTATTAATGAGCCTTTCACAAGCTTAGTTGCCTTAGCAGTCAGTGCAGATCAAGATCAGACTACACAAAATGTGCAGTCTGATCTTTGATCTACACTGTCCACTTTGCTGAGACATTCCTGGCAAGAACAACCATGAGATGGCAATTATTTAGGTTCAATTTTAACCCTTTACCACACAATGATGACTGAAAAAGAACTCTTTTGAAACCATTGTGAGAAATGGAGAAAATGCTGGTAACCAGCATGTTCTCCTTTTTCCACAAAGTTTTCTACCCTATCAAAGAAAAATTGCATCATTTGAGCCACTTTGAAATTGGTGTCTGCAAATGCTTTCAATTTGGATAGGTCTAAAATTTTGCCATGATGTAAAGGATTTAGAATGAAAATGTCCTTTGGGTTTATCCAGGGCTCCTCAGCTTAATTACTTACAAAAACATTCTGTTTACAGTGGGCTTATGCAAAATAAGGTTATGAAGAATCGTATTTTATCATTACGAGGAAATAAATATGACAATTGTAGTGAAATAAAGAAAACCGTCATTTGAAAAAGCACATAATACACCAAACCTGAATATTTATTTTGGTTTTTTTTTACTTCATTTTCTTTTTTCATTGCTGTCAATTTTGACAAGTAGATACATGGGGGGGGCATGATATGATCAAAATGGGAGAGCGCTGTTATATTTATGGCAGATTCTGGCTTGTGTTAATGGCATATAAATGTTAATTTAACAATAAAGTTAAAGTTGTGGTTTATAAATCAAAAATGACAGAACTTGACACTTAGTGTGCACAACAACCTTATAAATGAGCCATTCTCTCTGATAAGGGGGCTTAATGTATCTGCAAAAAGTATCAACCCAGGTCAGCCTGCGCAATCCACAAAGGCTGACCTGTGCGGAAACTTTTTGCCTGTGGTAAATTTTCTGCATGTCAAAGGACCAGTGTGTCTCATGATTCAGTCGGTTGTTCTACAATATAGATTTTATGGATCTATAACACTGTCATGACTTGCTTGGTAGCATGCATCAAAGAGATCTATTAAGTCCCCCTTTCACAGAGAATGGCTCAAATATTTTCAGTAAAGAAAAAAACAACAAAAATATGCAGTTTCAAGGTTGCTTTTCTCCTCATTGTTACAGCAATGAGGACAGTGTAGATCAAAAATCAGAATGACTGTTTTATGTAGCTTCATCTCTATCTCATTGACCTCAAAGGCTTGCAACCACAGTAGTGAAAGGTGGTTTACCACAAACTCTATGTTTTAATGACCTTGACTAAAAATCCTTTTGAAGACACAGTGTCAGAAAAGGAGAAAACATTGTTAAATACCAGCATTTTCTCCTTTTCCCACACTGTTTTTTACCCTTTCAAAGCAAAATCCCATCATTTAAGCTTCAATTAGTTTGCTGTCTGTAGATACTTTCAGTTTTGACAAGTCTAAAATTTTGTTGTATAGAAAAGGGTCAAGGGTTTAACTCTTTACCACACAATCCCAACTTTTAACGACCCTGAGGACAAAGCCTTTTGAAAACATTGTGGAAAAAGGAGAAAATGCTGGTTACCAGCATTTTCTCCTCTTCCCACAATGTTTTCTACCCTATCAAGGACAAAAATCATCATTTGAGTTACACTGAATTTGTCGTCTGCAAATGCCTTCACTTTGGTCTAGTCTAAAATATTGTCGTTTGGTAAAGAGTTAATTGAATCAGATTATTAGGAGTGCACATCATTAAGTTACTTTATTTTTATTTATAAGCTATGTTTGATTTATCATTTACTCATTCTATCATTTACATATTTTACAAACAAGGCGGTATTGTTTTTCCTATTCAAGGTTTTCAGATATCACCAAGCAGAACATGCATTTTGATCTATGATCCAAGCTGTCTGTTACTTTGTAACAATTGTGAGGGTGAAAAAGAATTGACTTAGAATTGCAATGTCTAAGTTGAATCTCCATACAAAAATGTGGTTCTTATTATCTTAGCACTGTTACAGGGGTCAACATGTACAGTGTCCCCTGATCCCAAAGACACCGACATTTTGAAAGGGACACCAGGGCCCGGATTCACCAACCATTCTTAAGATTATTCTATGTCTTATTCTTGATTTAAAAAGTAACACAACTTCTGATTCGCTAAACCATTTGGTGTAGCCAATCAGACCTTGTGTTACTTTTGAATTTAGAAAATTCTTGAGAATGAGACTGAGAATGTTCTTAAGATGGTTGATGAATATGGACTCTGAGATTTAGCATAATGGAGAGTGAGGTGTCCCAAATCTGCTAATTGTATGCAGTGGGGCACCTGCCCTAAAGTTTGTGTCAAGCCCTACTAGGCAGCTTAATGGCTGAAGCGAATGCTACCTTCATCTGTTTCCCAGGAAACCATGGCACTTGGTCGCTGATCTTCCACGAAAACTTCTTCAACATTCATGGACAATGGAGGGGATGGAGTTTGATCCTTGTAAACTATGAACAAGAAAATAAAATAAATCTTTACATGGTTAACAAACATTTCTTTGTTTAAATGTCTTTGAGGAAATCTGTTTTGAAAACAATGTGGAAAAAGTGGAAAATTCTATTTCTTTTTTCACTCTTGGAAAGACAAATCAATCTCCCTTAATGAAAACAGCTTCTGAAAACATTATCTTTAAAAGACAAAACCCGTCATTTTTAGCCCCATCTGTCATCTGAAAATATTTTCTAGAAGGACGAGTCTAAAATTTTTTTGCAAATTACTCTGTCTGATCTTTGATCTACACTGTCCCAATTGTTTAATCATTTTGGATAAAAACAACTTGAAATTGCATGTACACGTATTTAGGTCTTATTTCTCAAATGAAAATATCTGCTACCAGACTCTCAAAGGGTTAATTATGATTGACCAGTCGTTTACTTGATATACATGTTATTGTTTTATAACTTTTCATGACTGATGATTTTGTGTCCCTGAAGGATAATGTATTTTGAAGCATTTTTATTGTGTCAAATGGGTATGGACCATGCTCTGTGAAAAGGGGGGCTTACTGAATCTGCAAAAAGTATCAATCCATGTCAGCCTGTGCAGTCCACACAGGCTGACATGGGTCAAAACTGTTTGTAACAGGCATTTTTCTCCTTTTCTCACATTTTCTACCCAACATCATTTGAGTCACATTTAATTTGGAATCTGCAAAAGCTTTCAATTTGGACCAATCTAAAGGGTTAATGTAGGTTGGACTGTATTTAATTAAGGGCTTAGTGAATTAGCTCTTTACCAACCAACAAAATTTTCAACATGACCAAATTGAAAGCAATTGCTGATGACAAATTACATGTAGTTCTGTCTTTGATAGGGTCGAAAACATTGTGGGAAAAGGAGAAAATGCTGGTTACCAGCATTTTCTCCTTTTCCCACATGTGTCTTCAAAAGCCTTCTCTGTCATAGTCACTTAAACTTGGGATCGTGTGGTAAAGGGTTAAATGAAAAAATGCTATTTACATAAAGGGTGTAAACAAAATATTCTACCAAAAAAAATTGCTTTGACACAATAAATCCGTCTGTCTTCAGCGTGACAGTAACATACAATTTATGACCTTCCTAGATGTCGGAAATAATATATAACTTCACTTTCTCGCTAAAACTGTGAAAATTTAACACACTTGTTCGTTATGTATGCATACTTACGTGAAAGCAACAAATCATTGCATCATTTTCTTAACTCTTTCCACACAATCCTAAGCTCCACGGACCCTTAGGAAAGAAGCCATTAAAAACATTGAGGGTAAAAGGAGAAAATGCTGGTAACCAGCATTTTCTCCTTTTTCCCACAAAGTTTTTTACTATGTCAAAAACAAATCTCATTATTTCAGCAATGTTTTGTTTCTGCGCTACAATTGCTTTCAACCATGTCTAAAATTTTGTCTTCTATTCAAATTCCTTTCAGAAATACATCGTATTCTGACTGACGGACTCTTTACCATACAACAAAATTTTAGATTCATCCAAGTTGAAAGAATTTGCAGATAAAAAATAAAATATGGTCCAATGATGTGATTTGTCTATAAAAGAGTAGAAAACACTGTGGATAAGGGAGAAAATGCTGGTCACCAGCATTTTCTCCTTTTACCAGATTGTTTTAAAAGCCTTCTTCATTAAAGTTATTAAACTGCAGTATTGTTTGGTAAAAGGTTAAGTTTACTAATAAGTCCTATGCATAATAGTGTACCGAATAGGACCAGGTGTACTTTACTAATCCTTTACCAAACAAACCCAAGTTTTAACAAACCAAAGGAGCTGGCCTTTTGAAAAAAATTGTAGGAAAGGAGAAATGGAGGTAACCTTTTCCAACAATGTTTTCGACCCTTTCAGAGATAACTCCTGTTATTTGGTCCATATTTAACATGTGCACGGCAGATGCTTTCCAATTTGGATAAGTCTAGAATTTTGTTGTCTGGCAAAAAGATTGATCAATTGATTATATGCGGTTTTCTACATTTTTTAATATCACAGCTGCAAGTGCACTTACCTATGCTATGCTGGAGTTTCTGTTACCAGTACTTTGCACAATTTTCTTCCCAAGCCACTGGCTGCTTTCCACCATAACTATCATTGAAACAATGATCAGTGATGAGAGAGGAATGAATCCTGTTGCAATGACTTATCATCAAACCTCAAAAAGAAATTAGCCCAGCTCGGGATTCCAACCAGCGACCTTCTGCTCTCAAGTCTTGTACGCTAATGACTGCACTACCAACGCTGAGTGCAAAAGAGATACTTTATGTATTCAATATTCATAAGGATTTTTCAAAAGTTTTCTGCTGCAATTTTGTTATTAGAGGAGATGATTTGCTGATGAATGAAATTTGATACCTACCTGTTAAGGTTTTAGACCAGTCTGTTGTTTTTGAGGCACCTAGGAGACCATTTACAGTAACCATGGTAACAGCAAATTGATAAAATGTATCACAGGACAGACTGTCCACTTCTATAAATGTATAAGGCACCTGAAAAGTACAGGAAATAGTAGATTACGTCATACTCATTCTTGACAGGTATAGAATGTCTCTATGGCCAATTATAAATATAAATATATATGGTATGTGAGAAAAAAAAAGGAATATTATTATTGTGACATAGCAGACTGACATATAACAGACAACATGGCAGAAAGTTGTCCAGTCACGGAAATTATCTCTGCTCTCTTTACCAACTGACAAAATTTTGGACATGTCAAAATTGAAAGCATTTGAAGATGACAAATGAAAAAAGGATCAAAAACTGTAATTTGCTTTGGGTCGGGTAGAAAACATTGTGGGCAAAGAAGAAAATGCTGGTTACCAGCACTTTCTCCTTTTCCTACAATGTTTTCAAAGGCCTTTTTTCTCAGGGCCATTTAAAGACTTTTTAAATGTTGCTCAAATTCTATGAAAATGTTAAAAACATTGTTGGTAAAGAACAAAATGCCGGTTACCAGTATTTACACCTTTTCCTACAATTTGTTCTAAAGGTCTCTGCAAACAAGCATGCATATTGGCACATCCTGTTCATATTGTGCAAGTACAGGCAACCTCACGGGATGAGACTTTTCTATTGTCAATAAGACACTCTATTAGCTCATTACCACAAAATCCCAAGTTTTAACTCTTTACCAGATGACAAAATTTTAGACTGGTCCATACTGAAAGCATTTGCAGACAACAAAACAAAGGTGACAGAAGAATTGAACTTGTTTTGGGAAGGGTAGAAAACATTGTGGGAAAAGGAGAAAATGCTGGTAACCAGCATTTTCTCCTTTTCCCACAATGTTTTCAAAAGGCTTCTTTCACAGGGTCGTTAAAAGTCAGGATTGTGTGGTAAAGGATTAAAGACCCTGTAAAACAAGGCTTTTGGAATGATTGTGGAAAAAGAAAAAAAATTATGATAATCAGCATTCTCTCCTTTTCCTACAATGTTTTCTAACCTATCAGAGACAAATCCAATCACTTGAGCCACATTTAGCTTTTCATCTGCAAATGCTTTCAATTTAGACTAGCATAAAATTTTGTTCAATGATGCCTGATTTAGTTTTATGCTCATGGCCAAGCTCTTCCAAATGATACTTGATTGATGACAAGAAGCCTAAGCTTGGAATCATTACCTGCCGAAAACATGCTATAGTTCCTTTAACTCTTTCCCAAACGACAAAATATTGGACTGGTCCAAACTGAAAACATTTGCAGATGACAAAATTAATGTGACTCAAAAATTGAAATTTGTTATGAGAGGGTAAAAAACATTGTGGGAAAAGGAGAAAATGCTGGTTACCAGCATTTTCTCCTTTTCTCACGATGTTTTCAAGAGGCTTCTTTTTCAGGGCCGTGAAAACCAGGGATTGTTTGGGAAAGGGTTAACCTTTCCCAAACAACAAAATTTTAGACTTGTAAAACTGAAATCGTTTGCAGACAACAATTTCAATGTGGCTCAAATGATGCATTTTTTCCTTGATAGGATAGAAATCATTGTGGGAAAATGAAAAAATGCTGGTTTTCAAACGACTTCTTCCTCAGGGTCATCTTTAAAGCCAACATTGTGTGGTAAAGGGTTAATTGTGATATGAACACACCATAGGTATGTTTAGGATACTGTCGCTCAACCTGATTGATCATTAATTATTGGCATTTACATTTAGCAAGAAACTACATCATTGAGTATAGGCCTCCCGGTTAATTTATGAGACTTGTGCTGTTTTTAACAGAGAATTCTGCCTGAGGTGAAGCCTTGAAATTTGTTATGTACTATCATCTAATTGACCTTAAGATCATGTCTTTAACCCTTTACCACATGGCAATTTTTTTAGCCAATCGATATTGAAAGCATTCCCAATTGACAGCTTTCACGTGAGTTGAAAAATAGAGTTTAGCTTCAGACAAATAGAAAAAAATTGTGAGAAAAGGAGAAAATGCTGGTTACCAGCATTTTCTACTTTTCCCACAATGTTTTCAAAAGGCCTATACATCAGGGTCGTTAAAACTCAGGATTGTGTGGTAAAGGGTTAAAAGATGGTATAAACCTTCTACCACACAATAACAGCTTTTAACAACCCTGTGGAAAAGAGGAAAAAAAGGTTTTGAAAACACTGTGGGGAAAGGAGAAAATGCTGGTTACCAACATTTTTACTTATTCCAACACGGTTTTCTTTCACTTTCACAGACAATCATCATCATTTCAGCTACATTTAATTTGTTGTTGGTATATGCTTTCAACTTGGAAAAGTCCAACATTCTGTTGTCTGGTACAGGGATAAGATGCTGAGATTTTTTCAGGGACATTGCTTAACCCTTTACCACTAAATCTCATGTTTTAACAACCCTGAGGAAGAAGCCTTTTGGAAACATTGTTAGAAAAGAAGATGATGCTGCTAACCAGCATTTTCTCCTTTTCCTAACAATGTTTTCTACACTATTAAAGACAAGTTTCATCATTTGTGTCACACTTAAATTGTTGTCTTCAAATGCACTCAACTTGAACAAGTCTGTAATATTTTTGTTTGGTAAAGACTTCAGGACCATCTTGGCCCTATTTTTCCCTAGCTTCCGCAAGGCTCAGTGGTAAAGGTGCAGAATTAGCAACCTGGAGGCCCTGGGCAAGACACATCAGAGCTCTGGGCTAGTACTGGTTAATGAGTAAACTGCTGAAATAATATGACGAAAATACAATTGAATGCCATGTAAAAGCACCATTCAGTCAACCGTCTTGTTCCCACTTTATGATAATTTATCATTATGACCCAACCACCCATTCATGACAGTATCTGACGCATCTCAATTAGCCTATTTGAGATGAAGCTGTGCAGCCTGATCTTGATCTAGTGTTCCTACAAAAGAAAACATAACCCTTAACTCTTTACCAAACGACAAAATTTTAGACTTGTCCAAATTCAAAGCATTTGCAGACGACAATTTAGATGGGGCTCAAATAATAGGCCTTGTCCTTGATAGGGTAGAAAACAATGTGGAAAAAGGAGAAAATGCTGGTTACCAGCATTTTCTGCTTTTCCCGCAATGTTTTCAAAAGGCTTCTTTCTCAGGGTCGTAAAAAGTCGGGATTGAGTGGTAAAGAGTTAAAACACCTTTGAAAATCAAAGTTACTTTTGAGCTCAATGTAGATCAAGATAGGACTGCCCCAAAACATATGTAGAAAGCTACATATAAATCAAACATATTTTGAGTAAGCAAATAAAACCCATCTATAGCAAATACAATGCTCCTCTGACCAAAGCATCAGACAGTGTGGGTCCATGTTAAGAAAAGACATTTTGTGCAATCTGATCTTGATCTATACTGTCCCCAAAGGCACTGTATATTGTCCTTAACTCTTTACAACACAATCCCCAGTCTGTATGACCTAGGGGAAGGTGCCTTCTGAACACATTGTTGGAAAAGGAGAAAATGCTGGTAACCAGCACTTTCTCCTTTTCCTGCAATGTTTTCCTCACTTTCAGTGTCAGATTTCATCAGTTGAGCCAAATCTAAATTGTCATCTGCAACAGTTTTGAATTTGGACAAGAGTACAATTTTGTCATTTGGCTAATAAGAGTTAACACGCTTAGAGCTAAGCTTTTGTCAGAATTAAGAGACTATTCCCAACATTATGTACTGGTACTCACAATTTTTGCCACTGACCAATGACTTTCTTTTCCATATTCTCCTTTCCGCCATCGTATACTGACAACAAACATTTTCATTTCACTTGTCAAAGCACTCTGGAGATCCCATTTAATGAAAATACTGGCTTTTTGTTGACCACAGCTGTCTCGCTTGTACGGTATGTTCTTACACACAATTTCAGGTTTAGATATGACTTCACTTGTTGCATTCTCTGAAATATGACAGAGCTTTTAGGGTAGAGTGTGGTCAATCCTTGGCTGCAGTTGCTTTTAGAAATAAAAGAGGACTCTTTGATTCCAAGCATTAGAACTACTTCATTTCAAAAAGGGGCATCTACTTAAATTCAAAAAGGGACATAACAGTGTTGAAAATATATTGAGGGGATGCATTCTGCTTCTGATGTTTAATAACCAGCCTTAGTTTGAAGTTTGCTCTGCGACATGGCAGTTTAATGCATCTGTGAAAAGTATCGACCCAGGTCAGCCTGCACAGTCTGTGCCAGCTTACCTTTTTTGATACTCTTTGCTTTTGGTAAATTTTCTGCATGTAAAAAGACCAATCTAGCTCAAGATTCAGCCAATTATTATACAAGATGGATTTTATAGATCCATAATTATTATGTGATGATTAATCTTGCTCTGTATAATGGATCACAGAGGTACACTTACCCTTCATCACACAATACAGAGTTTTAACGTCCCTGAAAAAGAAACCTTTTGAAAACATTGTTGGAAAAGAAGAAAATACTGGTAAACAGCATTTTCTCCTTTTCCTGCAATGTTTTCTAACCTTTCACAGACAAAATCCAATTATTTCTACCACACTAACAGTATTGTCTGCTTTCAACTTGGATCAGTCTGAAATGTTGTCATTTATTACAGAGTCAAACCCCCTTTTGCCAGAGAATGACCCAAGTACGGTACCTTGAGTACTGAAGGAGATATCAGAAAATGTTGAAGCTTTAGCATCATGATAAATGTACAAGTAACCACTGAGCTATGGCAATATCTCAACACTTTCTTTGAAAACTTACAATAATTGTATTTCTTTAAACCCTTAAAGCGCCTTCCGTGAGTATATAGTTGCCTTTGCGGCCAGTGTAGATCAAGATTAGGCTGCACAAAACGTGCAGCCTGATCTTTAATCTACGCTGTCCGCTTTGCTGAAACACTGTAGACAAAAACAACTATGAAATTGCAATTATGTGGGTCATATTTCTTGGATGAAAATGTGTGATAGATTTATTCTGCGCTCTAAGAGTAAATATTTTTTAACAAGATATCACACAGCAAATAACAAACCAAATATCAGAGGCACATTTCGGCACTGAAGTTGCACCCAGCGGCCCTGAAGATGAGTTGTCACACAGCCATACTAGTTCTTACCTGTGAGTAACAATGAACTATTTAAACCCCTCAGAAACTGACAGCTTGACAAGCATGCATCCTCCTCCTGAAACAGTTCAGAAAAAAAAGTTATCTTTATGCATGAATGCATTGTATGTA
Source organism: Hippopus hippopus (assembly GCA_946811185.2). Lineage (NCBI taxonomy): Eukaryota > Metazoa > Mollusca > Bivalvia > Cardiida > Cardiidae > Hippopus > Hippopus hippopus. The sequence continues at coordinate 47,305,234 of OX328106.1, read as the reverse complement.
ATTGAGGTCAGCTGGTGCAAAGTGTTAACTCTTTACCAGATGACAAAATTATAGTCTTGTCGAAATTGAAAGCATTTGCAGACGATAATTTCAATGTGGCTCAAATTCTGCATTTTTTTCTTTGATAGAGTAGAAAACATTGTGGTAAAAGGAGAAAATGCTGGTTACCAGCATTTTCTCCTTTTCCCACAATGTTTTCAAAAGGCTTCTTTCCCAGGGTCATTAAAAGTTGGCATTATGCAGTAAAGGGTTAAAGGTATGATGTACATAACACATAATGTTTGAGCCACATGTATCACCAGCCCCAATAGATTAGGTGCTAGAGCATAAAACTTGCGAATATCATATCTCTGGCAACTTGAGAGTGTGGGTTTGATCCCTCCTGCTGGCCCCCTAAAATTACGAATTGACTAGTGGATAAGACATTAAACCGAGGTCCCTTGTGGCTGTGCTATACACTGAGCATGTTAAAGAACCAGGTATCACTCGGGTTAGGTTTCATCCTGTACCCTGCACCATCGCCCGTAATAAAAAGTCTTCTTGGGGCGTCATAAATATGGGCAACTGAAGGCCATAAGTAAACAAAAACAGTTAATCAATCAATCATATTACAAGGTAATTCTTTGTTTATAGGGTATATAGGGTATCCAATTCAATTATCAACACTATTTCCGTTATATCCCAGGGGCAAGAGCATCTATCTTCTCCTAGAGTTTTAGTTCCTGGTACTTTGCACGTCACTCTTTCCAAGCCACTGGCTGCTTTCTCACATAAACATTATCGAAAAATATTAGCTACAGAGGAATAAATCCTTTTGCAATCAATATCATCAACCCTGAGACTGAATTGGCTAAGCTGGGGATTTGAACCAATAATCCCTGGCTTTCAAGCCCTGCACATAACAAACTGAGCTACCAAACTCAGCTATAGTTTAACTCTTTACCAAACGACAAAATTCTGGCCTGCACTAAATTGATAGCAGTCACAGATAGCAAATTAAATCTTGCTAAAATAATGATTTCTATCTTTGATGGGTAGAAAACATTGTGGGAAAAGGAGAAAATGCTGATTACCAGCATTTTCTCCTTTTTCCACAATGCTTTCAAAAGCCTTCTCTTTCAGGGTTGTTAATAGTGTGGTAAGGATATGCAAGATTATATTCATCAGGATATGAAAATGGTTTTCATTGGGACAATTCTGAAATCTTGCTTTCTGGTAAAATTTGCCCTCTTCAGCTGTGTGCTTGTTGTAGCCATTGCTCATACAAATTTAGAGGAAAGGAAAGATTTAAGTCTTTAGGACAGGTCAAACTTTAGACATGTCCAAACTGAAAGCAATTGCAGACAACAAAGTGAACATGAACCAAGGACTGAAATTTGTCTTTGAAGGGAATAAAACATTGTGAGAAAAGGGGATAATGCTGGTTACCACTGTTTTCCATTTTCCAACAATGCTTTAAAAAGCCTTCTTCCTCAAGGCTGTGAAAACTCTGGATTGTGTGGTAAAGGGTTAGAATCTTAATTTTTTTGTTTGGCACTCTCAGGCCAACTTTAAAGTATTTTTTAAACAAGAGGGCCATGATGGCCCTGGGTTGCTCACCTGAGCATTTTGACCAAACATGACTTGTACCGAAAATGTGGCCTTTACAGTTTACATAAAGTTTTTCTAAGATTTGCTCTAGTGACCTACTATTTGACCCGACATGACCCATTTTCAAACTTGTCCAAGATATTATCAAGACAAACATTCGGACGAAGTTTTATTGGTATTGGACTAAAAATGTAGCCCCTAGAGTGTACACAAGATCATCAAAAATTTGTCCTGATGACCTAGTTTTTGAAACGACATGACCCAATTTCAAACTCATCCTAGATATTATCAAGGAAAACATTCTGACCAACTTTCAAGATATTTGCACTGAAAATGTGGGCTCCAAAGCATACAAAGGGTTTTCCTAAGACTTAAGTAAGTAACCTTGTTTTTGACTTGACATGACCCATTTTCAAACTCGTCAAAGTTATCATCAAGACAAACATTCTGATAAAGTTTCATGAGTATCAGAATGAAAATGTGGCCTCTAGAGCTTACACAAGGTTTTTCAAAAATTTGACCTGGTGACCTAGTTTTTAATCCAACATGACCACTTTTCAAACTTTTCTAAGATATCATCAAGATAAACAATATGACAAACTTTCCTTGATATTGGACTGGAAATGTGGCCTCTAGAGCTTACACAAGGTTTTTGAAATATGTGACCAGGTGACCTAGTTTTTTACCCAATGTGACTCTTTTTCAAAAGTATCCAAGATATCTTCAAGACAAAAATTTTCACTAATCTTCAAGAGTATTGTACAGAAAATGTGACCTCTAGAGTGTACATAAGGTTTTTCTAAGATCTGATCTGGTGTCCTAGTTTTTGACTTGACATGACCCATTTTCAAACTCGTCAAGACAAACATTCTGACCAAGTTTCATAAGTATTGTTCAGAAAATGTGGCCTCTAGAGCGTACACAACGTTTTTCAAAGATTTGACCAAGTGACCTAGTTTTTGACCCCACATGACCCATTTTCAAACTCTCTACAAATATCATCGAGACAAACATTCTGACCAACTTTCAAGAGTATTAGACAAAAATTTGTGGCCTCTAGAGCATACATAGGTTTTTCTAAGATTTGACCTAGTGACCTAGTTTTCGACCCGACATAAACCATTTTCGAGATATCAACTTGTTCAAGATATCTTCATGACAAACGTTCTTACAAAATTTTCAAATGTATTGGAAAGAAAATGTCGCTTCAAAAGCATACACAAGGGTTTTCTAAGAGTTGACCTAGTGACCTAGTTTTTAACCCGACATGACTCATATTGAACTCCTCAGAGATATCATCAAGACAAACATTCTGACCAATTTTCATGAGTATCAGACTGAAAATGTGGCCTCTAGAGGGTACACAAGGTAAAAGTTGACTATGGACTACAGAGAATGCACAACTTAAAAGGCACGACTGTCACAACACAATCACAAAAGCTCACCTTGAGCACTTCGTGCTCAGGTGAGCTAAAAAAGTCACTATACAGTTTTTACATGTACCTTGCAAATGTCAGAGCAAGTTTCATTGACAACTCCCTTTGTTCTACATGGTATAAGGCACTGTAAGAGAAAAGAAAGATAAACAGACAATATCATCAAAGACTAATAATTAGGAATTTGTATTTCCTTTACAAGCTTTTCACTCAGTTTCCTATCCTGGCTTTTGAGTGCTTTCCCAGTTATCTGAATGCTTTGAAAAATTTTGGCAGCAAACTGTATAAAAATGCTTCTTCTGAGAATAATAGGTAAACTTTGAACCCCTAAGGAGCAAATTGAATGAAATAGACATTCTCTGTAAATGAATGAATCTAATTTTAAGATCACTATTGCAAGTTGTCAAGGACATTTCACAAAGTATTTGAAAACATAGATCAAAGATAAGACTATCATTCAGTCTCATCTTGATTCGATCTTGCTTTCCTACCAGCAATTAACCTTTAGAGCGCCAAATAAACACAGTAGGCATCTTAAATCCAGAAATAAGATCCAAATACATAAAATTGCAATTGTGTCAAGGTGGCTCTTGCTCAGCAAAGCAGTCAGTGAAGATCAAAGATCAGACTGCACATTTTGTGCAGTCTGATCTTAATTTACACTGACTAGAAAGGCAACTATAGTGAAAGGTGCTTTAAGGGTTAAAATCAATTGTGATGGCCAGTCTAACTCTTTGCCAAATAAAAATCTTAGGCTCCTCTAAACTGGAAGCATCTGCAAACAAAAAATCAAATGCAGCTACAGTGATTGAATTTGTCAATGAAAGAAAAGAAAAAAATTCTGTGGAAAAGAGAAAATGCAGGTAACCAGTCATTTGAGTCACATTGGATTTGTTGTCTGCAAAAGCTTTCAATTTTGGAATGGAAAGTCTACAGCTTTTTCATCTGATAAAGGATTACGTTTAAAATGCATTGTTAATGGAAGTTTTGGAAAAATCTAGGTTTTACCAGAAAATGCATGAAGGTGATAAGGCGAGAAATAAATTCAAGCCTTCAATATAAATGATGGCATTTTAAGTTCTTTTTTGATGGATTTTATATCCTCTATAGTAAGTGAGCTTTATTTTCCATCAACAAAAATGCATTAAAACTTTCCAGTATTTAGGAAAATTTAAGGTGAATTTACAAATAGTGACTGGTAGAATAAGATCAGACTGCCCCTTCTGTGCAGACAGTTTAAGATTAGCTATCTGAAAAATAGTATACATGCAAAGAAGATTTCAATGACCATACATTTAACCCTTTACAAAGCAATTAAGACATTAATGACCTTGAACAAGAAAAGCCTCGGAAAACATTTTGGAAAAAAATTGAGTAAATGCTAGTAATCAGCATTCTCTCATTCTCCCACATTGTTTTCTACCCTTTCAATGACAATTTTTCCCTCCCATTTGAGCCACATTTAATTTTCTTTTTTCTTTGCGGGGGGGGGGAGGGGGGTTTGAAGGTGGGAGGGGGGTAAAGAGGCTCAAAATTTGTCCATAACGTACCATAAAACATCAGGCAGTGCAGATGAAAGATCATTCTGCATTTTTCAAGATGATGGATCTTGACTGTCTGCTACTTTGTCAAGCATTCTGACAAAAAAATCTTTAAAATTGCACTAACACTCAGATTGTTCATTTTATTTGTTTAGCACTGTAACAGTTAACACCTTAGCACATGTCAAAATCTTACACATGTCCAAAATGAAAACACTTGCAGACAACAATTTAAATGTGGCTCAAATTATGGTATTTATCTGTGAGAGTGTAAAAACATTGTAGGAAAAGGAGAAAATGCTGGTTACCAGCATTTTCTCCTTTTCCCACAATGTTTTCAAAAGGCTGCTTCCTCAGGGTCCTTAAAACTCGCGATTCTGTGGTAAAGGGTAAAGTGTTGTGGTGCTTGAACACTGCCTTCTTTAATTAAATTTTGTTTTTGTTTCAAAAGTAAAACTTTTGAAATTGGCTTGTTTATGTGGTTTGGTTTTCATTCTTGAAATTAAAGTTGAAATTCGTAGGCAGCTGATCTATCTTCAGTATTCCTTTCAAATTTTGAAAATAGTAGAATCTCTAGGTTGTTCTATCTTTTTATCTGCTTTAAAGCTTTTGAAATGTTTTATAAAAGAGCTGTTAAAATACCAGAATGAACATAATTATATCTGATATTTTTATGAAAATGAAAACATTTTAGTACAGCAGCTGCATAGAGGATTATCTACCTGTGGTATATCTTATAATAATGATAACATCTCATTATAATGGAATATCATATAATATATGAACATGCAGTCACGTGAAAAGTTCACTAACCACATTACTGCATGCTTATGACTTAACTCTTTCCTGAAAAACAAAATTTTAGACTTGTCCAATTTGAAAGCATTTTGCAGACAACAAATCAAATGTGCCACAAATGATGGTATTTATCTATGAAAGGGCAAAAAACATTGTGGGAATAGGATACAATGCTGGTTACTCCTTTCTCCTTTTCCCACATTCTTTTCAAAAGCCCTCTATATCAAGTTTGTAAAAACTTGGGATTTCCTTCTTTTCTTAGCCTTCTTCCCATTAGGATCAACTATTCCGGCTTGGTCAAGGGTTATCTCTTTTGAACTGTAACTGGATTTAGTAATCAAAGCATTGAGAACGCTGAGGTGTATTTGTCAAGGAAGCCATTGTGTGGAATTAATAATTTGAAAGAAAAAGAGAAATATTATTCAAATATTTCCTTGAAAGTCAACCTACTAAGCAGATGAATATCTTTTTGGTTGAAGGGAGAGTACTCATGACAAAGTTAGGATTATTTGTATATTGGTGGTTTCCCTTTGATCATTAGGAGGAGTCAGGAGAAACGTCCCTTGACAGTAGGATGCATGATGGATAGAGAGAGAAACCAAGTGAATATATCAAATAAAATTATGTTTGTACCTGAAAACTATGATTTTGAAATATCTTTGGCCGTTAACATTTAATTCCCAACATTACAATCAATTATTTCGATCTATAAATATTCATGCCCAATCAAATGGAGTAGCGTGCAATCATGGGATGAACAAGCCATGGGACGAACTGGTTTTGGAACGAAAAAGTCCAGGAAAAAGTGATTGGTAGACAAATTTTGTATCATTGAGCCAATATATAGAAGGCTATGAGTGAGTGAGGCTATTTCAATCAAAAATTAGTATTTCCACGATCGATGGCCTCACCCAGTGTATTGTAACATGCCATTTCCAATTACATATCTGAGTGCTACCGAAAAACTCATTTGCAAGAGAAAAATTGAGTTTAATTGGGTTTATTTCCTTCGGCTTTGCACAAAATACAATACATGGTCTTCAAAATTCAATATTGAACTCACAGTGGTAATGTCTCCGACAAATACCACAAAAAACTTGACCCACTGCATTGTTACGATTTGTGTGATTTGATTCTTTAACTTCTAAAACTTTCAAAAACAACGTGGCAAATGGGAATTGCATATATTGGAAAATCAGCATGTTTTCAATTTGTCTAATTTTATTCATAATATCCAGAATACAAGTTCATATTCTATAGCTCTTTACCAAACAAAACATTTTTTGATTGGTCAAAACTGAAAGCATTTGCAGACAAAAAATTAAAACTTGCACAAAATAATGAATGGGCTGCATTCTATAGACAAGTTTTGTATATCATTGTGATGTGCAAGAGCCTGGTCACCCATCCAGGCACTAGCTATAACCATGTTGCTTAACTTGCACAGAGAGAACTGTGCCAAACTGCATCACTGTAAATGCTAGCTCTATAGCAAGGCAGGTTTGAAGTGCCTATATATCTAACCTCTCTGTGACATCATTATCAGTAAAGATTGATTGATTGAAATGAGTTTTGCTCCTCTTTCAAAGCCTCAAAGGATAATTTAACAGATCACCAAAGGATAGATTTATACCTATCAAAAACCATTGAAAGTGCTATAAATGATGTAAATTTAAAGGAAAGGAGCAGTATGGTATCCCCTTTTGATAGACCAAGATAAAACCCACACAGCTGGAAAAAAAGTTTTATGACACTACATAAGACTTGTAACAAACAGTTTCTCCATTTTTCTCGCATCTTTTTAAGTTGTTTAATATTATGGATAAAACCATGTATTAATGAGCAAATATGATGAAAGAGTTTCCTGAAAATTGCAAATTAGTTAATTACTTGATGACGTAAAATGGAAAACCATTATCTTTTTCTGCTATAAAAGCCTTGGAAAGTTAATCAGATCCCTCAATTTGTGTTTACAGCCAAATTTCTACCACTACTACAAATACTTGATTCATTCAACTAAACGTACATGTATCCACTTTTTACAAAATGACAAAAATTAAGATTTATCCAAATTGGAAACACTTGCAGATCATAAATTGAATCTGGCTCAATCGATGGCATTTGTAGTTGAAAAGCGCAACAAAATATAATGGGAAAAGGAGATAAATGGTTACCATCATTTGCATATATGTAATAATTAACTAACTCTTTAAGTGCCAATAATCCTCTACCAAGAACAAAATTTTGGACATGTCCATATTCAAAGGATGTGTCTAAAATAATGGAATTTATCTTTTAAAGGTAAGAAAACATTGTGGGATAAGGAGAAAATGCTGGTAACCTTTTCTTTTTTCCCCCCACAATATTTTCAAAAGCTTTTGCCATCAGGGTTATCAAAACAAAGGATTGTTTTGGTAAAGGATACATGTACATGTAAATTTTAAACAAGGAAATAAACACCCTGATGATATTTTGACATTTCAAGGCTACCAATGACCAACAATGTGTCAACATGCTGGACCATGTGGATCTAAAACCTCACTGCACATTTTTGCAGTCTGATCTTGATCCAATGGAGTTGCATAACCAATTAAAGTAGAGATAAGGACCCTACAAGTTAATTCTTTTTCATACATCAAAATTTTAGTCCAGTCCAAATTGTAAGCATTTGCAGACAACAAAGTCAATGTTAATTAAATGATGACATTTGTCTTCAAAAGGCTAGAAAACGTAGTAGTTGTACTTTCTCCCTTTCCCACAGTTTTCACTACCAGGTTTGTTGATATACAAAATTGTTTTGTAAAGGGCCAAAAGATCATGGTCAAAGACATGTGTGTACATTGTATATTAAACAACAGAAAATACAAACCTTTTGGCATGGAGCCTCATTGCATTCTGGGATGTTGATATCTTGATTGTGTTGGATACGATGAAAGTCTGAACTGTCCATGTGCTATAAAAACAATCGGAAAACAAAGTAAAAAAGTGACTGTTTTACAGAATACTCAAATACAAATGAAATGAACCATGCTCTGTGAAAAGGGGGTTTAATGCAGCTGTAAAAAGTATCAACCCAGGTCAACCTGCTCAGTCCACGTAGGCTGATCTGGGCCGAAACTTTTCGCTACTGGTTGAATTTCTGTATGCCCAAGGACCAGTCTACCTCAGGATTAAGATGGTTGATAAAAAAGGTGGCTATTATGGATCCATAAGTATGTGATAGCTTGCCTGGTACCATGCATCTTTGAGATGTATTATGCCCCCTTTTCAACCTGGTAAACAGCATTTTCTCTTTTTCCCACTATGTTTTCTACCCTTTCAAAGATGGTTTCCTTCATTTTAGCCACATCCTAATTTTTGTCTGCAAATGCTTTTAATTTAGACAAGTCTAAAATTTTGTTGTTTGGTAAAGAGTAAGATAACAGGTTGTTTCCAATCAATAACTATGTTCATGTGTCTATTTTTAACCCTCTACTACACAATCTCGACCTTTGAAAAGAAAGCCTTTGAAATCATTGGCAGCAAAGGAAAAAATGCTGGTCCCCAGCATTTTCTTCTTTTCAAACAATGTCTTTCTACGTAGCTGACTATGCTGGCTTTTGATCTACAAAATTTCGCTTTTCAACAATATACAAAACAATGGGGAAAAAGAGGCAACTACTGGTGGGGTTACTTTTCATTATTTCTCTTCATATTGACTCACAAAAGTGTTAATATCAAAATTCATCTTTCAGAATCTCTTACACCGTCTATCTTTTTAACTCTTTACCAATTGACAAAATTTTAGAAGGATCCAAATTGGAAGCATTTCCAAAGGACATAGTAAATGTGGCACAAGTAATGGGATTTGTCTGTAAAGGATAAGAAAACATTGTGGGAAAAGAAGAAAATCCTGGTTACCAACATTTTCTCCTTTTCCCACAACGTTTTAAAAGCTTTATTTCTCAGGGTCACACAGGACTGTGTGGTAAAGGGTTAAAAAATATTTCTAGTTTTACAGATCTAATTACTTGGGCCATGTTAAATTTGCCATCTGCAACCACTTTGAATTTGGACAAGTCTAAATTTTTTCTTGCCATCGGCAAGTACTTTGAATTTGGACAAACGTAAAATTCTGTCATGTGGTACAGAGTTAATAAACCTGATAAATTATGATAACATATTTGCATGAGATCCCACAAAATGGACTCTTCCATGTTCAGGCAGATGCAGCAAATGAAACATGACTCAAATGGTAGGAGTAGCCTTTAACTCTTTGCTAATGACAAGATTTTAGACTTGTCCAAATTCTAAGCACTAGCAGACAACAAATAAAATGATATTTAAATGGCAGAATTTGTATCAAAAAGGGTAGAAGATATTGTGGGAAAAGGAGAAAATGCTGCTTACCAGCATTTTCTCCTTTTCCTACAATGTTTTCAAAAGCCTTTTATATTGAGGTCATTAAAACGCAAGATTGTGTGGTAAAGAGTTAAAAGAGTTAAGAGCATTATGGAAAAAAGCAAAAGTGCTGATTAACTCTTATACCAAACAACATAATTTTGGACCAAAACCAAAAGCATTTGCAGACAAAAAAATTAAATTTAGCTTAAATAATGATATCTGACTTTGATAGGGTAGAATGAATTTTGGGAAAAGTAAGAAAACACTGTTTACCAGCATGTTCTCCTTTTCCCACAATGTTTTCAAAAGCCTTGCCTTAAAACTCGGAATTGTTTGGTAAACAGTTAGCAGGCCAAGGAAACTGTCAGTTAATTGGGGAGAGAGATCTTGCTTTCTGACATAAATAGTTTTTTCTTGTAACCATTTTGAACTTGGTATTGTTATATATGGTAATTATTTCTCTTGGGGCCTTCTTCGAACAACTCCTGTTTTAGCTAACCCCATGGAGGAAAGCTTTTTATAATATTGTAGGAAAAGGAGAAAATACTGATAAACAGTATTTTCTCCTTTCTCACGATGTTTTCTGTGCTTTCAGAGACAAATATCATCATTTGAGCCACATTTTATATGTCATCTGAAATACCTTACAAAAAAAGAATGATTTTAACAATTTGTCATAAGGTTTTAACTTACCCTTTACCACACAATACCCACTTTTAACGGCCCTCGAAAAAGATTTGAAAACATGGTGGGAAAAGGAGAAAATGCTGGTTACCAGCATTTTCTCCTTTTCCCACAATGTTTTCTCTCTTATCAAAGACAAGTCTCTTCATATGAGAGATATTTAATGTGTCGTCTGCAAGCGCTTTCAATTTTGGCCGACCTAACATTCTGTCATAAGGTAATTAGTTAAGACCAATTTATGCTTCTACTGGGAAAAAATGAAATGTACTTTATGGTAGGGCGGAGAACCATATTTCACCAGATTTTGCTCTAAGATGACAATTTTGTCATTCTGTGATAAATAATGATATTCTTATTCATCTGTTTTTCTCAAATTATAAGATAATTAGAATAGAGAATAACACTTGACATTTTCTTCCAGAAAAACGCAAAAAAAGTATCTCATTCAACCTAGTTTGAAATTGAAAAATGTTTGTTGACAGTTTTTTCAACAAGATACACATACATGGTGAAACTGATGCTATTCAAATATGCAGAACAAGAGACAACCAAACCACATGATTTACAGACAGGCTAATCTAACAGGGTTTGTGCCAAGCCCTGGTAGCTCAGTCGGTAGCGTACAGGACTTGAGAACAGGAGGTCGCTGGTTCGATCCCCGGCTCTGCCAATTTCTTTCCGAGGATTTATGATAGTCATTGTGACAGGATTCATTTTCTCTGTCCTTTATTTTGACGATGGTTATGTGGGAAAGCAGCCAGTGGTAAGTAAAGAATATTGTACAGATTACTGGTAAATTAAACTCCTGGAAAGCATAGATAGGTGCACTGGATGCTGCGTTATATCTGAAATAATGTTAAAAATGGTGTTAAACACCATACAATCAATTTAACAGGGGTTGTCAGTACAACTCAGAAAAACGTTAATTCTTTACAACACCAAAAAATTGTAGACTTGTCAAAATTCAAAGTCTTCACAGACAATAAATTAAAACGTGACTAAGTGAAGAAATTCGTCTGTGATAGCGTAGAAAACATTGTGGGAAAAGAAGAAAATAATGGTTACCAGCATTTTCTCCTTTTTCTTCAATGTTTTCAAAAGGCTTCTTCCTCAGGGTGGTTAAAAGTCAGGATTACACGGTAAAGGGTTAATATATTTTTTGGGCCTAAAACAGACCATACACAAAGGCTGGTACAGTGTGTAATGGTAATTGGACAGAAATAACTCATTTTATCAAGGCACAAATTTGCAGCAGGTGATCTCCCTAAAAACATCCTAGTAAAATGAGACTATTGAAAACAAAAGAGCCTTGCTCTGGCAGAAGGGGGTTTAATGCATAATTACAATCATGAATTCTTAAAACCCATTTTGTCAAACAACTGGCTGAATCATGAGAAATACTGGTCCTTTAACATACAGGAAAGTGACCAATAGCAATAAGTTTTGACTCAAGCCAGACTGCACAGAATGTGCAGGCTGACCTGAATCAAAACTTTTTGTAGATGCATTAAACCCTCTTTCACACACCATTGCTCAAATTTAAAGATGCCCGTCTACAGCCGGTGAGCAAAAACGCTGTTAAATTTCGAACAATTTAGAATCATACAGAAATCAGTCCTTTGTGTAAACATGGATAAATTACTGATATATATGGTGTAATTGAAAAAAAGAAAGACGGAGATTTGTATTAGAAACCGAACATTGGTCAGAAGAAAACTGGCTGACGATCGAAGCTGTAAACAATGGCGGTGCGTCACGGAAATTTATCTAGGTTTCCGCCTAGAGTTGGACACAGTGTAATTTGTATATAGGCAGCGACCTCCGTCTGAAAATTGAGGCTGCAACAGAGAAGCCTCCATTTTCCATTGTTTACCTCATTAGACGCAGGGCGAAGGTCAAATATAGTCAAGTGACAGAATCTATGATCATCATATGAATCTACCCGAGTGTATAACGGATATATCGAAATCTTCGATTCAAAAACCGGAAACGACGAGTCTGTTTACATGGAAGGCGCAACTCAGCGAAATGCATTTTGTATCAATCGTAATCTAAGCAACCTTGCAACCGTGAGGCGCAATATTTGGCATGAAGATATGAGAATGACTATAGTTCGATAAAATAAAGACAAAATGAGTTAAAACTGGCTGAAAATGAGTATAAGGGCCTCTTTAAGTTTATGGCAGATATACGCACATATAGAAACATGTATACAAGAAGTTGCATGTTAGGAGCATTTTTTCCTACTGCCAATTTGTTTACATGAAAGGTCTTCTGTGAGATGAAGAAATGTGCTGGCAGAAGGTAACAAGATGAAGACAAGGAAATGGGTTTTGAACTAGCCAGATAGATACAAGTAGCAAATGTTAAGAAAATCAATCAGCCAAAGAGTATATAAACAATGCAGTGATGATATTTCACAATGAAAAAAGCTTTCGGTCAATTTTGCCCTTCCTTGTACACTCTGTCGGAAATAGTTAACGGTACTTCTCAGTATGCCTCCATGTCTTACAGTCATGTCATAATGGTAAATCATATTGTTAAACTCTTTATATGATGAAATAGATTTAGACTTGTCCATAATGAAAGCATCTGCAGAGGACAAATTACGTACGGTTAAAATGATGGAATTTGCTTTTGAAAATGGAGAAAAGAGTGAGGGAAAAGTAGAAACTGCTGGTTACCAGCATTTTCTTCTTGTCCTACAATGATTTCAAAAGGCCTTTTACTCAGGGTCTTTAAAACTCAATATTGTATGATAAAAGGTTAAATGATTTATTCCTAACCAGCCATCAAATTATGAGCATTCCACTCCAAAAATATCTTCACACTTTACAACACAATCACAATAGCAAAGCATTGTGGGAAAAAGGAGAAAATGCTGATCAGCAGCATTTTCTCCTTTTCCAACAATGTTTTCCCCCCTTTTATAAACAAATCCTATCATTTTAGCAATGTTTTTTATAAGTTGCCTGCAAATACTTTCAATTTGGACATGTCTAAAATTTTGTTATCTAGTAAAGGGTTAGAGAGAAAAGAGTTAAATCTTTGCCAAACAACAAAGTTTTAGACTGGTCCAAATTGGAAGCATTTGCAGATGACAAAATAAATGTGCCTGAAAAATTGAAATTTATTTTGGGAAGGGTAGAAAATATGGTGGGAAAAGGAGAAAATGCTGGTTACCAGTATTGTCTCCTTTTCCAACCATGTTTTCAAAAGCCATCTTTCTCAGGGTTGTAAAAAGTCGGGATTGTATGGTAAGAGATAACTTGTTTGAATAACAATCTAATGATAAAATATTTGACATCTGATTTAGATCTTTTTGTCCCTGTTTTCCAGAAAGTGGAAGATACACTGTCTAATTAGGCACACAAGGAAAATAATAAGGTTTTTTAACCTTTTTCCCATAAAACCCTGAGTTTTTATGACCTTCAGGATGAAGGCTTTTAAAAACATTGTGGGTAAAGGAGAAAATGCTGGTAGCTAGCATTTTCTCCTTTTCCTAAAATGTTTTCTAACCCTTCAACCTTTCAATGATAAATCCTACAATTTGAACCAGATTTGATTTATGGTCTGCAAATGCTTTGGATTTAGGCAAGTCAAAAATTTTGTTCCTTGGTAAAATGTTAACTCTTTTATAGACAACAAATTTTTGACTCACCCCAATCAGAAGTACCGGTAATTCCAGATGATAACTCTAATATGGCCCCATTGATAGAAATTCACTTATGAAGGATAGAAAACTTTATTGGAAAAGGAAAAATGCTGGTTACCAGCATTTACTTCTTTCCTCACAATGTTTTCAGAATCCTTATTTCTTAGGGTTATGAAAACACAAGATTAACAGGTGAAAGGTTTTACCCTTACCTTGGTCAAAGAGTAATTTTTTTTTTGTCTTGCAGCATGCATTTTTTTTTAAACATTATGACAATTTAAGAGATTGCTCATAGTGAGTGATTTCTCCTTTAGCCACACTCTTTTCACATATACTCATGAGTTGACCCTCAATTTGTATTGCTTATCCATAGCTTCATAGGATTGTATTCGAAGTTCTCCAAATTAAGATCCAATTATAAAACATCTGACCTTTAGTAATCTTTTTTCCTTCCCTAGTTTTCCAGACAATAGAAGATTTGTGCTCCTGATTGGGCACAATTGGAAAAAATCCTGTTTTTTTTTAACCATTAATCTGCTAGTGAAATGAAACTTTCAAGCTAATAGTGAACCCCCAAATTTTGCTTTTTCAAAGTTATTTTTGGGAGGAAAGATATCTCCTTATTGGACAGAGTAGATCAAGATCAGACTGCACGTTCTGTGCAGTCTGATCTTGATCTAGCCTGTCCTTTTGTACAAAAGGTCCTCTAGTCACGCCAATCAGCCAAAGGGTTAAAAGCCTTCATTCAGCTGAATCCTGCTGACATCTTTCAGCAAACAACTTTTGAAAACATTGTGACAGAATGAGAAGTTGCTCTTTTTGTTACAATGTTATCTATTTATGTGCTAGCATTAAACCTTAACCCTTTACCACACAATCCCAGGTTTTAATGACCATGACAAAGACGTCATTTGAAAACACCATAGAGAAGGATAAAATGCTGGTAACCAGCAATTTCTCCTTTTTCTGCAATGTTTTCTCCCCTTCCAAAAAGCAATTTCAGTTTTAGAGTCACATTTATTTTGTCATCTACAAATGCTTTGAATTAGGAAAAGTCTAAATTTTTGTCGTTTGGTACAAAAGTTAACATAATTATGTTGATTAAAAATCTGAATTTCTCTGAGATATTTTCAAGGCTGTTGGAAATGAAGATACCATGATAAAGTACTTGACCTTTCACCCTTTACCAAAGAACCCCGTTTTTTTTATGACCCTCAGGAAAAAGAATTCTGAAACATCGTAGAGATTGGTGAAAATGCAGGGAACTGGCATTTTCTCCTTTGTCCAGCATGTTTTATATCTCTTAAGAAAGAAATCTCATCATTTTAACAGCTTATAAATTGAGATCAGTCAATACTTTCAGCTTTGATCAGTCTAAAATTTTGTTATCTGGTAACATGTCTTATTGTCCTCTGATTTCCAGAGAGTAGAAGATTTGCTTCTAATCAGATAAGTGATGGAGAATAATTGCCTTTTTTTATCCTTAATCCCCCAAAATGATGTGGCGGCTTTTCACCCCCTCGCAGAGGGCCACTCATGGGAACACAAGTGAAACTAATTAGGAGACGGCACTGAAACAATTATGTAGGTATTATGAATACATATACATGTAACTGCTATTATTGACTGATTATATTTGAAAAAGTTAAGTGAAGTAGAGAAACTTGAACATTATACCACCAATGTCGTATTTTTACAACAATGTTTTCACATTTATTTATGTATTATACTTTTTATTACAGAGTTGAACAAATTGTTTGAGAGAGAATACAGACAAGGAGAATACTTATCTTTTCAAACCCAAGTTTGTCACATGATTTAAAAAATCATTTTAACCAGACTTATTGTTTATCTGCAAATGCTTTTGAATCAGACTACTCTAGAACTTTATGGTTTTGTAAAGAATTAATCCTTTATCACACAATTTCGAGTTATAACAACCCTGAGGAATAAAGCCTTTGAAAACATTGCGGGGAAAAGGAGAAAATTCTGATAACCAGTATTTTCTCCTTATTCCACACAGTTTTCTACCCTTTCAATGACAAATTCCATCATTTGAGTCACATTTAAATTGCCTCTGAGTTCAGGCAAGTCTGTATTTTTGTCATATGGTAATGAGCTAAAAGTAAGTGGTAACCTTGTGCGAAAAAAGATCCAAAGATGAGATGTTTGGCATTAGATGGAAGCCTTATCTGTTTTCCAGACAATAAAAGATCAAATTATGTTTAACTGGGATCTGCATGAGGAACATCATTCATCTAATCCTGAGATCTTAACTAGAGGCGCTTGAGCGCCTGTATCGCTCCACAGGCCTGATATTTCTATAATGGCGAAAGGAAGTTTTTAACAATTATCATTCAATCCTGCATTTTAGCTCACTGAAGAAACAATTTGGTAGACAACCACCATAGGAACTTACCTGCAAAACAACAATGAAATCCAATGAATAGTTTTAGAGAAGAAATTTTTCAAAGATTTTACTTTATACCATAAAAGGAAAATGAGTCTCCCATAAAAGCCATGTTTTTTGACAGATCTTTTTTTTTTGAAGGAATTCTGTAAACCTGTATCTAAGGAACATTTCTGCAAAATAATAATGCTATCCAAATAGCGGTTTGGGAGGAGAAGATTTTTAAGGTTTTTCACTTTGGTTGCCATGGCAACCAGAATTCTTCATGGAACACAATTATTTGAAGGAATTTGAAAGAGGACCACCAAAGGAACATTCCTGTGAAATTTGGTAAAAATCCAGTCAATAGTTTCTGAGGAGAAGTTTTTTAAA
The DNA here is from genome assembly GCA_946811185.2 of Hippopus hippopus. Taxonomy (NCBI): domain Eukaryota; kingdom Metazoa; phylum Mollusca; class Bivalvia; order Cardiida; family Cardiidae; genus Hippopus; species Hippopus hippopus. The sequence continues at coordinate 47,288,365 of OX328106.1, read as the reverse complement.
GAAAAAGTTTACGGACGCACGCACGGACGCACGGACGAACGGACGAACGAACAGACGGACGGATGGATGGACGCACGGACGCACGACGGACACAACGCCATGACAATAGCTCGCTGGCCTTCGGCCAGTGGAGCTAACAACAATGAAATCCAATGAATAGTTTTAGAGAAGAAATTTTTCAAAGATTTTACTTTATACCATAAAAGGAAAATGAGTCTCCCATAAAAGCCATGTTTTTTGACAGATCTTTTTTTTTTGAAGGAATTCTGTAAACCTGTATCTAAGGAACATTCCTGCAAAATAATAATGCTATCCAAATAGCGGTTTGGGAGGAGAAGATTTTTAAAGAAAAAGTTTACGGACGCACGCACGAACGGACGGACGGACGGACGGACGCACGACGGACACAACGCCATGACAATAGCTCTCTGGCCTTCGGCCAGTGGAGCTAAAAACGAATGACCCCTGACTATATGTCACAAACTCAAGTCTATTTTGATGGTAATATCTGGTTTTACACTGTACCAAACATTCCTGTATTTCAACAACCCAAAGGAATGAGGTTCTTGAAAACATTGAAAGGAAAGGACGAACTGCTTTAAATATCAGACCACACCATTTTTGACACACTTAATGTCTTGTCTAAAAATGCTTACAGTATGGTTTTATCATAAACTGTGTTTCGGTAAAGAGTAAAGAAGTAAATCTAAATACAGAGTGGATGTTCTCTGTGGTCTGGTCATAGATCTACATAATTATATACTGAGCCAAAATACCTAATGTTCATCATGCTGAGTGTTTAGTTATTGAATACAAATTAATGACTTCCTAACAATTCCTGAGAATATTAGAAATATTTATGATGACAGCCTTGATGCTGACAGATCTAGTACATCAATATCCCTTAAATTTCTGTACATGTTCCACTTCTCTAGAATCTAAAACAATGGCAAAGAATTGTTTAAACTGTCATACATTTTCTTGATTGATTCATGTATATCAAGTACACATATTCACTCTGTGACATTTGTTTTCTTCCTGGTGTAGGCCATAGGAATTGACCTGGCAGGGCGTGGCTAACCTCTAACATAAGTCAACCAGTTTGTTTTTCATTTTAGTTGCTCGAGCCAGTTCAGTCAGTTCAAAATTGTTTGTCGTAAATCTACATAATCACATGCATCATAACAATACCTTATCGATCCTTTGCTTTATGGACACATGTGCATACTGTTTCATTGTCTGAAATCATTGTGAAAAAGGTACTTCTTATCCATGTTGTTCAGTTCTTGCGTTCTTTATTTGCATTTCATACAGCTGCTGGCGGTGATTTTCGAATTACCTAGATCTATTCAACTTCAGTCTAAAATGCAGTGAACATTTTTACAGCTCCACCCTAACAGGTCATTTTTTAATGAGTCAATGAGTCAATTACTCAGCTATGGCTGTTTTGTTGATTTAATACATTTAAAGCAGACAAAAAATGAAGATACAAGATCAAACTGTATATATTATGCAGCATGATCTCAGTTTACCAACTTTGTAATATATGTACATTCATTAATATCACATACAGCATACAGGATACAGATACAGTAGTAGAAAAGTCTTAGGGAGAATGAGATTAACATGTTTTAAGAAAGATCAAATGATCAGCGCACTATTATAGAAAAGGGTATTGAGCAATTCATGCTAGAGTCTTCTAGATCAAACTAACATTGCCAAGTGATGCGCCACGAAACTTGCACTTTTATGATGGAGAATAATGAAGTGAAAGAGACAAAATGATAACTCAAAGGAAAACTTTCAAATTTTATGTGGACCCACTACAAAATTGAATGTAATGAGGGGAGGTAACCTAATGACAATTCTGGAAAACAAGATTATCTCTGTGATGTTCTAATTTTAGATCACTTGCATAGAATTCTTCAAAATGGAAAAAAAATGCAATTTCTCTCCACAATCAAGCATTATGAGACTTACAGTTGGACTATATTCAGGTCTTAAAATCATTTTAATTCAACATTGAAACCAGTCTATTTTGGAAAAATCCTCTAAGGTTCAGTTGCAGCAGGGATCTTATATACACAGGGATAGGCAACGCAACTGGAGTTAAGACCAATTATCGATTTTTCACTGACTTACCTGTAAGGCGTCCAATAATCTGTTGTCGTTCCTTGCGAGTTATTATCTTCCTTTCAGATAGTATAATTCCTTGCCGATTCCGACAATTTTTATATCCGCCTAGTATGAAATGCGTATCAATGTTTATGTCAATGTTTTTCTGTTATTGTTTTTTTCAGTTAAAGTGTTATTTTTTTTATCTGGAAAATTTAAAGTGTCGACTAATTGGGCGTTTCAGATATACAGGTCATGTTGTCAGTCTTGATTTCACACGAAGTGTAAATTGTGAATGGAGATCAAAATGGCCCGGTGCCAAAACGACCCATTACCGAAACAACCCTCTTTTTCGTAGTAACTTAAAATATTTTAATATTTCTGCAGTGGATATCTATTGCAAACAATTCAGGAAAAGCACACATCGCCTGTTGAAGGATTAAGTCCGTCTAACGTTTCGGAAGTGGGCTGTATTTGACATGATCACAAGTGGGATATATCAAGTTGTGTATCTGTCATGACACATCTAGTGTCCTCTTCTGTTTATAGACAATACGCATCATTGAAATTAAATATTTATTTTCTGATTTTCTTCTTCAAATTTTTCAATTTGGTCAGGTCAAAAGCTTCTCATGTTATCAGGAGTGACAAACATTTCACTTGTATGTAGTACAATGTATTAGGCCAGTAAACACAGAGATCTGTTAATAGTTATATACCCATTTTTCAATAGCAAACTACACAAAGGGCATATAGAGCCAGAAAATTGCCTTCACTGCCCATTAAATGGACCTTCCTGTATATTTTCAGTTCAGCTTGCAGCTACTCTTAAATCACTGTCTTTGACAGAAAAAAAGGAGAATTTCCTGCAAAATGGAAAGAATTAGTGAACTTTCTGAAAAAGTAGGCTGGTGAAGTGTAAGGACCTGTCTGCAACTCTGTTCCTACTTTTATACATTGGAATCAATTACATACACCAGTGGCCTTCACAATTGCATCATTTCGAATTAACCTGTGTACCTTAGAACCTTGTGTGTTTAATGACTTCGGAATATTAAAAGCTTTTTGAAAATATTGTGGGAATAGAACAAAATGCTAGCCTAGCACATGTACCTGTTTTCAGCATTTTTATCCGCAATGTTCAATACCATGCAAAAAAAATCCAATCGTTTGAATCTACTTTTAATTGTCGTTTGCTAATACTTTCAACTGGGGATTCCAAAGGCCCCAAAAAAATTGTTCTTTGGTAAAAAATAGTCAGTAGCATAATTATTAGAAAAAAAAAAAAGACAAATCTGCAATTATCCCTTTGCCACACTACCCCGAGTTCTGATGAACAAGAGAAAGAAGCCTTTTGGAAACATTGCAGGAAAAGGAGAAAATGCTGGTTACCAACATTCTTTCCTTTTCCCATGGTAGTGAAAACTTAGGATTCAGGAATACTGGCATTTGTCACAGATTATTAGATAACTCCTTACCTCAAGTGGCTTATAAGACTGTAGATACTGAATGTACTGTGTTGTTTGAAGAAACCAAAACTATGTCAAATTTAATACATGTACTTTTAGTATTTTATGACAATAGTGTGAGTAGTGGGAAACCAACATCATGATTCTCAGAGAATTTTGCACAACACAGATACATAATTCTCTCCCTCAAAAAATATGTTGATGAGGAAAAGCAACACGCAGCTTGTGCAGACAGTTGTGCAAATTCAAAAAACAAATAGATAAGTATAATGGCTGCTATGATACAACTAAAATGTTGTGAAACATTGCAAATTGAGCAAGGTTCCATCCTTAAGTTTTTGCCAGATTACAAAATTTTGGACATGTCTAATTTGAAAGCATTTGCAGACGACAAATGAAATGCAACTGAAATGAGGAGACTTGATTTTCCTGGGGAAATGAGAAAATGTGACATGTACTTACCGGTAGTTTCTTCTTTTTTCACAATGTTTTCAGAAGTATGGATATTCCCCAGGTTAGTGAAAACTTAGGATTCAGGAATACTAGCATTTGTCACAGATAATTAAATAACTCCATACTTCTAGTGGCTTATTGAGCTATACATACTAAATATACTTTGATGGTAGAAGAAGCTCACAGCTTTCATATTCAAATACATTAATTTCACTTTAGCATTTTTCTTGCAGGTTTGTACAGTTCACAGCTGATTTGGTCTTTAATATTCCAAGTTTTCAAGCCCAGCTTCAGTTTCATACTAGCACACTTTATGCAGAATTACAAAACCATCTTCAATGTCACACACTTTATGCAGAATTACAAAACCATCTTCAATGTCATTCTTCTGTTCACAGGATGCATCACAATAGTATGTTGACAGCTCTTGAAACCATGTTTTGAAGTGTTTGTGCTGTCACAATACATATCTGGAAAAAAAATATAGAACTAACTGAATTTCAAATTTCTCCTTTTTACAAAACGTAACATTTTAATTCTTCAGTTACGTTGCAAAATATGGTTTTATTTTCACATGGTTAGACTATAATGAGAATTTGTTCAGGATATGGCCAACTATCAGAGATCCAATCATTTTTAACTAATGTGCGGTACTGCGCTTCCACTTTTACTGAAATAACCCCTTTTTAGGCTGCACTTTTATTTACCTAGGATTCGATAAACAGCTTATATTTGATTTTAGTGCAAAACGAAATACTTGCTGCTTATAAATATGGTAATATCTGAACACAATTAATTCAAAAGATGGAATCAGAATGCTACATTTATCACCAGGGTCTCAGCAAATTCACCATATTGGGCCGCCATCTTGCAATTGAGACCGAAAATAGCCAAGTTTTTGAGCCCACAGTTATCTAACCTTGGCATCGAAAATCACTAGATTTGATTTAATAACAAAAAGAAATACTTACTGCTTATAAATATGTCAAAATCTGAACAAATTTATTTCTAAAAATAAATTGAGAATGCTACAACTATCACTAGGGTCTCGCCAAATTCACCTCATTGGTCCGCCATTTTGTGATGAAATACCGAAAATAGCCCAGTTTTGAGCCCATAATTATCTAACTTAGGAATCGAAAATCAGCACAAAATTGGCTTTAATACAAGGAGATGTACTCCATCTCGTGAATTTTACCAACATGTTGCTATTTGGACGCTATTTTATGTACTTAAAAAGTATTTCTTTTGCACGTCACTAAATCCTCCTGCCGAACATCCCCTACGGGGCAAACATGATTAGGCCGTGAATTTTTAACGCCAAAATAAGCATATAAAACAAAATCTCCGAAAAAATTGATGTTACATTATTCTAAGCATGTAAATATTCGGAAACTTACCTGTTGAGAAGGACGTATGGGATAACCAAGCAAAACGTTGATTAAAACAATGACCGTCGTATGCCGAAATTTAAGATGGCCGCCGTTTTTTCCTTTGCGGTCAATTCGAAAGAAGACAGTGAATAACCGGAAGTTATACCGCGTTTCCTATCCCTGTATATAAGATCCCTGGTTGCAGTAAAACTACCCTCTTCGTATAGATGTGACCCCCATCACAGCTGTAAACTAGTAAGAGACATTTTTTCCTTTCAATTAGTTAAAGATTTCATTTACTTACAAAGTGACATAGATTTAAAACAAATGCCAATTTCTTTCATAATTCATTTCTGGTGATGATCAAAAGCAAAACTTGCATTCTCAAGAAAAGGTCTAGAATCGATCCTGCTGCCACAGAAGAGCTAATTTTGACAGACATTATGGATCAAGAGACCTGTAAGTGTTACAAAAAAAAGAAGACTAATTCTAAGAACTTTGAAGGATATGGTATCAGTTAATATCAGACAAGGAAAAAGTAACATCTTTTTTACTTTTAGTGGATGGACTGTAATCAACAAAGCTGTCCCTATTTTCCTATATCCCACCTTGTTTTTCAAAGGCAGTGGGCATTTGCCCCATCCCCATTTTTAATTTTTCCAGTTCTAATAGCACTGAATGATAAAGATCTTGACATTTGCTTAATTTTTTGGGGTGTTTTTCAGAGAAATAAAGATTTTTTTTCTTGTATAGGTCAATATTGGAAACATATATACACAGAGCACAGGAATTTGACATTCTATAATGAAAATATACGATTAAGTATGAAAAAAATACTCCCCTGTACATAAAGAAACACAAAGGAGTACATTTTTTTCATATTTAATCATATATTTTCATTATAGAATGTCACATTCATGTGCACAGAGCTCCAGATAGAGGGAGTGATTTTGATTTCAAAAGTGAAAATATTAATTATTCTCCCTTAAACCCTGTGTTGTGGGTACTCATTAGAATCGTCTCATAGATACGATTCTAATGCCACAACATGGGGTTTTGAAGAAAAATAATGGATCTAGAATTACATCTGCAGCTCTGTATACATGTACAGATTTCAATCCGTATAACATGTCTGTACTCAGGGATCGTATGTTAGTATACGATCCCTGCTGTACTAGATGGTGAAATGTCAGATTTGTCTTCAGAGCATTTGTAACAACTATTCAATATGTTGCTCACATGGTGATGAAATTTTAGACTTGTCTTGAGATCAGTTGCAGAAGACAAATTAAATGTGGCTCAATTTGACTTGTCTTTGAATGATTACAAGGTATGTAAGTGTTGAAATATAAAACTACCTGATCAAAATTTCTCTTCCTTTCCGCTAACTTCCTTACCTTGCGTTCTTTAACCGGACTCACATTTCGTACAACGGTTCGTTCCTATGATTTTGTACGGACACAGTTTCGGTTCTATGCTCGGTTCAGGAGATTCAAGGAATATTCTTTTCCAGACTTATATATGCACATGTGCCGAATACAATAGTCTTAACACTCAGAAGAAAGCAAATCATTTCGTACTCTGTTACTGGAGATATCGCTGCTAATATCACACAAAAATTGAAAAAAATACGTTTTTGGAAAACTACGAAATTCTCCTTTGAGGAGAGTACTAAACTGAAGGGGCTAAAAACGTAGACGACTTCTGCGGACTATTGAAACACGGAAAGGGAAAAGCGGACAGCGTCAAACACATCGAGTGAACAGAAACTCGACCCGTATTCGGTAGCAGTGTTTAGCTCATGATTAAATAAAGTTTACAAACATCGAACTTCCATAGTTTGCGCCTGAGTTAGTAGATGGATCAAAATGCTCAGTAATCGGAATAATAGGAGATCTAGTTTAACAAAGAATCAACCTCATTCTTTCGTGCGTTGTCAATGTAGATCAAGATCAGACTTCACACGGAAGACGCAGTCTCAGCATGAATCTACACTGTCCGATATTTTGTCAAAGACACCATTGAATTGCATTTTTTTTTTTTTTGACAGAGAAAGTTCATTTATTTAATTGTTACTCAAAATAGTTATGCTTAGAAAAAAAAAATGTAACGTTACAGTCACTTGTAAGCGGTTAATAGATCTCATTTTGACAGAGAAAGTTCATTTATTTAATTGTTACTTAAAATAGTCATGTTTAGAAAAAAAAATTTACAGTCACTTGTAAGCGGTTAATAGATCTCAGGCGACTTTACAACAAGTGACTCTACACATTTCTTACCTCAGTGTGCCATCTTAAAAAAAGGATAAGGAAGATTGTAGTCGACCAAGATTACCAGTGGCCAAAAAAAGTGCATGAACGTTTTCAGACCTGCGTGGAAATGAGACCGTTGCTGTAGTCGTTGTAGTAATTGTTGTAGCTGTTTTAACTTAATGAATCAAATAATGCTTGAAATTCGGACCCTTTACTACTTGTCGATGCGACCTACCTGTATTTGTTTTTTGTTTGTTTGTTTTTTTAAGAGAAATTGTTTTCTAGGCCTTAGGCTTTATTCCTTATCTGGTCCCTTACCTTATTTCGGCAGTAAGCCTCACAGCGCGCTTGTACGATGAAGTCATCCGCTATGTTTACTGTCGTGGCTGTTACTGTAACAAATAAAGGCCATACTGTCCACAGCAGTATTACACGCCCGGTTATCACCTGGTCCATTCTTTGACATTATCTGAAAGAATAGAAATTTTTAGAAAGCTTTACCGGTTGAATTTGACTACAACAGTATATCAGTGAAATCACAAATACCTTTAGAAATTGGACGAAGTTGTTTATTTACGTGTTGACCAGACAACTATTACACTCGTCCATCTTGCAAACATTTGCAGACGCCCGATAGTACCTTTTGAATATGCATGTATGTATGAACCATGCTCTGGAAAAAGGGGGTTTAATGCATCTCTGTGTTGCATCATATACCAAATAAGTCATCATATAATCATGGATCCATAGTCAAATTTGTCTAAGAACCGACTGAATCATGAGGTAAACTAGTCCTTGGTCATGCAGAAAATTGATCAATAGCAAAAAAATTTCGCCAAGGTCAGCCTGCGCAGATACTTTTTGCAGGTGCATTTAGCCTCCTTTTCACAGAGCATAGCTCATATATATACTCAAAGGCAAAAGAAAGTATACAGTTTTTGATCTCTCATAATTTTCTCATTTTTCATATTTTTGACCTGAAATCTTCAAAAACCCATTGCTACTAAGTTTGAAGTGATATCCTGTCATTAATTTACAAATTGACACACTTGGCTGGCTACAGTGCAGGTACATGTCAATTTTGTATATCTGCACCTGCAACCTATTGGACAATCAACATATTGCTGGAAATCGGCATTTGGTTTCTAAGTCGATAATCTAAAAAAAAACCACAGCCTTTTCGTTTTTCTATCGAACAATGGAGCGGCTTTCAGAAGCCGATAGAAATTGTGTCATTAAGATTTTGGAAGCTGGTCGTTCAAGACCGGTCTGTAACTTGTTACTTGCAATGTACACAAGTCACGGTTGATCGGCTGTGAAGGTGCTATGAATTGAAGGAACTGCCGTCTGTTTGACCTGAAGTAATCATGTTGAAGTAAGACCGGTACATCGGGAGTTGGGGGTGGAATGATGCATAAAATCAACATTGCGAGGTCCTAGTGAATCACTTACATGTAAGTGAAAGTGAATTAGGGTGATGTGCAGTGTCTGCACTCAATCAAATTTAGTCAAATTCGAAGCCATGAACATGGTCCTGAATCATTTGAGATCTGCAATCAATAAATGAGAATGAAATTTGGTAACATTACATGAAAGTGTCTGGAAATTAGGAGGAACTGCTTAAAAAGTATGCCAAAGAAAGTTAACTTGTCACAGATACCCATCCAGAGGCCTGATTATTGAAACAAATTGAGTCTGACAATACTTTTAGAGATTGAAATGGAAACATCTTCTTGTCTTTAAAAGAAAAAGGGACCCGCATGGCTTATACGTAAAGAGTTCGATCCCGACCCAAGGTGTTCCGATTTCGTGCGAGTTTCCTTTGGCAAGACATTTGAGGGCCCGGTCGTAGATCGGTTAAACTCATGATGAACATGAATAAGTTTGATGAAGTGAGCTAATGTCGTGATAATCTTGAGAGCAAAGTGAAACACCATTTAGTCCATCAACCATCGAAAACCCCGTCGTAACAAAAAAGTCTTTTGCTAACCTTTGATAAATAACTCCCTTGTTTTCTGTTAACAATGGTGTATTGCTGACATTTTTTTTTTAGTTTTGCCGTTTAAAAATGACTGGACTATCGCAAGAAAAAGATTGCAAGGGCTTAGCTTTAAGTATTTTGCCGAAACAGCCAAAATTAGAAGGTGTATACTTTCTTTTGCCTCTGAGTATAGTTTTTTTTTTTTTTATTTAAAACGAAAATAGAGACAATTGAAAGAATAGGATACAAAAAAATCAAATCCTTTTCAGAAAGAACCTAAAACCCCTTAAAATCAATTAGTCAGTGGGGCGGGGTTAGATGAGTGCGCGCAGGGGCGTGGAGGGGAAAGAATCGCGGGAAGGTAGGGAACAAGGTCAGAGAGAAGAGTGTGGTTTCCTCAGGAATTCCCCGCTCAAGAGCTTCTGCTTTTTCTGCTTTCTCAGAACCCACTAGGTTGCACTTTAATTTCACCATTAAAACGTCCTTGCCAATCTGTTAATGTGTCATTGAGTTAAAAGTACAAGACAAACGACAGAAAGAAAAGAGAATAGTTAAAGATAATCAGAATGCATCGGTCAAAAGGTTCCAATGCAGAACATCTGTCATAAATACAATAATAATTGTTTCTATTTCTAACCTTTGAAGCGTCTTTTAAAGCTTAAGTTGCAATAGCCGCTAGTAAAGATTAAGATCAGACTGCACAGAAAGTGCTGTCTGATCTTTGATCTACACTGTGAACTTGGCACGAACGTTCTAGACAAAAACAACTGCAATTTTTTACATGTTATTTCTAGAGTGATTTGTCAGATAAGCGGTTTATTCTGCGCACTAAGGATTAACCCTTAGGCTGCTAAGCGCGATTCAACGACCTTTGCGTGGAGTCTGACCTTGATCTACACTGTCCGATAAGCAGATATTTTTGCCCCAAATATGACTTTGAAATAGCACCACATGTATTTGGGATTTTACTTTGGACTTGAAAAGTTTCATTAGACTTACTTAGCAGGTTAAGAGTTACCGATAAAACGGTACAGTCTAAATGTCACACCCCATCACCTCCTGAAACAAAGTTACAGCTAAGAGCTTTGAAAACGTTCTTGTAAAACAGGAGAAAAACAAAAACAGCACCGTCTTTGTACATGAACACGTGTTAAATCATTGTGGTAACAGGAGAAATTGCTCGTAAACGGACAGTTTCTCCTTATTCCACAATCTTTCAGAAAAGGATCGACTTTTTGACGAAAAAGGTTGTTTGCAGGTGGCAGTTCGTTAATATGTATTGTTTCAACTTCACCCTTTACCAAACAACCCAGATTTCAAACGAACCCCGAAGGAAAGGCCTTTGAAAACAGCATTTTTTTTTTCCTACGACGTTTTACATTCTCTCACATACAATCCCTGTGGTCTGAGTTGCATTTTATTAGAAATGATTAGTTATCTGGATTTGGACATGCCAAAAGTTTGGTGGCCTCGTAAAGTGGTAGAGCACTCGTAGAATAAGTTAAATATTTTTGGAATAAACATGAATATTTTTCGGAAATATTGCACAAATTATTGGGTAGCGAAGATCCAGGATAAGGCTGTATATTTTTTGCTGTCTGGTCTTGGTCTGTGCCATTCGCACGATTTATCAAGGCCTTATCAACGTAATTTTACTTTTAGGCTGCATAGTGCGACTCGAGGACCTTCTTGCAGACAGTGTAGATCAAGATCAGACTGCACAGAACGTGCAGTCTGATCTTGAATCTACACTGTCCTGTAAGGACATATTTTTTTCCCGAAAAATTAACTTCGAAATAGCAATCTTTGAGATTTTACTATCGCCTTGAAAGTTTCATTTCACTTACATTATTTAGCAGTTTAAGGGCTGAGTTAGGCATTGTAAGAGTTGAAAATTTTTGCCTCATAAATGAATGAAACGTAAGTTCTTTGTCAGTACGAAAAATCAAAATTGCAGACTTAAGGCTGCTTTTCCATAAAATAATATGTCACAAAATGTCAGGTAACACTGATCAAAAGATTTGACTTGCCACTTAATCCCGTCTGATCGTGATCTACATTGTATGAAATATCAGCTATATTGTACAGAGCGTGCGAAGAGTTAGTGTGCATCGTTTTTGGGTTTATTAACATAATAAATTACTTGTATGCAACTTTTCTAAATGTTACCTATGTTTCTCAATCTCCTCTCCTTTTATATATTCGAACTTAATTTGCATAGTTTGAACCCTCCAAATTCGAAGTTAATTTCGAAAGAAACGATAAGTAGAGACTCTAATCACTGTGATTGGTCACGCCCGCCTGGGTAGCTCAGTGGTTGTAAACCGTATCGGGCTCGTGACCTGGTGGTTGTGAGTTCGATACCCGGTTGAGGAAAACTTTTTTTCTGGCGATTTTTCCGCCTCTCATCTCTGATGCATGTGAGAAATGTAGTCAGTGACTTGGAAAGAAAGTTTTGTCAGCAAGAAAGCCAGGAAACAAGGCGTAGGTGCACTGACCGCCGTGATATGTGCTGTTAAAACGGCGTTAAACTCCAAGACAATCAACTGATTGGTCACCTCTCCCTATACAGCAAAGTATATATCTGTAGCATTTCGGAAACATTGAGAGAAAAGGAGAAAAAGCTTGTAACCAGCATTTTCTCCTTTTCCCAAAATGTTTTCTACACTTCCAAAGAGAAAATTCGGTTTTTGTGTCACATTTATTTTTATGGACTGCAAATGATTTTAATTTGGATAAGTGTAAAATTCTATTGTTTGGTAAAGACTGACAGAAATAAAGCCACGTGGGTTTATGAGCGGGACAGAGAATTCTTAACAAATCTAAAAAGCACTCATTATGAGAAACAGGTCTTTCTTTTCGCAGTCTTTTAATAAAATTATAAAGTCGTTGTTGCCTTCTCAGTGCCTTTTTTTCTGCAAGTATGGGGGATGTTATTTCTTTACCGAATGAAAAAAAAATGGGATTGATGACAAATTAAATTTAGCTCAAATAATGGAATTTGCCTCTGAAAGGTAAGAAAACATTGTGTGAAAAGGAGAAAATGCTGGTTACCAACATTTTCTCCTTTTCCCACAATGTTTTCAGAAGGATTCTCTTTCAGGGTCGTTAAAACACGGTACTGTTTAGTAGAGGGTCAATCTCTTAAAATATTGTCCAAACAGCACGTTACGTGTACGACCAGTATCGTCTTATCTTACTGTTCACAAATGTATCTCAGAAGGATTTAGTCTCCACCTGAATACATAATCTTAGACGCTTCTAAACTGGAAGCATTTCCAGACGACAAATAAAATGTGGCTCAGTTGATAAGATTTGTCTCTGACAGGGTAGAAAACATTGTGAAAAGGAGAAAATTCTGGTGATCATCATCATCATCATCACCACCACCACCACCATTATCATCATCACCACCATCACCACCACCACCAATCCACCACTACCATCATCATCATCATCATCATCATGTAAACAACAACAAAATACAAAAAAGAAAACAAATTTTGCTTATAATATTTACGATGTTCAGTAGGCTGTTATAATAATAACGATATATCTCTTGGACGGTAATAATGTCAAGTCAAGGTCATGCCTGGCAGGTTGAATATGAATGTCGTTTATTACTGGGATGTATATACTTAATCTCAAAATTATTAAATGTGTTGTTTTTTTTTCTTTGGGTTTTGTTTGTAAACAGGTGGGTTTAGTCTGCAACGCTATTAGATCCATGCTCTGGCAAAAGGGGGCTAATGCATTTCCGTAATGCATGATACCAAGCAAACCATCACATACTTATGGATTCATAATAGCCACCTTTTATAACAACTGACTTAATCATGAGGTAGACTGGGCCTTGGACATACAGAAAAATTACCAGTAGCGAAAAGTTTCGGCCCAAGTCAGTCCTGCGCGGACTGCGCAGGCTAACCTGGGTCGATACTTTTCGCAGGTGCATTAAGCCCCCTTTTCACAGAACTCATATGTATTATGAGACAAGGTTGGACGTGCCCTCGGTGCATATTCGGCTATCTCCGTACGCTATCATCATTATAAAAGCCGATGACCGTTACGAAAGCAGACAAAGGGCAAGTTGAATTTTGTTTACTAATACAATCATGTACACCCTTAAACTCTTGCATTGCAATGACCAACTCTTTACCAAACAACAAAATTTTAGACCTGTCCCAGTTGAATGCAGTTGCTGACGACAAATTAATTGTGGCTAAATTGATGAGATTTGCCTTACACAGGATTGAAAACATTGTTGATAAATGTGAAAGTGCTGGTGACCAGTAATTTCTTCTTTTCTCAGGATTTTTTCAAAGGCGTTCAACCTCAAAATCGTTAAAACTCGGTATTATTTTGGTAAGGGATTCAAGAAGAAGTGCAAAGTGTTGATTCAGAACGCATTAAGCCAATTCAGCAGGTACAGATAACCGGATTCTTTTCGGGTTTAAAAAGTAATATCACTTCAGTTATTCACTATTTAAAAAAAACACGTAATGTAGGTAATCTGGGTACAGATAAAATTGAACTATGCTTTGTGAAAAGGGGGTTTAATGCATCTGCAAAAAGTATCAACCCAGGTCAGCCTGCGCAGTCCGCGCAGGCTGAACTGGGTTGAAACTTTGCTTTCGGTAAATTTTCTGATACCAAAGGGCCAGTGTATACATGTACCTAATGATTCAGTCAGTTCTTTGATAAAATGTATTTTTGAGAATCCAGAATTGTGTGATGACTTGCTTGGTAAAATGAATCACGGAGATCTATGCATTAAACTCCGTTTTGGCAGTGCTTGGCTCAAATATGGCCTGCAACACGCGAAAAGGGGCATTCGGACATTTGCGTAAAGTGTCGTCTCGGATCAGCGCAGGCTGATCCGAGACGACAATTTACGCAAATGTCCGAATATCCCTTTTTGCCTGTTGCAGTCCATATATCACTGAGGTCATTAAAGTGAAAACCTACGTCAATGCATGCGGAAATGTTGCGGAAATATTGCAGCAGAAAGGAGAACCTGCTTATTTTGCCACAATGCTTTTTTTTTCAGAAGTCGTCTGCAGCAAAATAAGGTAAAAAGGAGGCAATGATGTTAAAAACTATTTTTAACATGGTCTGACGGATATAAATAACTTAACCCTTAGGCTGCTAAGCGCGACTCAAGGAACTTTTGCAGACAGTGTAGATCGAGATCAGTCTGCACAGAACGTGAAGTCTTACCTAGGATCAACACTGTCCGACAAGAAGATAACTCCCCCCCCCCCCAAAAAAAAAAAACTCGAAATGGGAACAATTGGGTTTTTACTATCGGCTTGTAAGTTTCATTTAACTTATCAAGCAGGTTAAGGTTTAACAATAGTGTTTGATATCCTATATTTCCGGTTTTCTTTTTCATATCCTGAAATACATCTGAAAATGAGAGTACATTTTCTCAACTGAATATTATGATATGTGAGAGAATACAACAACCCCCCCCCCCTTCCCAACCGCTTTCCTTTCCCTAAATATAAAGTCTTAAATTTTCATAAAACTAGTTTTGGTTACAAAATATTCTAAGGTTTTTTTTTTTCAGAAGAAAGTTTCTGTTTCGTCAGTTATTTATTAGAATGTGAGTGTTTACTATCAGTCTGGGGAAAAACACAAAAAGTATTAACCGACACTAGGATCCGAAACATGAGTCCTTCAAAACCAAGGATATAAGACTCTACCGACTAAGCTTTCTGCGCAGTTCAATATCTAGCGTGTTCACGATGAGCCATGCTCTATGAAAAGGAGGCTTAATGCATCTGCAAAAAGTATCGACACAGGTCAGCCTGCGCAGTCCGCGCAGGCTGACCTGTGTCGAAACTTTTTGCTTACGGTAAATTTTCTGCGTGTCAAAGGACCAGTGGGCCTGCTTATTCAGTCAGTTGTTATACATTATAGATTTTATGGATCCATAATATTGTGATGATTCGCTTTGTATAACGCATCACAGAGATCCATTAAACCCCCTTTTGCCAAAGCATGACTCGATTGTATTTGTCCCTTATTACACTTTAACAGCTACCCCGTGACAAACGGGATAAGAAAATTAACAGAAACTTTACAGCCCGTATAGCTGCCAAAAGTAAACAATGCAGGTGTTAAAATACATTTGATGGAAATTATACCACTTAAAATGTATGAAAATTATTGCAAAGATCTGTTATTGTGCGGTCGGGCCAAGTGTTAGGCGCTGGCAGGAAAATGAATTTTAAAACTAAATTAAAAGCTGCAAGGTCACTTTATTTCTTGTTTACTTTTTACCTGATTTTAAAAATGATTTTTCGGATTGTTTGTAGACAAACACAACTGACCGCTTAACAGAGGTGGCTGATTTTTACACAAACATTATAGATGTGATGTGATGTTTTGATAAGCATGGCGAACAAACACTGTATATAACATGACCTCCTATATGGCCTGCAACACGCGAAAAGGGGCATTCGGACATTTGCGTAAAGTGTCGTCTCGGATCAGCCTGCGCAGTCCGCGCAGGCTAATCCGAAACGACACTCCGTTTTTATCTAATTTTCTGTTTTGCGCAAGTCTACTACAGCACAAAATCTAATGTAGTCGTAAAGTGCCGTCTCGGATCAGCCTGCGCGGACTGCGCAGGCTGATCCGAGATGACACTTTACGCAAATATCCGAATGCCCCTTTTCTATTTTCAGGTATAAATGAGCCATGCTCTGGCAAAAAGGGGCTTAATGCATCTGCAAAAAGTATCGCAGTCCGCACAGGCTGACCTGACCCGAAACTTTTCGCTATTGGTAAATTTTCTGTATGTCCAAGGACCAGTCTATCCCATGATTAAGTTGGTGGTTAAAAAAGAGTGGCTGTTATAGTTATGTGATTGCTTGATTGGTAGCCTATAATGCATTACGGAGTTGCATGAAGCCTCCTTTTGCCAGAGCATGGCTCAAATATAAGTTTCAAAGACCAGCTATCTCATGGAGTAAGCTAAAATGTCTTATCAGATTAGATGGCTACTCTTGGAAATTTAGAATAAGATTCTACTTACATACTTTAGAGCAAGCATAATGGAGTATTCGCTTTCCAGCTCTTTTTTCCCAGTGAGCTTTAAGGACAGTATAGATCAAGACCGCGTATAGATCAACGCGCTTTAAAGATAGTATAGTTCAAGACATACTGAACTTTGAGCTTTAAGGACAGTATAGATCAAGACCGTACTGAACAACGCGCTTTAAAGATAGTATAGATCAAGACATACTGAACTATGCGCTTTAAGGATAGTATAGACCAAGACCATACTGAACTATGCGCTTTAAGGATAGTATAGACCAAGACCATACTGAACTATGCGCTTTAAGGATAGTATAGACCAAGACCATACTGAACTATGCGCTTTAAGGACAGTATAGTTCAAGACATACTGAACTTTGCGCTTTAAGGATAGTATAGACCAAGACATACTGAACTATGCGCTTTAAAGATAGTATAGATCAAGACCATACTGAACTATGTGCTTTAAGGATAGTATAGACCAAGACCATACTGAACTATGCGCTTTAAGGATAGTATAGACCAAGACCGTACTGAACAACGCGCTTTAAAGATAGTATAGACCAAGACCATACTGAACTATGCGCTTTAAGGATAGTATAGACCAAGACCATAATGAACTTTTCGCTTTAAGGATAGTATAGATCAAGACATACTGAACTTTGCGCTTTAAGGATAGTATAGATCAAGACCATACTGAACTATGCGCTTTAAGGATAGTATAGTTCAAGACCATACTGAACTATGCGCTTTAAGGATAGTATAGACCAAGACCATACTGAACTATGCGCTTTAAGGATAGTATAGACCAAGACCGTACTGAACAATGCGCTTTAAAGATAGTATAGATCAAGACAATACTGAACTATGCGCTTTAAGGATAGTATAGATCAAGACCATACTGAACTATGCGCTTTAAGGATAGTATAGTTCAAGACATACTGAACTTTGCGCTTTAAGGATAGTATAGATCAAGACATACTGAACTATGTGCTTTAAGGATAGTATAGACCAAGACCATACTGAACTATGCGCTTTAAAGATAGTATAGACCAAGACCATACTCAACTATGCGCTTTAAAGACAGTATAGATCAAGACCGTACTGAACAACGCGCTTTAAAGATAGTATAGTTCAAGACATACTGAACTATGCGCTTTAAGGATAGTATAGACCAAGACCATACTGAACTATGCGCTTTAAGGACAGTATAGATCAAGACCATACTGAACTATGTGCTTTAAGGATAGTATAGTTCAAGACATACTGAACTTTGCGCTTTAAGGATAGTATAGATCAAGACATACTGAACTATGCACTTTAAGGATAGTATAGACCAAGACCATACTGAACTATGCACTTTAAGGATAGTATAGACCGAGACCATACTGAACTATGGGCTTTAAGGATAGTATAGACCAAGACAAAACTGAACTATGCGCTTTAAGGATAGTATAGACCAAGACCATACTGAACTATGCGCTTTAAGGATAGAATAGACCAAGACCGTACTGAACAACGCACTTTAAAGATAGTATAGATCAAGACCATACTGAACTATGCGCTTTAAGGATAGTATGGACCAAGACCATACTGAACTATGCGCTTTAAGGACAGTATAGTTCAAGACATACTGAACTTTGCGCTTTAAGGATAGTATAGAGCAAGACCATACTGAATTATGCGCTTTAAGGATAGTATAGACCAAAACCATACTGAATTATGTGCTTTAAGGATAGTATAGACCAAGACCATACTGAACTATGCGCTTTAAGGACAGTATAGTTCAAGACATACTGAACTTTGCGCTTAAAGGATAGTATAGACCAAGACCATAGTGAATTATGCGCTTTAAGGATAGTATAGACCAAGACCATACTGAACTATGCGCTTTAAGGATAGTATAGACCAAGACCGTACTGAACTATGCGCTTTAAGGATAGTATAGACCAAGACCATAATGAACTTTGCGCTTTAAGGATAGTATAGATCAAGACATACTGAACTTTGCGCTTTAAGGATAGTATAGATCAAGACCATACTGAACTATGCGCTTTAAGGATAGTATAGACCAAGACCATACTGAACTTTGCGCTTTAAAGATAGTATAGATCAAGACATACTGAACTATGCGCTTTAAGGATAGTATAGACCAAGACCATACTGAACTATGCGCTTTAAGGATAGTATAGATCAAGACCATACTGAACTATGCGCTTTAAGGATAGTATAGACCAAGACCATACTGAACTATGCGCTTGAAGGATAGTATAGACCAAGACCATAATGAACTTTGCGCTTTAAGGATAGTATAGATCAAGACATACTGAACTTTGCGCTTTAAGGATAGTATAGACCAAGACCATACTGAACTATGCGCTTTAAGGATAGTATAGACCAAGACCATAATGAAATTTGCGCTTTAAGGATAGTATAGACCAAGACCATACTGAACTATGCGCTTTAAGGATAGTATAGATCAAGACCATATTGAACAAAAACGTACAGTCTAGTCTTTAACCTATAATATCCAATAAAACGAGATTTTATAAGCGACAAGAACTTTGAAAATCGAAATATAAGGCTTTTAACAATTGACATTGAGCTTTTCATTTACTCAACCATTAGGCTTCTAAACGCGACTCACTGACCTTTAGCGGACAGTGTACATCAAGATCAGACTGCACAGAACGTGCAGTCTGATCTTGGATCTACACTGTCCGATAAGAATATATTTTCCCCCCAAAAATAACATTGAAATGGCAGCATTTTGTTTTTTTACCATTTCTTGAAAGTTTCATGTTAGTTTTTTTGCAGGATTAGGGTTAATTTAGCCGCTTTAAGGTTAAAAGCTTTTGAACAATATGGCAAGAGTATTTCTATGGTTAAAGTTTATTGAATGCAAGAAGATTTTTGCTTTCCTAATTTCATTGTGATCGATGTTGAAATCCAGAAGTTGACTCGACGGACCAATAAAAACTTCGTGGAAATATGGTTTCATTGAATTAGACTGTAATCGAGACGGAAGAAAACCCACGTTTCAATACGCTACAGTGCGAATGCACGCAATTAGAACGTTTGAGTTCTTGACCAAAACAGTCAAAGGTTTTCACGACCCTCGACTAAAGAGGCTTTTGGAACAGAGATAAGAAGATAATTCTGGTAACCAGCATTTTCTCCCTCCTCTTTCCTTTGTAGTATCTATCACATCAGAGACGAATTCCATCATTTGGAATGGATCTTATTAATTGTCTGCAAATGCTTTGAATGCTTTTAATTTGGATAAGTCTCGGATATTGTCGTCTAGTTAGGAGTTTATGTACCTGTTTATATCATAAACCTGGGTCCGTATTCACCAACCATTCTTAAGTCTAAGATCAACCATTCAGCTCGTTTAATTCTGGATTTGGAAAGTAACACAACTTCTGATTAGCTAAACCATTTGGTTAAGCCAATCAGAAGTTATGTTACTTTCAAATTTAGAAAATTCTTGCGAATAAGACAACGAAATTCAATGTTCTTAAGAATGATTGGTGAACAACCGAAGTTGATTTTGCTTCAAGTGTTGATCAAGATCAGACTGCAAAAACATGTGGTGTGGTCTTAAATATACACTGGAAGCATTAGTAAATCATTCTGGATAAAAGCAACCTTAAAGTTGCACTTTTTTTAATCCTATCTCTAGACTGAATATGTCCATTGGGTTTATTCAAGGTTGTCTGGGTTAACTCTGTACTAAACAACAAAATGTTGGACTCGACCCAATTGAAAGGATTCGCTGATGACAAATTAATCGTAATTCAAATGATGATTTCTGACTTTAAAAGGGTAGAAAACGTTGTGGGAAAAGGAGAAAATGCTGCTTAGCAGCATTTTCTCCTTTTCCCACAATGTTTTCAAAAGCCTTTTTCTTAAGAGTCGTTAAAACTCTGGATTGTGTGGTAACGGTTTTTTAGAGATTCTGGCACCAGATTCCAGACAAAACTTTAGTCCATTCGCAGCTCAACTTTGAAAACCGACTTAAAGTCGTTGAATTTGCTGATTAGGTCTGAAATTTTGATCACAGATTTTCATAAATAACTAGAGCGTTGTTTTTTGCACTCTTCAAAAACGGAGATAAAATTGAGAGTAAAAGTTCCGGAACAAACGTCAATTTGTTCTTGTCGTCTGCAGTAAATACAAACAGTAATATTGTTTAATTTGATATCGTCTCTGCGTATTTGCGAGGAATAGAAGTACCCTTTTTTTTTAATTTGGTATTTTGATCAGAAAGTGTCGTCACTGTCACCTTTTTCCTGTGACCCGGCGAGTTACTATTACCATGTGGCGGACTTTAATGGATAAAATATGACTCTTTTTGCCGCAGAAATGGAAAACAGGCTATAGATTTCAAGTGTCTAATAACAAAGTTCCATTGCATAATTATTGTCTCCTCTTAAAATGTTTTATATGTTAAATGTGTGAATTAACCATTAAAGATGTCTGACAAATTGAGATAAATAACGAAGCGGCATAGATAGAATTGAGATAAAAAGATGAAACTGCTGAGCTTTTTCAAAGATGTGGGAGAGAGAGGGAGAGAGAGAGAGAGAGAAAGAGAGAGTTCAGAAATTTTATTGCCGTAAATATAGGCCTCTGGCCCAAAATACATGTCAAGCATACAGATAGCTATTGATTATGCCCTTTATACCCTTTTTAATGAGAGAGAGAGCGAGAGAGAGAGAGAGAGACAGAGACAGAGACAGAGACAGAGAGAGAGAGAGACAGAGAGAGACAGAGACAGAGAGAGAGACAGAGAGAGAGACAGAGACAGAGAGACAGAGAGAGACAGAGAAACCGTTACATCAATCCACTATTCCACGGGTTGAGCCAGCATTAATTTTTTCACCACCAATGAAATAAATAAGACGATTTCTATTTCGACAGCTGTTACTACTATTCCACGTAAAATGAAAAGGTAACTTTGACGTTCAAAAAACATCAGCGGATGGTGTAGATCAAAGATCAGACTGCACGTTCTGTGCAGTCTGATCTTGATCTACGCCGTCCTTAAAAGCTATCCACGTTTCCATTGCAATGAAAGAGTTTAAAAAAAACCACATTGTATTGTTTTATGTTCATTTCGAGATATCTATTTTTTTTCCTCACCATTCCTTTTTGAACCACAGATCATCAATTACATTTATAGATCACTTTCACCACATTCAATTACTGCACATTATCGTCTCACAGATAAGATATTATGGTGATCCATCAGTAAATAAATCAGTTGTCCTTACTCATTGAAAGAATACAAATCTTACAACAAAGTTTTCCAATGTTCACAGATGGTATAGCTTTTTTTGTTGTTGTTGTATTCGTGGAGGGGATTTGAGTTGTGCGATGGTGTAAGGAGGTTTTTAGATAAAAATGAAGATATGGCGATAAAAGAAGAACTAAATTATTACAAATTTGAAAAACTAACGCCTCTGCCGCGTTCGTCCCGATCAGAAGTGGAAGACCAATTAAGCCATCCTGATTGCAGCTCGATGTTTTGTGATTCAATCACGTTTAAATACAGCAAGGTTGGTGACCTTGACTAACTTCGGGTTGATTTGGCGTTACCGTAGCTGCACACCAAGATGTCTTTCCTGTCTGACGAGCATCACTATGCTGGTCTTTTGCTATTTTGAATGCAGAGTGAAAATCACCATCTTTGACTCTCTGCGGTACTTTTATTGGCAAGCCTAGAGCTTTACCATTTCAGCCATGCTCTGTGGAAAGGGAGCTTAATGCATCTCGGTGATCCATGCTACCAAGCAAGCCATCACATACTTGTGGACCCATAATAGCCACCTTTTTTAACAACCGACTCAATCCTGAAGTAGACTGGTCCTTAGACATACAGAAAACTGACCAATAGCGAAAAGTTTCAGCCCAGGTCAGCCTGCGCAGACTGCGCAGGCTGACCTGGGTCGATACTTTTCGCAGATGCATTAAGCCCCTTTTTCACATAGCATGGCTCAATTGCTTTTATCATATATTTGTCCACAGGCCAAAACAAGAAGCTAAAACAATGGCACCTGAGCAACCAATAGCATTCTTTGCCTCTTCATCTCAAACATAAGTACCCTTGAAAAATCACGATGAAAAAAAAAAGGTTCTTCCTGATTGTAGACTATGTTCCTTTAAGCGGTCAAAGGCATAAAGTAGTTCCCTGAGAACTAATACACTTACACTCAGTTGCCGGCAATCATCAAAATAGAATCAGAAATAAAATTTACGACCTGTTCTTTCATTTTCACTTATAAAACAGTGCAGCGGAAGCGCTCACTGTCAAATTTTGAAACGGGACCACTTTTGACTATTAAGACCCGGATGCACTTCGCAGTGGTACGTAGTGTTCAACAGATTGCGCCAGAGATCTACTTTTTATAGAGGTATTGGTTGTATTTGACCTTTCCGTGGCGACGTAGAACGAACTGTCTGATTAGAATTCTGCGGACTACGCAAAATATTTGAGCCATGCTCCGGTAAAGGGGGCTTAATTCATCTCCGTGATACATTATACCAAGCAAGTCATTACATAATTATGGATCCGTTAAATCTACTTCGGCTAACAAATGATTGAGTCTAAATGTAGACTGGTCCTTTGACAAGTAGGAAATTGGCCAATAGCAAAAGGTTTCGACCCAGGTCAGCCTGCGCGGATTGCGCAGGCTGACCTGGGTCGATACTTTTTGCAGATGTATTAAGCCCCCTTTTCATAGAGCGTTGCTCAATTATTATGTAATAAAATTTACATAAAGTACGAGATAATGGAAGTTCTTTGCATATCGAAATTCCTTGCATATCAATAATCAAAGAAAACGGAACCGGAAAACACATTTCACCATTAAGTACTCTACCTCCTAATCCCATTTTTAAGGAGCCTCGTGGAAAGCGCTTTTTGAAAACATTTTGGAAAAAGAAGAAAATGATAGTGACAAGCATTTTCTGCTTTTCCACAACGTTTTCTACTAATTCAAAGACATATACTATCATTCAAAACCACATTAAAATTGTTGTCTGCAAATGCTATCATTTTTCTTTTTTTGGTCAAATCAAATGTTACCTAGTACAGAATTAATCCTTTGGTCGCCACCAACAAAAACCAGATATTTTCAATCTGTAAATGAGCCGTCCTCTGGTAAAGGGGGGGGGGGGGGGGGAAGGGGTTACGCCTCACCGTGATGCATTATTCTAAGTAAGTTTTCGCATAATAATGCAAGGGCATAGCTGCCTGTAGGCAAAAACGCAGTTCAGTGGGTACAACCACCACCACCCTCCCCACCATACATATAGTGACAAATGATGAGTTTGCTAACGATGATCTTTCAACAGCATTGCTTGGTCTGGTTTGTATTGGAGGGTAACGCAATTTTAATAGCTTAATTCATATCTTGGCGACTAGTGCACTTACGTATGTGTTTTCTAGCTTTCTCACACCAGCAATGACACAACTATCGTTCCAAGCCAATGACTACTTCCTTGCATGCATCAAGGGTGGGAGGCGAAAAATCGCCGGAAAGAAAGTTTGCTGCAACCGAGTGTCGAAACCGCAACCAACTGGTCACGAGTCAGATACCCTTACCACTGAACCACCCGACCAGGATCAACAATATTGCAGTCATATCGCTCAGTCGGTCACAAAAAGGGCTTGAAATCAAAGGACCGCTGGTTCGATTCGCCATCTCGGCCAAGATCCTCTCTGCGGATTGGTGGTAGTCATTGCGACAGGGTTTACTCGTTATGTGCAGTCTGATCTCCATCTACTCTGTCTGCAAATGCGCATGAACTCAGGCTCAGCAGCCTCAGGGTAAATGTTTTTTTAACCCCTTGGCTGCTGGGCGCCACTAAAAGACCTTTTGCGGACAGCGTAGATCAAGATCAGACTGCACAGAACGTGCAGTCCGATCTTAGATCTACACTGTCCGATAAGAAGATATTTTTCCCCCGATGATAACTTTAAAATAACAAAATTCGGCTTCATACTATCGGCATGAAAGTTTCATTTCACTTATTTAGTAGGCTAAAAGTTGAAGGTGTAAAGAAACCAATATCCATTGTGTTGAATGTTTAGAGTAATTAAAATCAGAGGTTAATGTTTTATTACTTCAATCGATCTTCGCATACAGTTCAGAATACAAAGCAATGCATTGTCTTAATCCCAAAAATGCTAGATAAATAAAATGAAATGCTCAGCCGATGGGAAAGAAAATCATTTTACATATTCAAAGCTCTGTTTGACAGAATACATGACAGGAATCAGACTGCACGTTCTGTGCAGACTGATCTGAATCTAGGCTGTCTGCCAAAGCACATTGAGTCCCGCACGGAAGCCTATTGGTTCACAACAGCTCTACAATAACATATATGGCTGACCTATTACTTCATCTTTATGTTATTATTCTGCACAGCTTGGTCGTTGGATCTAAAATATCTGTAATCAGCCCTTAAGGTGCTCATGGTATGCAAAAGGTCAATAATACTAATGTAGGTATGTACAGATAAAATTAATTTTCAGTAACTTGACTCCTTTGCCTTACGAATTCTATGTGACTAAAATCTGTGGAAAAATGTAAATCTTTTCTCGCAATCAATCTCTTACAAATTAAAGAACAATTCTTCCTGAGCAGCCTAAGCGTTAATAGGAAATCCTAGGTATTTCCGGTATCCACAAGGATGTATAACTGGATGTGACAGCTCGCATAACAGGGTACAGTCACTTCCAAGACAGACGCGCGGAATACAAATATAACGCTACTCTTAGAATTTTAGGATGCAACTTGTGCAACGCGAGCCTATTATGTATAACCGGATGTGCAGAACGCATCGCCGCCAAAAAGTGTACTGGCACGATAGAAAATATATCTCACCATTTATGAACATCAACACAGAAAAGAAAACACTTTTTTTATTTACATAAACAGTTTTACTCGTGTGTTTTGTCTTTTTATTCGAACACTGCTTTTGTTTGCACAAAATGATATCATCTGCCAAAGCGTCATGAAAAATAACTTCATCCCACGTTTTGTCTAAAAATAAGCATTAAAAGTTTCGAAAAGAATTAACCACAGTACATTACTGTCTGTCTTCGACCGCAGGGTACAAACCTCCTGATCCAATCCTTATCAACCCTTAATTTATAAAATAAATGGAAGGAAGATTTATAGCAATAAAAAACCCTTAGTATGGCGATTTCAGAATCATTTTTGTAGGAATAAAGTCTCTCCACATCGGACAGTGTAGTTCCAAGATCAGAATCCACGTTCTGTCCAGTCTTTTCTTGGTCTGCGCTGTTCGCAAAGGCTTCTTGAGTCGCACTTGACAGCCTAAGGGTTAAAATAAGTCGTGTCTTATTGCTGTCACTGCAAAGTGATTATTTTGTCTTTCTTTTTCGAACGCTTATAAAATGCATAGATGTACGTTTGTGCAGTCTGATTTTGATCTGCACTGTCAACAAAAATTAAGGTTACCAGCTATTACACCTGGATCTTTGTAGTTTACGAAACACTGAAGCAAACTGAGAAAACGGTCATTTTAGGCATATTTTTTTTTCAAATTGACACTTTGCTTTCTTGTCCCATCTTGCCTCCCCTTAGCACCAGTTTGAACCTTATAGAAATGAGCCATGCTCTTGCCAAAAGAGGCTTCATGCATCTCCGTGATGCATTATGCCAAGCAAGTCATCACCTGATTTTGGATCAATAAAATTCATTTACACAAACAATCTACCGGATATTGAGGTAGAATGGTCCTTCGACATACAGAAAAAATACAAATAGCAAAAAGTTTCGAATTATTTCAGCCTGTGCGGACTGCGCAGGCTGAAATGGGTCGATACTTTTTCCAGATGCATTAAGCCCCCTCCCCCCCCCCCCCCCCCACACACGATTTAACAAAGCAAGACTCATTTTATTGTTAATATGTGTATTTTTCACGTATTTTCCGACAAGAGGTCATTAAAAAGAATATGTTTCAGGCTCTATTTTTCAATGGCAAGGTAGGGTGTAATATTACAACTCGGCTATCATTTACAAAAATTACATATACTACACAAAGAAGAAAGCGGAAATGACGTATCATATTTTGCATTCATTAGTCGCAACTGTCACATGACTTTATAATTGAAAGATTTTGACGGAAAATATTCTTCCACGGGAATATCCTTTGGCAAACCATTGCAGACTGATGATCCGAGCGTTTGAAAAGATGAAACCAAGGAAAGATTTGAATAGTTACGCGGTCTGTGTAAGTGGTTTCTGTGATATATGATACTGAAAAGCGGCGAAAAGGCCTCATGGATTAAAAAAAAAAGTACTAGTAAGAGCTGCTAAAACTAATTTGAGCGCCGATCTAACAAAATGGGGGTTAATACATCTCTGTGATGCATTATACCAAGCAAGACATCATATAATAATGAATCCATAAAATCCATTTGTCGAACAACCGACTGAATTGTGAGGTAGAATGGTCTTTCGACAAGCAGAAAAATCACTAATAGCAGAAAGTTTCGACTCAGGTCAGCCTGCGCGGACTGCGCAGGCTGACCTGAGTCGATACTTTTTGCAGATTCACAAGAATCCCCCGTTTCACAGAGCATGGCACACTTCTAATAGTCTAACAGCTCTGTCTGTCGAACTTTCCACGCAACTTGATAACTAGCGTAATGACAACTTTCGTGTGACAAACGGCATGAGGAATGCTACAGCAAACAATATATCAATAAGGAGATATTTCTCGTGTGTTTTAAACATGTCTTTCTGTCACGCCATTTGTTTTGCAGGCGATTGAAAATTATCAGTTTTGTGGAGATAATAAAGAAAAAAAAAAGGCTTTTGAAACCAAGTCTAGTTGTCTGTCACTTTCAAAGTGCTAAAAAAAAGTGTAATGACAAAATGTAGGAGCACAGTATTCTGTAATATGGGAGCGGCTAGAGTCACTAATATAGTTTTGTATTAACATGAATTGCAATTCGTTTGCGAAGAAACAACTATGGACCGGATTCACCTACACTGCATGTTACTGGTTCAAGTCGAAATTCAAAAATATCTAGCCAATTGATTGGCTAATACCATAGGCACTTGGTTTCCGTGACTTTCAGTTTCACAACTTAATTTATTTCTGTTTGCTATAAATACTAGAAGGTTTCTCATAGATGACCGCTGAGAAACCTTCTAGTAGTTAGAGTGTACAGAAATAAATGCAAGTTGTACAACAAAAAGTAATGGAAATCAAGTACCTATGACTAATACGTACCAGGTGCCTATGTCTAATTTAGTTGTTCATTCACGCACATGTACCTGTATACAGGGTCTTTACCCAGATGATTGCTTCTTCACTAGATGATCGAATTCTGGGGCCGTATTCACCAACCATTCTTAACGAAGAAAGTTCTAAGAGTTATTCCTCAGAATTTTCTATATTTGAAAGTAACACAACTCCTGATTGGCTAGACCATTTTCAGCAAATAAATGGTTTAGCCAATCAGAAGTTGAGTTACATGTACTTTCAAATTCGGAAAACCTTGGAGAAAAAGACTGTATAATGTTCTTAAGAATGGTTGGTGAAAACGGAACCTGGGTCCTTATTCATCAATCATCCTTAAGTACGTCCCCAGTCGTATTCACCAGAATTTTCTAAATTTGAAAGTAACACAACTTCTGATTGGCTAAACCATTTGGTTTATCCAATCAGAAGTTGTGTACTTTCAAACTTTGAAAATCTTGAAGAATAAGACAAAGAATATTCTTAAGAATGGTTGATGAATATGGACCCAGCTGGACGTTCTAAATTAAAAACATTTGCGGACAATAAATACATGTAATATATGTTTCTAATGACAAGACTATTCTTTTGAAGGGTAGAAAATATTGTGTCGGTTACCAGCATTTTCTTCTGTTCCAACAATGTTTTCAAGAGGCTTCGGGTCGCTTACACGCGGGATTGTTTGGTAAAGGGTTACCTCCCACTGATCTACAGTTATGCAATAATTGTCATCTCTAGTAGAAAGTAGTACCGGAAACATATCTTATAGTGCTAAATAATCCAATATGGATATTTCGGTCAGGCAAAAAGCTATGAGCTCATTAATATTGCAGTATTTCAAGACTATTTATGGTCTAGAATATCTATTCGTATCTGCACTGTCAACGTCCTGTGGGACATTTTTGTTAAAATAATCTTGATCTTGCGATGTCTGGGTCTCTTTATCGACTGAGATATCAATTATTAGGTAACTTGCTGAATACATATTATTCGTTATGCACTCTTACGGGTAATTCATCATGTTTGCAACGGTTTGTGCACCCTTGAGTGTGTTTGTTGCAAAAAGAACACATGGCTTCTTTCTCTTTGATTTCTCCTTTCTCCTGGGTCTGTTTCCACCAACCATTCTTGAGAATATTCTTAGTCTTATTCTCCAAGATATTCATGAAAGTTTGAAAGTAACACAACTTCTGATTGGCTAAACCATTTGGTTTAGCCAATCAGAAGTTGTGTTACTTTCAAATATAGAACATTCTGGAGAATAAGACAAAGAACGTTCTTAAGAAAGGTTGGTGACTACGGGCCCAGGTCATTTCTACTTGAGCCACGATGTGCACAGGAAACGGCCTGGTCAAGTCGTCTTCTCGTGGTAATAAGATGTAACATCAGAACGAATTGCTTCCGGGTCGTGGTTGTCAAAAGTAGTCCCACTTGAATGCTTGAAATCAAGCACTTCTGCTATACGGTTTTCTCAGAAAAGGTGAAATGACAGACATGAAATGTGTTTGTGATGTTCAGTCGATCCTTTCTGGAAATGTTGAAGTTAAATATGCTGTTTCTTTGGAAGCTATTTGGTGCCCATGATCTGATCAAAATGCATGGTCTAACACTAGTCAGGACCCCGCCCCCTTTCTTTTTTAATCTGATTTTCCTAGGATAGTTGTGTTTGGGAAGGAATAGCAAAAAAAAAATCTGGCTCACGATGCCACTTTTTATACCTACTTACAGGGATCGATGGTCTTCACACTCTTCAGAAAAATCTATGGCTTTATCAGGGAATTAGCAACTCACTGCCGAAGAGAGCGAACTCACCCTATTTTCAATGTACCAGAAAAGCGTGACATCATAAGTGTGTGAGATGAACAAAAGGGGAATAACTCAATGATCATTTCCTACTACATGTCCTGAGCCTGTACAGACATTCACATGTACAGGTAAATAAAAATATTTTGTGTGTATCAATCTAGTCATTATATTACCTCCCACTGACAGGGATATGCAATAATTGTCATCTATAGTAACAATGACTTATATGAACTGCAACCTAGGTTAGTTTTCACTAAACATTCTTAAGAACGCTTTTAGTCTCATTCTCCAGATTTTTCTAACTTTGAAAGTAACACAACTCCTGATTGGCTAAACCATTTGGTTTATGTTTTTATTCCTTTTGAGATTCGGTCATAACTTACACTCCGGCCTCTTTGTGCTTAAAACCTCTTGGCTTTGTATACTTGTGACACTTTGATTTGAATTCCCCGAGTGTCTTGAATGTATTCATGCCTCCACCCCCATCAAAGCCTTACTTGATTCCATTGTGCTGTAAATGAGCAGTGCTAACCAATAGTCTGTCGAGTTTTGTATTGAAAAAGACTTCGTTAGGCGTAATGCCAATTATTAGGACTACGAGATGTGACTGCAACCATAGAATGTCAACCAAGACCAGACTGCATGTATATGCTTCCAGATCTATGCCAACTGTGTCGCGCTTGGTAGCCTGTAGGTTAACATTCCATATTGCAGTGCGGAAATATCGGTAACAATGTGGACATGACTACTGCATATATTACGGGAAGGAAAAAAAACAGAGGAAAACACAATGTATGCAATATTACATCATCGCTGTGGTAAGCCGAAGAAAAGCAATTAGTTGTGATGGGCATTGTCTCCGTTATCCGTAATATGCACATGTATATTTCTTGGTCATAGACGCTATTTATCCTTTCGTTCTCCCTTCTTCGATATAGGTGTATAACCTGGGCCCAGTATCACGAAAAAAAACCTGAAGTCTCTTATTTTACTCAACTCTACTAATGGTCCCAGGTTCTGACTTAACTTGAGTTCGTTCTTTGAGACGCATTTTAAATAATAATGACATTAACAGACTGCAGTGAAGTTCTCAAATACTGAGTTGACACTACTTTTCAGACTCAACTAAGCACAACAAGTGGACTTCAGTCAATTAAGAGGTTTAAGTCCATTATTTTACTGAGTTGAGCCTGAAACGTTACGTCAACACAGGACTTGAGAACGTTACATAAGTCTGTTAATGCTAGTGAAATGTGTCTGGAACAACAAACTCAACGTCAGTCGGAAAATCAGTCTGTCGGCGGATTTGAGTAAAATAAGAGACTAAACTACATAAAGATTTTCGTGAGAGCGGGCCCTGGCTTTTAACCTACTTCTTGGTATTAATCCAAATGGAAAAAGGAAATACTCGATTTGTTAAAATATGTAAACTTCTCAGAAACAGTTGGAGTCAGTACAGAATTTGTTCATGTTTGGCAGGAAAAGGGCTAAACAAAGGTAAAATAGTCATTATCTAAAATAACAGCCGTAATAAAACAGTTGCAGTGAAACAAATGGTTTTAGGCAAGCTTTTGATTTTAAACAGTATAACTGGGAAAAAAATAATAAGACTGGATCGGACTCAACAACCGGATCGGCATCGGATCGCACGTAACTCTTATCCTGCTAAATAACTTAAATGAAACTTTCAAGCCGACAGAAAAAAACCCGAATGTTGCTATTTCAAAGCTTTTTTTTTTTAGAAAAACATTTCCTTATTGGACAATGTAGATTCAAGATCAGACTGCACGTTTTGTGCAGTCTGATCTTGAATCTACATTGTCCGCAAAAGGTCATTAAGTCGCGTTTAGCAGCCTAAGAGATAATAAATGGATTGGGCCTGATTTCATCACGTTTTGACGGTTTTCTAATACCTACTGCTTTTCACATCTGTTGTAACTTGCGATTAATATTTCATTATGCTTGATTAAACTTCTGGTTTATTGATAACGTTAATATCAAAACAGAAATATTTCTAAATATAATGGCTGAAGAAGATTCGACCCAACGGCAGATACAATACGGAGAATACTCGTGCCCAAGAAACTTAGACCAAAAAATTGACGAAGATTTAACAGCACTTGTTTAAAGTGCTATGGTTTATTTATGCTATCTGAATCATCAATGAACGACCAATTACAATATTTGCTTCTTAATATAAAATAGGTTCTGGGTCTCGATCCGGTTATTTAGTCCGATGTGGCGAATTTAAGCATTCATTTACAAGCGGCCCAAATTTAAACGTATATACAAGGGCCGTCATAATTTTGTAATTTTCTACAAAAGGAACTTTAAAACCACAGTAGGCCTATTTGCGTTCTAAATATAGGCTGGGAATAATTACTTACTTAGCAGTTTAGCGCTAAGAGAAGACTATTATAAAATGAGATATATCGGCTACATGTCCCTAAACATATTTTCCAATTCTTACATCTATCTGACAGGGTGTTTCAAGAACACAGTTACAGCCAAAATACATTTTTCACGACACTTAATGGACAACTTCGAGAACCATTCGGGAAAGGCAAGTAACTCTTTCAAATCAATTGGCAAAAACATTGGCTTTTGCGTACGGCATAGATCAAGCTCAGACTGCACAAAACGTGCAGTCTGATCTTTGATCTATATCTTCCGATTGTTAAGCCAAGCTTTGAAGATAAAACTCTGTCTGAATTTCAGTAGTTTGTATTGATAGCTGTCGAAAGAGGGTTCAATGCATCTCTGTGATGCATTGTACAAATCAAGTCATCACATAGCTATGGATCAATAAAATTCATTTTGTATAACAACTAATTGAAACATGGGGTATACTAGTCGTTTGACATGCAGAAAATTGACTTAGAGCAAAAAGTGTCGGCCGAGGTCAGCCTGTGCAGTCCGCACAGGCTGACCTAGGTCGACACTTTTTGCAGATGCATTAAGCCCCCTTTTCACAGCGCACGGCTGAAATGTCTTGGGCGCTGAAAGAGGTCAGAAGCAATTTTCTGTAACAAGTAATTCCTTTCTTACACGTCCTAGGTGTTTCTTTCTGATAGTTCTCACTAGGTCTAACTGCTGTTTGTGAGAAATTGGTTCAAACCTTTACTAAGCAATGCCGTGTTTTCACGACCGTGAGGAAAAAATGCTTTCGAAAATAAGAAAGGGGTTGAAAAGGAGAAAATACATGAACCGGATTCACTTGTCGTCTGCGAATGTTTTCGATATGGACGGGTCCAGACTGTTATTTCGTAAAGATTTAAAGGTGGGTATTTAGATTTTTCACATATATTTTTTATATATATCACTGAAATTTATATGAAAAAACAATACAAATCATCAATAGTTAAGAATCATAAAATAACAAAAAAAAAATTTTTTTTTTTTTTTTTGATGGTGTTCCCTTAAAAGGCTACGTAGCCTCTTAAGGTATTTTTAGATTTCGTGCCAGAAATCAAAAAAGCATCGTGGGAATGTCAAGTGACTGGCACGTGACTAATGACGCTTAAATTCCATAACATAACAAACATATAGTTATTTTCCATAATGTCTTCTTCGAACGCTATGTTTGAAGCTTCGTCTGTGTATTTCCGGTATGTAAATGAGCGAGTTGCTCATGTAAAAATAGACCGTGTTTCCCGTCGGTGTCGACCTGGGCCGTAGTAAATCTCCAATTTCTCTTGTTGTCGGATGGTTTTCGGCCACTGGGGTTTTATGAATGAAAATTAAAAGGCTTTGGGAGTATAAGGATAATTTTTTTGTATTTTTGTAAAATTTTCGTCCCAAAATTTGAAGGGCCACCTTTAAGGGTAGATCCTTAGTAGCGCCCCGCTTTACTAAGGTAGTTACGAACGAAATTTGCGTAAGTTTTACGTAACTATAGTATAGTGGCATTAATCTGCTACGAGATACGAGATAGCTATCATGATTATTTTAGAAAACTATTGCGATAAATCAAAGTTTCATGGAAATTTTATCTAGATAAAATATTGATTTATCGCAATAGTTTTCTAAAATAATCATGATAGTTATCTCGTATCTCGTGGCAGAAATATGCTACCATACTATAGTTACGTAAAACTTACGCAAATTTTGTTCGTAACTACCTTAGTAAAACGGGGCCCTGGCAGGTGGTTCTTTATCTACGATTATTTTCATTCTTCTACAGTCGACATTTAAATCCCCATGTACAGTGTCTATCCTTCATGTGATGTTTAACGGTGATACAGTAACGTGAACGAAATTTGTGGACCTTCCGACAGGTAAATAAGACCCTACAGTACAATATGAAGATAGTTCTATTTTTGACAAGAGATTTTCAGATCTTTATTTATATTGTCCGTGAGAAACCAACGCTCAGGAGGCATTCCGTAGGTTGGTCCAAAGGCAGCAAATACATGTAAAGTTCGTTTAACCCTTTACCAAACACTCCCGGGTTTTAACAACAAAGAAGAAAACGTTTTTTGAAAGCATTGTGGGGAAATGAGAAAACGCCATGGTAACCAGCATTTTCCGCTCCTTTCCCACAATGTTTTCCATCCTTTCCAAGACACACTCCACATTAAATTTGTCCAGTGCAACTGCTTTCAATTTAGACGTGTTTGAAATTTTGTCGTTTGGTAAAGAGTTAAGCCGATCGAACTGCTTCTCCCGATATGTTTTGCTATTCCCGTATGTTGCCAACAACCACAATATAGGTCATAAGTACATTCAAATTAGATCTAATAAAAACATATCTCTCTTCGCAGCTGTTTAGATTTTAGTATGTTAAATTTCCCGAATCGATATTCAAACTATACGAATTCTAACCTAACTTATACGTAAACTGAAAAAAAAAAAACGGAAAAGATTCAAAGGTTCACACAAAGTATTTAGTGTGGTACCTTGCAACTTACTTAACTTTCTACCACACGACAAAATTTTAGATCTGTCCAAATTGAAAACATTTGCAGACGACAAATTAAATGTTACTTAAAACATAAAAAAGAAAAAATTCAAAGTTAGAAAACATTGAGGGAAAAGAAGAAAATGCTGGTAACCAGAATTTTCTTCTTTTCCCACAATGTTTTCAAAAGCCTTCTTCCTCATGGTTGTTAAAATTCGGGATTGTTTGGTAAAGGGTTAACTTGACCCGTAGACTGCCGAGAGCAATCAAGATTAGACAGCATAAAACTTGCAGTCTGGCCGTTGATCTTTATCATCCGCTTGATTAGTCAAGCATAGTGGGTGAACATCTAATTTATGAGTGGATTGTATTTTCAGATATTCAACAGTCGAAAGAGGTCGAGTTTCCTTGTACATGATCTAAACTCAAACTTTATCAGTTTGCATCATATCTGAGTGACGTGATAATGAAACCAAATGAATACAAATATAGATGGAGTAATTTGCACAACTTTAGGCTTTCACGTGACAAGGGAGACAATTATATTTTAAATTACTTCTCTTCATCCTCCAGGCGCTTGACCTATATTTGCATTGATCCAAACGCATTACTCCAGATTCCTGCCATCGGGATATTATTGAAGCAGTTTTGGTTCCATTATAAATACCATGATGTACGGAAGTTGCTTTTGTAGTGAATAGCCTCATCCGCAAAAGGGACATAACTGTGTCAAAAATATATTGATCGTTACCTGCCCTTCTGATATTTTCCCCTATTGGTAGTTAACAACTAGCCTTAGTCTGAGTAAATGTCTTCAGTTATGACAGAGGTATGAGAAAATGTCAAGGTTTTGGCATGACACCAACACACACGCAGATGCAAAGGCTATAAAAACACCTCGGCGTTATCTTGGAAAGCGGTCGAGCTAATTTTTTCATGATTCTTAGATATTTGTATTCCTATGATAAATGAAAAGCAAGTTTATAGTATCATTAAGGACTGTCATAAGGTAATAACACTGAAACAATGCAAATCAATGGAAATGTTTTGATATAAATGTTGTACAAATGACGCATTATCGGCTTCTCAGTGCTCTTGTCTCGCACTAAAGTGGTTTTGTTCCATAAATCTATTAAACAAGCTCGTAAATAGAAATCAATGCATCTTAAAGCAGACAGCACTATGGCAAACCAGACAGAGGACCCAAGTGTGACACAGTAGCTCACGAGTGTTTTACGTCCCTGGAGTTTACATCTCTTGCAAACATTGACTGAAAAGGATCACTAGCATTTTAAAGGAATTGCTCATCTTCCCTTATGTTTTCAACAAATGAATTAGAGCTCTATTTAATAAATTATTCTTTTAATTATTGTTATTGTTATTGTTTTTTTTTTTTGTTCTGGTTTCTTAGGTACAAAATTAGCCAATAAAAAAAAATATTTGAGGAATTCAAAAGAGAAATCAGATCTAGATAGATCTATATGTTGAAAAAAAATGAAGAAAGATTTGAGCCAATTCATGTGTGTATACTTCAACAACAGTAGTGTATGTCCGAAACACATATAAACCTAATGTTTATTATGTAATGCTGAATTTCTGTCTAGAATTACTTAACCCTTAAACTGCTAGGCGCCACGCACTCAACTTCTTGGCGCCACGCACTCACCTTTTGTAGACAGAGAATATCAAGAACGTGCAGTCTGATCTTAGGTCTTCTCTGCGCGACAAGGAGATAAGTTTGAAATAACATTATTCGGATTCTCACTATCGGCTTGAAAATTTTATTCAACATATTTAGCAGGTTACTGGTTAAGAATGTAATATACAGTTTACAAGTCTTACGCTTGCTGCACCTAGAATCCGTATGCTTTCTTTCATAACTAGTGGGTGACACAATATCTTCGTCATACTATACAAATATTGATCGACAACATAGCGACACAACCTAATTAAATGTTTTCAAAAGAGAAAAAAAAAACTCAGAAAAAGCCAGAAGGTACCTGCGCGAAATGGAAATCGTTAATTGAATTTGAGCTATACTCTGGCAAAAGTGGGCTTAATGCATCTCCGTGATGTATTATATCAAGCAAGCCATCACATAATTATGGATCCATAAGGTTCATTTTGTCTAACAACCAATGGAATCATGAGGTATACAGTAGTTCTTGGTTACACAGGAAATTGACCAATAGCGAAAAGTTTCAACCCAGGTCAGCCTGCGCGGACTGCGCAGGCTGACCTGGTCGATACTTTTAGCAGATACATTAAGCCCCCTTTTCACAGCGCTTGGCTCATTTATTATGTCAAAAAGCTACATGTACAGGCGTCAAAAGAAATCCATCAACATCGAAACAGATTTTCTGGATCCCTGCAACTATTAGCAACATATTGTATGACAACAGCATCAGTGCAGCGTGTAACTAGCTCCCGATTTGCTGACAGTGTACATCAAAACCAAACTGCACAACCTGGAATCTTTGACAAATACTTCACACAGCATTCCACTGGCTGATTTTTGGCATAAACATCGTCGAAACAGTTAAAACTTCTGCGGTGAGTGACTCCTTCATTAGAATGAGCCGCTAGGAATTCGAACTAACGAGTCTTACGTTTAAAGCCCTGTGCATTAACGACTGAGCTACAGAGAGAGGGAGAGAGAGAAAGAGAGAGAAAGAGAGAGAGAGGGAGAGAACTATTTCTCCTCCAGCAGTAGAAATATTTCCAATTAATTAGATGATTGAAGAAGACACTCCTTTGATCAAAATAGCTCATTTTTTTTTTTGTCGAAAAATCCGTCAGACTTTTATCGCGACCTAAATTACCGGAAAATTACTGTGTCTTTTTAATATCTCTTGAAAGGACCGTTTTGGACAATATTTGCCTCTTTTCCCCACAATGCTTTCCGTATATTATAGGACGATACTGTCCTTTTCCATCATATTAATATTAAGGAATACATCTAGTATTTTATTGACTTAAACTATACAAAGTTTTTCGTCATCAACATGAAAAATAGACATAAATCTATTACGGTACAGGTCAGTGGCACACATACAGAAAGTTTTAGCGTAGACGACAATGCTGTTGTATACATTTTTACAATAAAAGGGGAGTAGAGAGAAAGAAAAAAGGGAAAAAATGAATACATGGGAAAAAGTTGGGTAAGATATTGAAAAAAGAAAAAAGCGCATTAGGAGGAAGAACATAATGTCATTTTGAAAAACAATGAGAGTGATAAAAGATATAATATTATTATGTATGTCCGTATGTGATTTGATGAGGTTTCAACACTTAATCAGACAACAAAATTTTAGACTCGACCAAATTCAAAGCAATTTTAAATTCCATATATCTTAAAAGATAACTTCTTTCTTTGAAAAAATAGGAAACATTGCGGAACAAGAAGAAAATGCTGGTTAACTCGTCAAAATTCGGGATCGTATGGTAAAGGATTAAAGTTTATTTAACATTGCTTTAGGAATCAACAGAACTGTTTAGTCAACGACCTCCACTTCCGTAAAAGAACCGCTAAAAGTGGTTTTTCGTTTTTGACCAAAATATAATTGAGTCACGCTCTCGCAAATGGGGTTTAATGCATCTTCGTGGTGCATGATACCAAGCAAGTTAGAGCATAATTATAGATCCATGAAAGTCCACTTAGTCTTACAATTGACTTGATCTAGAGGTAGAATTGTCCTTAGTCATGCAGAAAATTTACAAATAGCATATAGTATCGGCCCATGTCAGCCTGCGCGGACTGCGCAGGCTGACATGGGCCGATACTTTTTGCAGATGCATCAAGCTCCCTTTTCACAGAGCATGGCTCATATTCAAAATCGATTTAAGTGGCATTTTGCGTTGTTTCAAATACCTAAACTTTGTGTCATCGGATTTTATGTAGCAAAAACAGGCTTTATTGTAACGGACTGACAAACTATGCAATCATTTAGTATATCAATTAATATAAATAACCTGTTTTTTTGGGGCAGCCATCAATGAAAGTGAATGTTTACGGAACGTAGCAACAGTTAAAAAGAACTTTGAGTCATGCTCTGTGAAAAGGGGTTTTAAATGCATCTGCAAAAAGTATCGACCCATGTCAGCCTGCGCAGTCCGCGCAGGCTGACATGGGTCAAAACCTTTTGCTATGATATTTGTAAATTTTCTGCATGTCCATGGACCATTCTACCTCAGGATTCAGTCGTTTGCTAGACAAAATGGATTTTATGGATCCATAATTATGTGATAACTTGCTTGGTATCATGCATTCCGGGGATGTATGACACCCCCTTTTTACTAGAGCACGGCTCACCTATATATATACACGCCTTTACAATGTCAAATTGACGCTGAGACCTTTACAGTGTAATTCACTTGTCAAAATGCATTTCATACCACTTTCCAATTTAGCCACTAAGACAAGGATTTGCCATTAACAAGATTTTTTTTCACTATCTAAAGCCTAATTCCGTTTTATAGAGGTACGCTATACCGCTTTATTGAAATGCTATTAGGTTGTATCGAAAAAGTAGTTCAGTTAATCCAAACGCTTTTACGATTATGGCAGAACATGGCTTGACGCAGTTGCCCTGTCAGTTATCAAGGATCTTAGGTGGAGAGAAGTCTGTTGTACTGGGAAATTGAAAGCTCAGAGAGAGAGAGAGAGAGAGAGAGAGAGAGAGAGAACTCAGAACATTTTATTATTACCGTGAATTAAGGCCTCTGGCCCAAAATACATGTCATGCTTACAAATATCATTGAGAGAGAGAGAGACAGAGAGACAGAGACAGAAAGAGACATAGAGAGAGAGAGAGAGAGAGAGAGAGACGGAGAGAGAGAGAGAGAGAGAGAGAGAGAGAGGGAGGGAGACAGACAGACAGACAGACAGACAGAGAAAGAGAAAGGAGGTAGTGGGGTGGTAAGGATTATGGAACATTTTTTTTACTTTCATAAAACAAGATCATTTGTCTGTTTTGCAATTTTGGTAAATGTATGGGCATCAATAGAAAATCAACCCCTGCCAAAAAAACAGTATGCAACACTGAGGAAAGGAAATACCACGCGATCTTCTTTTTTTTTTTTGGGGGGGGGGGGCCTTACAAAACGACAAAATTTTAGACTGGTCCAAATTGAAAAAAAAAAATCAGACGACTAAATGAATATTTTCAAAAAATTGAAAGGTGTTTTGGGAAGTGTAGAAAACATTGTGGGAAAAGGAGAAAATGCTGGTTACCGGCATTTTCTTCTTTTCCCACAATGTTTTCAAAAGCCATCTCTGTCAGGGTCGTTAAAACTGGGGATTGTTGGTAAAAATTAACTCATAGGCTGCTAAGCGCGACTGACTGACCTTTTGCGGACAGCGTAGATCAAGATCAGACTGCACAGAACGTGCAGTCTGATCTTGGACCTACACTGTCAGATAAAGAGATATTCTTCTGAAAAAAAACTGTTTTAAAAAGCATTTTTCGGATTTTAACTATCGCCTTCAAAATTTCATTTAACTTTTTTATTAGGATAGGGGTTAGGTGAAATTTCTAGTGACCCTGGATCTGTCCCGTTTTCGGAATGATGATCTACTGTATTATAGATTAGATTTTTGGATTAGTATTATTACGAATTGCACATACAGGACCTCAGCACAAAAATACAACAATAACATATAATAATAACAGTCACGTTCGATCATGTATTGATTTATAAGTATTATAAAACAGATTTGCAAAGAAAAGGAATATGGAATGTTACAGTACATACGAAAGACGTGTTGTTACATGTTGACAAAAAGATGTGCACTGAGAAACATCAATCATATCGAACAAACAATGGAATAATACTCAAATGGAAGTTATAATAAACAAATGCTATTGTTACTGGCAGTAAATGTTTTCTTTTTAGAATGAACTCGTTAAAGTAACAAAAACAAAGCCAAATGTAAACAAAGCGGGTATTTAAATCCATTTGAAGTTATATAATACAATTTAAAAGTATGGAAATTATTGCGAAGATGACAATCTGTCATTGTACGGTCGGTCCAAGAGTTAGTCGCTGACACAGAAATTAATTTCAAAACTAGATTAAAACCTGCCAGGTAGCTGTGTCTTTTGTTTACTTTTTGCCTGATTTTAAAACTCTTTTTTTCTACCAGCGACTAATATATGGCCCGACCACACGATAACAGACTGTCATCTCGACAATATTTTCCATACTTTTAAATGGCATGATTTAAATTTAAATGTATTATTACATCTGCTTTGATATTTTGGCCTTTACAGGGCCTTTAAAGATACTTTCGGACCTACGATAGATTTCTTAGCGACAAGGCCTTTTTTACAAATATTGCTAGCTTTTTTATTTCATTGTGGTTTTCTGATGTGGTTTTCTCTATTATACATAGACCAAGAACTGTGTTAGTGTTACAGGAAGGGTTGGGATATAATTATTTTGATAAGTTACCATCTGTGTCATTTATAGCCCCGCTAGCCCTGACATGTTTATTGTGATTGCATTACTGTGTCTGCATCAATTGTCATAATGGAAGATGAGTTAGGGGCTACATGTAGGATGAGCTACTGAGTAGGAGGGGATTAGGAGGAGAAGGAGGGATAGAAGGACAGACGGGCAGACGGACCGACAGACGGAAGGACGGACGGAAGGACAGACAACCAGACTGACAGACAGACAGACAGAGAGTAGGTGCGTAGCCAGGGATGTAGTAAAGATGCAACCTAATTTATTCTAAATTTTCTACTCTCTTCTTTTTTCTTCTTTATCTTTGGTCGTTTTTCCTCTAGCAAATAGATATTAGCACCTTCAAAAGCCAAGCACAGAACGTGCAGTCTGATCTCTGATCTTGTCCGCTATGTAGTTTTTGTTTTCTGGTAAAAAGTAATTTTAATATTGAGATGATTCCTTCTCTTTTCCGTATTAGGAAAGCGCATTTCGTTTATTTGCTGCTTTGATGGTAAATATTGAAGCACGGTCTCCCTGTCTTCCGCCTAGCTAGTAGCTACACGCCTGGAGGGAGAGGGAGAGAGAGAGAGCGAGAGAGAGAGAGAAAGAGCTTTATTTTATGTTGTGTCAACATTTTCCAGCTTTACAAGGTACCGTATTCACCAACCATTCTAAATTGTAGTATTTTTGTTATTCCTGATTTAGACAGTAGCACAATTTCTGATTGGCTAATCCAGCTGGAGTCGCCGGCATGTTTTTCAACCATTCCTGACGGTTATATAATAAGCAAGAGTTGACTGAAGATTTTTCAAAAAAATCTGATTCAATAATCAAACTAGACAGTGCCAAACAAAATTTCGTTTTACAAAAAGACATCATATGAATCTGTAAATTTCTTTTGTAAAGTTTCTTTCGGAACGATCGCATCTATTCCCCGATAATTCATAGAAAAAATCAGAGTGGTGTTGGAACAGAATGGATTTAGCTCATAAACAGGCAAGTTTTACACAAATATCCTTTATCAGTCGAGAAATTATTCATTAATCATGCTTCTGACATATATTGTATTGAACAAACTCAGTTAAAGTATCCGAATTTGCTGTTTAAACAGCCACAAAATTTGATGTCGGAGTTTGCAAAAGGAAACTATGAAGGAACCGAGAAGGCCCTACATATATACGATGAATGTAAAAATGAAAAATAACGTATGTGGGGGTTTATAAATAGGACTAGGCCTAATACAGCTCTGTAATGCATTCTGCCAGACAAGTCATCACATCTTCATGGATCCATAAAATCCAACATGTCTAAAAACTAACTGAATTTTGAGGTAGAATGGTTCTTGGACATGCAGAAAATTTACTAAAAGCAAAATGTTTCGACCAAGGTCAGCTTGCGCAGACTGCGCAGGCTGATCTGGGACGATACTTTTTGGACATGCATTAAACCCCATTTTCACAAAGCATGGCTCATATAATTCGTTTAGCAGTGTAATTTTTAAATGCATGTTGATTACCTACACTTGATTTTTTGTTACAAAACATATAATATATAAATAACTATATAAACTAAAGATCATAATAAATGAGCCATGATCTGTGAAAGGGAGGTTTAATGCATTTGCAGAAAGTTTCGACACATGGGTCGAAACATTTTGCTATTGGTCAATTTTTCTGCATGGCCAAGAACCATTTTACCTCAGGATTCAACCGTATGTTAGACTGGCTTAATGGATTTTACGCAACCATAATCATGTGATGTATTGCTTGGTATAATGCATCATGAAGATGCATTAAACCCACTTTTTTCCAGTGCGCGGATCAAATAACAATTTACGATCCAGTTTAGAAGTATGTGAAAAATACTGACAACAGACTCGTGTTTGTCAGGTTATACAAGTACACACTTTATCAAATGGCCTGCAACACGCGAAAAGGTGCATTCGGACATTTGCGTAAAGTGTCGTTTCGGATCAACCTGCGCAGTCCGCGCAGGCTAATCCGAGACGGCACTTTCCGTTTTTATGTAATTTTCTGCTTTGCACAAGTCTATTGTAGCACAAAATCTAATGTAGTCGTAAAGTGCCGTCTCGGATTAGCCTGCGCGGACTGCGCAGGCTGATCCGAGACGACACTTTACGCAAATGTCCGAATGCCCCTTTTCGCGTGTTGCAAGCCATATATGAGCCATGTTCTGGCAAAAGGGGCTTAATGCATCTTCGTAATGCATGGTATCAAGCAAGTCATCACATAATTATAGATCCATAAAGTCCATTTTTGTCTAACAATTGACTGAATCATGGGGTAAACTGGTTTTTGGACCCGCGGAAAACTGACGAAGAGCAAAAAGTGTCGGCCCTGGTCAGCCTGCGCAGTCCGCGCAGGCTAACCTGGGTCGATACTTTTAGCAGATGCATTAAGCCCTCTGTTCACAGAGCATGGCTCACACATAAGTCAATTAAAGGAAACGTTTGTTGATAAAAGAAAAAAGTGCCTGCATAATCATCTATGTTTTGCAATGAACATTTCGACAGACCGAAATCTGTGTCCTAAGGTTTATGCTACGTCTAGACTACAGAAGAGGGATTTAATTTCAACCCTATCTGAACTCCTAAACAAATCAAAAGATAATTTGCCAATCTTTAGTTAAAAAAAAAACCAACATATAACGTTACTTTGGAAATTTTGAATGCCTTCCTTAAAGCTTGAAAGTCTTATCATATCGGACAGTGTATATCTAAGATCAGACTACACGTTCTGTGTAGTCTGATCTTGATCTTCGCTGTCTACCGGTTCATTGACTCTCACCTAGCAGCTTAGAAGCCTTGGGATTAACTTGCTCAAAGTCAAATGAAACGTTCAAGCCGATACTTAAAAACCCAAATGTTGTTATTTCAAAGTTATTATTATTTTTTTTTTGGGGGGGGGGAGGGGGAGGGGGGGGGGCTGTGTGTTCTTATCGGACAGTGTAGATTCAAGATCAGACTGTACATTCTGTGCAGTCTGATCTTGATATACACTCTCTGCAAAAGGTATCCGAGTCTAGCTGTCGTTTAGATAATGACTATTTGCTTTTGTTTAAACCTTATCCCGCTAAATAACTTGAAATAAAACTTTCAAGCCGACTTTATAAACCCAATTTTTGATATTTTAAGGTTATTTTTTGGGGGGAAAGATGTCTCCCTATCGGACAGTGTAGATCCAAGATCAGACTGCACATTCCGTGCAGTCTGATCTTGATCTACACTGTCCACAAAAGGTAGACGAGTCTTGCTTAGCAGCCTAAGGGTTAAAACGAGCGCCCATGGATAAAGCGGAGACAGAGAGACAGAAAAACATGAACTATGAAACAGAAACGGAAAAAACAATATTATAAATCACTCTTACCTTATTATCAACTGAAGTAATATCCAATACAAACGTTGCACAGCATGTCTATGTCTCGCTCG
Organism: Hippopus hippopus; assembly: GCA_946811185.2. NCBI lineage: Eukaryota > Metazoa > Mollusca > Bivalvia > Cardiida > Cardiidae > Hippopus > Hippopus hippopus. The sequence continues at coordinate 47,243,782 of OX328106.1, read as the reverse complement.
ATTAGGATGAAAATAAGTCAAATTCCACAGCACTCGTTGTAAAATCCAAACAAATGTTTATAAGTTAGCCACTAATTCTTTCAGCGCCAAATATTTAAACCCCTCCTCTTTCTACGTCTAAAAAATACAATTCAGTGATACTCAGAAAAGTTTTTGTTTATTTTATAAGCTTGACTAAACAAGAAGGCGGTGTTAGACCCAAGATCAGCTCGCCTGTATTAACCAACTATTTTTAAGAACATTCCTGGTCTAATTATGCATTTTAAAAGTAACACAACTTCTGATTGGTTAAACCATTTGGTTTAGCCAATCAGAAGGTTTGTTACTTTCAAATTTTACAAAATTCTTGAGAAAAAGATTAAGAATGTTCTTAAGAATGGTTGGTGAAAAAGGTCCAGCAGACTTCACGTTCGCACATGCCCCTGTTTACACGTGTGATGTTGAAAGGTGTTAAAAATTGTATGATGCTGTCTAACTGCGTGATTACTTTGTACTTTGAGTTCTAAGAAACAAAAACACGATCCGTCTTCGGCAATAAATGTCTGTTTTCCGTTTCCTAATCTTGTCATTTGGGCTCTAAAAAGGGGGGGGGGTGGTAATAAAAGGAATCACATCAAGAAAGCCTGCATTTTTCCTGTTAATTTTTTTTTTTCCTTGAAAAAGTACATGCAAACAAAATGAGCAGTCCGCGCAGGCTGACCTTAGTCAAGAATTTTTGCTATTGGTCTATTTTCTACATGTTCATGGACAATTCGACCTCAGGAATCAGCCGGTTGTTTGACAAAATGGATTTTATGAATCCATAATTATATGATGACTTGCATGGTATAACGCATCGCGGGGATGCATCTACAACCTCCCCCCTCCCCTTTTTTTTTTTTGCCAGGACGTTACTCAGTTAACCTTTATACTGCTAAATAACTAAAGTTAAATTTTCGATTCGATATTAATAACCCAAATATTGCTACTTCGAGGTTATATTTTGGGGAATAATATCTCCTTATCGGACAGTGTAGATCAAAGATCAGACTGCACCTTCTGTGCAGTCTGATCTTGATCTACACCGTCCGCAAAAGGACAGTGAGTCACGCTTAGCAGCCTAAGGGTTAATTTTTCAAACAGCTGTCGACTGTTATATCCTAAGCAAGGAAATGAGGTGACAGCATGCACCAGCAGTCTTGAAACCTCTTTATTGCGAGCTTTGTTCGAAACTTTCAGGGCGACATACGTATACAACCCGGGAAATAAGATATCTAACGTACGCTGACAGTCTTGTAACCCTGTGATTGCGAGCCCTGTTTGTAAATGACAGGGCTGCACGTACTCGTATCCTATCGGAGAAATGACCAGTCTGAATACCAGAGCGTAGGACTTAAAAATATCACAATTAACGGCCACATAAGGGTGTGGGTTCAAGCCCCAAGACTGGCCATCTGATATTACTAGTAGTCTCTCGGATGAGACGTTAACTCGAAGTCCCGTGTGACGGTGCTTTACACGGTAGGGACTTAATGTGAGCTATCTTGCAAACAGACATTGCTAAATAGGTATGCGAACAGGAGAAATGAGTTTGATAGAATGTAATGCCAGCTTTCCACCCCTTCATAACGAGCTGTATTTGTTACGGACAGGGCTACATAGGTGTCCTAGCGGTCTTGTAACCCCGTGATTGGTAGGGTAGATTGCGTTTGCGGTTTTTTTTTTTATATATTTTCATTCCTACGATTGCCGATAAAATGTGGGTATCGAGCGATTTCAGCCGTCAATCTATCGTTCAATCAACCAACTGAAAATACATTTTTCTTGTTTTTATTTCAATCTTTAGCAATGAAGTGAGAGAGGCACACCATATCAGTATATTTGTTTATGGTACTCCAAAGCTCTAATAGTCAGAATTTTTTACACGATATCAGACAGTGTAAATCGAAAATCATACTTCCGGTTCTGTGCCGTCTGATTAAGTTGATCCACAATGTCTGCAAAAATATTTTAGCAGCGCTCCGGTAGGAGTGGGTTTAATGCATCTAAATCTCATCTTATACGAAGCAAGTCATCAAGAAGTATGGATTTTGTACAATCCATATTGTCTAACAACCACCTGAATCAAGAAGTACACTGGTCATTTGACATGCAGAAAATTAGCCAATTGCAAAATGTTTCGTCCCAGGTCAGCCTGCGCGGACTGCGCAGGCTGACCTGGGTCGATACTTTTTGCAGAGGAAGTAAACCCATTTATAACAGATTGACTCATTAAAGTTGCCCCGTAGATCTGTTAGCGTTAACGAACGTCTCGTGACCGAACAGAGTATTTTCTCATCGATATTTTTGACAATAACGACATCCGAAATAGCTTCCGCGTCTCAAGTTTGGATGGGTTACCAGAAAATGAAGGCACAATCAAGTAGATTTTATTTAGAGGGGTTTTACGACTAAAAAAAGGTACGACAAAGTGAACTATATTTGTCGGGGTTTTATGAATGCAAGAATGGTACTACTAAGGATGCTATGCTTTACGAGATTTTACGAGCAAAATTTTAATGCAAATAAAGGTACTCTTATATATACGGCAGAGTGCGCTTACTTTGATTGAATGGTTTTTTTACCCCAATTTCAGCATTATTTCAGTCATATAACGGCGACAGCTCACATATTCATGTACGACTATGTCCCGAGTTTAATCGGTTCTAGGCTGGTGAACTGAGGGATCTCGCCCAAAGACACTCCTTCGAAAAACGCAGAGCTTTCAGTGAGGTTCGAACACGGGGCCTCAAGGTTATGAGTCCTACACTTTACCACTGACCTGTATATTTGACATACTACTTACTTAAACATACATCTTCACTCGTTTTCATCCAGTTTTTAAACCGTTTTTTTTTATTATTATTTTATGAAACTACAATCTTTCTTGTACCTTCATGCCAAATATTGCCCCTGATGGTTGCAAGGTTGCACAGATTACGGCAGATAGAAAATGCATTTCGTTCTATTGCGGCTAGCCATAGACATAACAACCACAGTTTCCGGTTTAAATCGAAGACAAATCCCTACAGTTTCTTTACCCCATACACGTTATATTGATTTTTTAATCGACGCTTACACAGCTGACTAGATTATAACACTGTCAAATTTTAACAGCGTTTGTTTACTCTCTGGCTGTAAAGATGTCTCTTAACCTAAATGATGATATAGCAAATATTTCAATAAAATAAACTTTTTGATGATATGGTAAAACACCAAGGGAAAGAAATATATTTCTTGCACCAGCAGTAACTCCTTTTTTCACAATAGTTTTAAAAGCTGCCTATTGTCGATGCGAAAAAAGCCGTATTTTATGGATTAATTCTTTACTAAACGACAAAATCTTGGACTTGTCCAAATTGAAAGCATTTGCAGACGACAACTTAAATGTAGCTTAAAAATGGTATATGTTTTGAAAAAGATAGAAAACTGGAAAAGGAGATCATACTGATACCAGGATTTCTCTTTTTCCAACAGTGTTTCCCAAAGCCCTCTTTCTCAGGGTTGTTAAAACTTGGGATTGTGTGGTAAAGGATAAATGCATGTAGATAAATGGAAGTAACATTATCTCTTAAAGATTTGTCCAAAGTGTGACAGTGCCTGAATCCTGTACTTCGGTAACTCTTAACTCTCTGAATGAATTTCATCAAATTTCTCAACCAATGCGTAATTACAAAATATCACAATATCGAAGTTCTTTTCGTTGGAGGAAATTTCACAGTATCGGACAGAGAAGATCCAAGATCAGACTGCACATTCTGTGCAGTCTGATCTTGATCTACACTGTCTGCAAAAGCGCATTGAGTTAGTTAGTGCCTTTCAGCCTATGGGTTAAGGGTGGCATATCGCCTTAACGGAAACGGTAATTTAAGATCCTTCAGTTCAGACAGACGATTTTCTTTTAACCCTTTGCCTAACTATCCCGAGTTTTAACGACCCTGAGGAAGACGGTTTTTAACCCTTAGGCTGCTAAGCATGACTCAATGGCCTTTTGCGGACACTGTAGATCAAGATCAGACTGCACAGAACGTGCAGTCTGATCTTGGGTCTACACTGTCCGATCAGGAGATATTTTTCTCAAGAAAATACTTTTGAAATAGCAACATCAGGGTTTTTACCATCAGCTTGAAAGTTTCATTTCACTTATTTAGCAGGTTAAGGGTTAATAACATAGATGAAAGAGGAGAAGATACTGGTTACCTCTTTCCACACTATTTTTTTTTCTCCTTTCAAATACAAATGATGGTATATTACCCACATTCGATTACATTGTCTGTAGATACTTGCAATTTGTTTGAGCCTAAAATTTTGTCCTCTTTTAAAGGGTTATTAATTTTTTTTTTTTCTAAATTAAGCCGAAGACATAAAACACATTGCCTTTAAACTCTTTAACAGACAAAAAAAAAATCCAGGCCTGTCCAAACTGAAAAAAATCTGCAAACGACAAATCAAATATTGCTCAAATGCTGGATTTTATCTTAGAAAGGGTAGAAAACAAGAAGAAAATAGAAAATGCTAGTTACCAAACATTTTCTCTTTTTTCCACAATGTTTTCAAAAGCCCACACCTAAATGCCAGATTTTTTTGTAAAAAAAGAAGTGCAGCTTTTTCAATGTCACACGGAACTCAATATGCCAGCGTAGATAAATACATATGAGCCAAGCTCTGTGAGTAGGGAACTTAATGCATCTGCAAAAGTATCGACCAGGATCAGCCTGCGCAGTCCGCACAGGCTGACCTAGGCCGAAACTTTTTGCTATTGGTCAATTTTCTACATATCCAAAGACCATTCAACATCATGAATGAGTCAGTAGTTAGACAAAATGGACTCTATGGATCTATGATCATGTAATGACTTGCTTGGTATCATGCATCACTGAGCTGCATTAACCCCTTTTTACCAGACCATGGCTCATATTCAAATTCTTAAGACTCATATTAAAGGATGGTATCAAGATTTTGTGCATTTTTTTTTTGTAATTTGCAATATTCTGGCTTTTTGTTATTCTTATTTTTTGTGCATATGACAAAAATATCGTCCGCTCCTTTCTTTTGTTGTACTATAATAATTACGCGTTCAGATTTGCACAGAATGTAGTAGAAATCTTAATTAAAGTAGCACGTAGCCTTTTAGCATTTTCATATTTAATTCAATCAATAAAAAAAATCTCTGTAACTACATGCACATACTTATTTCGATAAATGTTTAACGATTTTTACTGTTTTTCAAACAGGTAAAAAGATTTTCAAAAAATCTACATTCTGACCAGATAAAATCTCAAAATCTTTCTTTTAAAATTCGATATCTTGTATAAATGAAACAATATCTCGGATTAACTTCTGAATTTCTCACATGGTCGAAATATCGAGGTTTTAATTATACCTTGATGCAGTTTAGTTCTCATAAAACCAAGAAAAAACACGAATAAATGAGTTGACACCGTGAAATGCACTAGAAACTGTTGAGAGCAGCCTAAAACAACATACAAACAAATTTACCGTACCTCAAATAATTAGGTATCAATGTACTAAAATACACTGCTGTCACATTAATGTCTTCATTTAGTCCAATTCACATTTCGAATAAAAACCGATACAGTAAGGCAAACACTTGTTCAAAACCGCAGAGGTAAATTTCTTGTTCCGATCTAGCATCAGTAGCGACTTGCTATTAGATTATAAAGGCAGAATTTACTGGAGCGTAGAGAATCATATACAAACGTACGACAATTCTTCACCGTTGTATATTAGTAACTCTTATCGCTTGCCATGGGATTATGAGATGAGCTTCTGCGAACAGTGTAGATCAAGATCAGACTGCACAAAACGTGCAGTCTGATCTTGGATCTGCACTGTCCGCACACAGTGTGAAATGTTCGGGTCAAAACTGTGTTTAATTGAGATTGTTGACTGAACTCTTTGCCGAATGATAAAATTTTAGACTTGTACAAATAAAAGGCAACTGCGGACGAAAACATAAAATGTGACCCAAAAATTGAAATTTACATTTGGAAGGTAAAAAAATATTGTGAGAAAAGGAGAAAATGTTTGTTACTAGTTTGTCAAAAGTGTTCTTCCTTATGGTCGGTAAAGTCGTGACTGTGTGGTGTTGAAGGGTATAAAATGAAAGCGTTCGCAGACGACCAAGTCAGTGCGACTCAAAATTCAATTTCTGTCATTGAAATAGTAGAAAATCATTAAGGTTTTCTTTTCCACACAATGTTTTCAAAACATGTCAATCCACGGTATCATATTTTGGTTTATGTGGAGAAGGATTAAAATGTTAATTTCATGTATCTAACATTCCTTGGCCTAGTACCACTAGATAAATGAGGGGCACGGACTAAACTGTCAGCCGGAATGAAGTATGGGTAAAAAATACATACTGTATTATCATTTACATCGAAGAGCGACTTACCATCTACTGTTACTTCTAATTTTAGATCTACAAAAGAAAAATTTATGAAGGTATGGAAGACATTCTCGCAAGAGGAACTGTTGCTTGTTACATGTAATTGCTTTTTTTGACACGATAAATTCCAACAACAAAGTCCAAACTGTCCATTGCAGGTACGTTGTAAAAAAAGTAGTTCGTGTGTTGTTATATGAATAAATTAAGCAAATAAGTGCTAAGTAAACCGAATGAATGATTTCCGTCAGGAACAAATGACACAAATCATTCGGCAAACCTCGGTTGATCCGGTGATAAAGTCTCACGGCTGTATCACGTAGCTTGATATGCACCCAAACGGTACATTTCTTCTCCGGAAGTACTCCGTTTTACCGTTTTAAAAATTGTAAGGTTTCTTTTAAAATGAGTTACAATTTTCCATCGATATGTCTTTCTAAGAATATTTTCGTCAACAAACAGTTTGTACATTCAATTTTTTAGCGTGGTTTATCAATTCCTTTGGGAGTTTTTATCGGCAGATCGATTGATTTGAATAACTTCACCGTGGTTGTTCATGTCGTCGTTGAGCGATTTACATGGGTCCCGCCATGTTTAAGATCATGTGATTGGCAGTTCAAAATGGAAACCTTCTTCAAACGGACAAGGTTAGATGTAGTTACGGAATCAGCCGAGTTGTGACGAATGGGACACAAATATCTCAGTTCCAGGACCGTTTTTGGTTAGAGTCAACATTGATTACAGTTTACACCAGGATCGTTTCGTGCAGTTTGACTTGTGGGAGTGTCATGATAAAACTCGTCCATTTCGTTGCAAGTAGGTACTGTGACGTCATATCTGGCGTCAGAAAAAACAGACGGAGCGATCATCCCGTCATTTTAACACCAGAATTGCACCATTTAACCCTTGGGCTGCTAAGCGCGACTCTCTGACCTTTAGCGGACAGTGTACTAGTAGATTAAGATCAGACTGCATAGAACGTGCAGTGTGATCTTTGATCTACACTGCCCGATAAGGAGATATTATTCTCGAAAAAAAAAAAAAACTTTGAAATAGCAGCATCTGTGTTTTTACTGTCCACTTGAAAGTTCCATTTTATTTTAGTTTAAACATATTTTATTCAAAAGACGAATGGGGTCGGACCACAAGTTCTTCCAACTTAGACTCGGTCCTTCCCCCTACAATCAAATTAACAATAGAAACAGATAATGGCAACAAAGCATATATATACAACGTGTAAAGAGAAAAATCAATAGAAAGAAAAAAAAGCTGTAGGAACTAAACAAAGAAAGAGAGAGGGGAAAATTTATTCATTTTAGTTATTTAGCAGGCTATGGCTTAAATAGGTTTAAGTATCCAATTTCTCAAATGCGCTTGTTTGCAAAGAAAAATATAGTAAGTAGTAAGAAATCAGTGTTTTACAGAAATTAAAATTTCCAGCATTTTATCCACCTCTCACTATGTATTCTATCAAATCAAAGAAAAATTTCATCTTTTGAAGCGCAATTAATTTGTCGTCTGCAAAAGCCCTCAGTTTGGAGAAGTATAATTTTTTTTCGTCTGGTAAAGAATTAACTATAACCCTGTGCAGAAATCCGTTAACCTTGAAACGATAGTACTCTAGAGACAAGGTGTCTGGAGAAGTCAATGGATGAAATCCGTTAACCTTGGAACGAAAGTACAGTTGAGGCAAGGTGCCTCGAGAAGTCAACGGACGAAACATATTTCAGCCCTTTACCACACAATCTCGTGTGTCAACGACCCGAAGAAGAATACTTTTGAAAAGATTTTGGGAAAAGGAGAAAATGCTGCTATGCAGTATTTTCTCCTTTTCCCCACAATCTTTTCTACCCTTTCGGAGACAAATCCAATTTTTTACGTTCATATTTCATTTGTCTTTTGACAATGGTTTTTATTTTGAGAAGTCTTTAAGTGTTGTCGTTTTGCGAAAAAAAAAAAACTAGAACTAGATGGCAATGAGATTCCTATTTGAAACCCAAGTAAAATTGCATCGTTATAAAGAAAATACATGTATGTCCAATACCAAAAAATGATATATAGAAAATTAAACCCTTGAACTGCCCACATTGAAAGCTTCGCAATTTAAAGAATGTTAAACCTTTAGAAAGAAGAGTACTAAACCAAATTTAGAAAAAGGAGAAAATTCTGGTAGAATTTTCTTCCTCCTTTTCCTACAATGACTTCTATGATATTAAAAACAAATATCGTTAAGGTCACATGAAATAATTTGCCCGTATATGCATTCAATTTGAACAAGTGTAAAATTTTGATGTCTGGTCGAGAGATAGACATTAAATATAAGCGAGACTTACATAAGCCTTCTAAAAAATTCTAGAATTTCATAAAAGTTCTTATCTGACAAACCACTGGATGTCCCTGCAGGAAATATGAATCTTGTGCCAAAATAAGAAACCTAATCTGATCCTAACGCTTTATCAGAAGACAAAATCATAGACAGATCCAGATCCAAAGCAGCTGCAAACGAGAAATTAAATATGACCCACAGTATGACATTTGTCCCTTCAGGACTGAAAAACATTGTGGAAAAATGAGAAAATGCTAGTTACCAGCATTTTCTCCTTTTCCCATTTTGTTTAAAAAGCCTTCCTCCTCAGGGTCGTTAAAAGTCGGGATTAATTGGCAGAGAGTTAACCCTTAGGCTGCTAAGCGCGACTCACTGACCTTTTGCGGGCAGTGTAGATCAAGATCAGACTGTACAGAACGTGCAGTCTGATCTTGGATCTACACTGTCCAATAAAGAAATATCTTTCCTCCAAAAAAAGCCTTTGAAACAGGAACATTTGGGGTTTTTACTATCAGCTTGAAAATTTCATTTCTTTTATTTAGCAGGATATGGGTTGAAAAGAAAAAAATAACAGTATTTTTTCTCTCTCGTTTTGAATTTGATTAGATTTATCCACTTGTTTTTATTCATCTTATTTTTTCGAAAGGTTTTCCCAAACTTTTTAATTCAAGATCCGAAAGCAGGAATTCCTACTTTGCAAAAGAAAAAGCAACTGTACAAATTCAGACCTCGCCCAGGATTTTTTAAAAAAAAATCTTGCATCTTTTAATCCCCGAAGATCTTTCTTTTTTTTTTTTGTTTCAAAGAATTTGCTCTGTCAACTCCAAACATCTTAACTCGAGCTCTTACGACGGAGGAAAATACAAAAGACTGTCAACTGATTTTTTTTTTCCTGCGTAGCTGAATGAGCTGGCTTTTGACCTACGACATGGTATTGATATATTCGAATGAATAAATAATGATTTGTGATTGGTCAAAAATATAGACATGCTTATTCTGCGCGCCCATGCAGGCCTATTTACGGGTATAGGCAGTTTGAGGTTCATAGGGACCCCCTGAATTTTGAAATATCTGTTAAAAAAAAGCTTTAGTTATTGTCCTGAAAACTAGCATAGTTAATGATAATACCCATACCAACTCTGAGTGAAATTTTCAGAATTTTTTATAGCTTAGTTTGAATTTTTTGCAGTCAATGCAATGTTAAAATGTATGAACAAAACAGCTTAAAAACGGTGGGAGGGTTTACCTGTTTATGAAAACCATTCTCATGCAACTACTGTAACTGTGGTCGTCTATTGTTTGAACAGCAAAAACCCCAACTTTTGAGGCCCTTATCTCATTTTTATGTGAGTTTTATTTTAAAGATTCAATATCAGAGATTTGCATGTACACTTTTTTTTTCTTTTCCACACCCAACCATAGATGTTTTCCTGAAACCCAGTCAAACGTTGGCTCACATCATATGGTATGGCATACAACAATAAAATGAAGATGGGTTAAGTTCCATAAACAAGCTCCAAAGTATTGTTGTATATGAATTTTTACGGTCAAAGAGACACAGTGTCTTTAAGATTACCATCCTATGATAGTGACCAAAATACAATTGAGCTAATTTTGGGCGAACTGAAAAATGATAGGGAAAAAAATACAAATCAAACTATGAAAGACCTTCGAGACTAAGTGTCAGCTGGTTTAGAAAACACAAATCTCAACAGAAGTGGTATAAAACATGAAGCCATGCCAAAAACAAAATTGAGACGAAATTTTGGAGAACATACTTGATAGAAGAGAACATTTGGCAAATCATTTTAGACTTCGAAGATTCGTACGAAAGTGAAGAAAGGAAATTCGAAGGTAAGGTATAGAACTATATTATATGTACCAAAAACAATTTCAGGGTCTCATATTTTACTAAAATGAGGTACTGAAGTCATGCACTTGTCCAGTTACGTTTGCTGTTCTGGTCACTGTGCGAAACCACTTTCGGAGAAAGTTTAGCTTCAGAACAAAAAATTAACTTTACTGGAATGGGCAAAACGCTCTTTCTTGCGGAAGAAAAATTCTAATTTTCGCTGTGAGAGTTGGTAAGATCATTTTAAAAAACTTTGACAAGTTTCATAAAAATTGACAGGGGATTTTTCAAGATATTTCAAAATTAAGGGGGTCCCAGTGAACCTCAAACTACCTATAAATGTACGCCGTCTTTTGATTTAAAAAAAATATTTCTGGTTTCTTAAAGACTTCACTACACAAGCGGATGAAATAGATTCGAGGTCTGTGCAGTGTAATTTTGATCTATATCGTCCGCAAACCCATTATTCCTTCGCCCGAAGCACAATAAGAGTTACAAAACAGTTATAATGGTTTTATGACTTGATCAAAATAACACACCAGCAGGCGGATTGAAATAGAATAGCAAAATTTTGATTGCATGTTCATACTTTTACACCTCCAAGAATATCTAAACCTTTATTTTCTAAAGATACGAAAGTGATAGAGGCAGCCATTCGTGAAAATATTACCGATGATGTTCACTCGACGAAATAAATTTCGATCTTTCACCAAAAAAAAAACAGATGGTTGAGTGGCACGCGCATTTTACCTAGGTAACTAGTGCGCGGCAATTACTGTTTCCGCCTTCGATTGAAGAGCTGGAAAATAAAATCGGTATTTTTCACTGGTCGTAGCCATAAAATATCGAAAAATATTTCACCATTATTTCTCGATAAACTACCGGAAAGCATGAAATAAAATTCGATATCTCCAGAATCTGACTCTGTACCAAATCTGTACCAAGCGTCTCAACCAAATTGAAAGCATTTCAAGTGACAAATTTAATGTAGCTCAAAAGAAGACTTTTGTCTTTTATATGGTGGAAAACATTGTGGGAGAAGGAGAAAATGCTGATTTACAGCATTTTCTCCTTTTCCCACAATATTTTCAAAGGCCTTCTTCTTTCAGGGCCGTTAAAACTCGGGAATGTGTGGTACAGGGTTAACTAAACAAAAAAAAAAAAGACTCTTTACCAAATGACAAATTTTTAGACTTGTCCAAATGGTTCAAAGAATTTTCAAATGAAACTGAAATTATGGCTTTCATGATGAGACTTGTAATAAAATGGTAGAAAAGGGTTGGAAACATACTGGGAAAGAGAAAATGCTGCTTACTAGTATTTTCTCCTTTTCACACAATGTTTTAAGAAACTTTTTTTTCTGGCGGATCGATAAAACACGGGACGGTGTGGTACATGGTTGTGGGCAAAATTGACAAAATCTCTGTAAAAATAGGGAAAAGACAGTAGTGATATAAAATACCTCTGCAGTGGTATAGCTACACAGATGGGTAGCATCGATATTCCCAAGAATCTTTTGAAGTAATGATTAAAAAAATGTTGATACCAATAACTGCAAAGAAAAATATTCATGCAGATTCTTTTCTTATAAAAAAAAAAGAAAGCGGATTTTTGAACTTCAAAAATGCCTAAATTCGGTTTTCTTCCCGAGAGGCTCGCTTACCCATCCCCAACCCCCCCCCCCCTTTCCCCCCTTTTCCACATATGCAGAGGTTCAAAAAAGACCCATCTTTGCTCTTGATCTGAATTTAGCTGAAAACATTACGATCTATTTCTCATTTTGCTAAAATGTTTTTGAAAGTCGTCTACTTCCAGGCGAACAAATGCCTTTTGCAGATAGCATTGATTTAATGCCCATGGACCATGACTCGAAACACTTAAGCTCCAACTCAAACAGCGCAGACTTGACGTCTGTTTCCGGTCTACTGTACTTTACCACATAACCCCGACTTTGAACAACACTGAAAAAGAAGGCTTTTGAAAACAATGAGGGAAAAGGAGAAAATGCTGGTAACCAGCATTTTCTTCTTTTCCCACAATGTTTTCTTCCAATGGAGTCTTTTTCGGAACAAAATGCGGGTTTGTAAAGTTAGATGGTTAAGTTGCGCTAAAACAAGATGGATTAGACGGTGACACTTTTAATGAATGTGGCATGTTTATTTCGTGCATTTTATTCCAAGTTTTATGTCATCATTAACATTTTAAACGCTGTGTGCAATTTTCTTCTGCTTTTGCGAGCCGTGGCGATCAAGATGAGACTGTAAATACGTTTAGTCTAATCTTGTATCTACACAGTCAAATGTAAGCTTAAATATATGGGAAAATGTCTCGAAAGTCGAAACTCCAACAGCTGGATACTCTCAAAAAATGGATATGTCGATTTAAGTCCTTTAGAACGCAGTGTTATATGTTTAACTATAAATTTAATCCTAAAAGGGAGATGTTCATATTTTGTGTCAAAACATTAATTTCCGCTTTCTTTGACTGTTTTTGATAGTTTCTGATTTGTATAAACCAGACGACAGTAGGTAGAATTAAGATCAGACTGCTAAGACATGCAGGTTCGTCTTGACCTTTTCAAAGAGATATCAGAGGACGTGACACAAGGAGTTTCAGTCGGCAAACCTCGGGTGATTACAGAACCGGCCGAGTTGTGACGAGTGGAGGAGAGCTTTAAGTTTTTATTCGCTTGAACATCTCACAAAATACGAGCTCGTATCAGCATAGGTCAAAGATCAAGATTTCACGTTCTATGCAGCCAGGTCTTGACCTATAGCTACACCCTGCACTGTCCGCGAACATAACTCTTGGTTATGTTAGGCGTTTTAAGGTAAAAGACAAAAGAGGGCCATGATCGCCCTCTATCACCCCACTGGCTTATAATATTTGCAAGAGAGTTGTAATTTGCTCAAGCTGTGACATTTAACCATTTCTAGAGCTCGTGCCTGTAGTTGCCATTTGAAAGAGATAAAGATTCTCCAAAGAACTATGGAAGAAATTTATCTAAAAATCATTCAGGTAGAGTATAAATGATATCAATTTATTTAGGAGAAGATTTCAAAGAACTTCTATGTGGTCTTTAAATGGATTTTAAAAAAATGCATGGGGCCATGTTGTCTGATGAATCAAAACTCGATCATGACATATATGAGAGATAATTTCTCCGTGATCAATCCTGCAAAATATCAATAGGTTCTATCGAACAGGTCTACTGAAGAGCATCTCAAGTTTTGCTCATTAATTTGGTATAGCAAGGGCGCATACACGGGTGAGTGCACGCACAACGGACACATGGCTATGACATAAGCTGGCTAGCGTTTGGCCAGTGGAGCTATAAACAAGACTAAAAGTAAATGCTGTATTTCTGAGACCTAAATGCTTACTTTGTTTTCGTGATAAGGGAAACCTACAAGCGATTTACGGAGTAATCGTGCATGCAGTAAAATTGTGCTATAAAATCTTTTCCTGTCTCTCATAATTTCATTAACCCTTTCGGTACCATAGGCAAAAACAGGGACTTTTGCGGACGGCATAGATCAAGATCAGACTGCACAGAACGTGCAGTCTGATCTTGGATCTATTCCGTCCGCTTGTTTAGTCAAGCCTATGAGACAAAAATCCGTCTGCGTCTCGGTGGATCCTATTTTCAGGCATCGAAAAGGACCGAGTTTATATATTTGGACCTGAAAGAGTTAAGTCACGCATTCAATGTAAACCACAGGTATCCCTCGCGTGGCACGGTCTACTCAGAGACAAAGTAATAACAAACCGTCTTAAAGTTTTATAATCTCAATAATAACTATATTTAGAGCAATAAAAGCATATCCTATATCTTTGTTTCGTTTTCCTTTACGGAAGATGTATTTAATCAACAACAACATCACAAAAAGCCAATAAACTTACTAAATGACCTCCATGCAATTGCATCTGATCACATTCCACGTCGTTGAAGAGTGGAAATCAAGATTAGACTGTATGGATAGTTCAATTAATAATGAAGACAGAGATTAGACTGTATTGATATTTCAATGCAGAAGACAGCTTGGTTAAATCCGTTTTCCGTTTGGGGCTCAGTTATAAATGATAGGTAGTCCATAATTTGACACAGGATACCAGACGTAAGTTCTTTCTAAAAACTCTATACAAAACGACCCAGTCACGGTTTTTACTACCCTGAGAGCTATACCTTTTGCCAACATTGTGGAAAATGAAGAAAAAGCTGGTTATTAGCATTTTCTCCTTTTCCCTCAACGTGTCCCATCCTTTCAAAGACAAATAGTATCACTTGAATCCACGTTAAGATAAAAAGAAGTATTTTTTACATAATGACTTTTTAGCAGCGGTAGACTTCAATACCATCCCATAGAGATAACAGTTTACAGTTCAATCCCTTTAAGTCACAGGGTGTGTGAAGTTGGCAGTAAGTTCGATAATAGGAGTTCGATATTCAATATCGAAATGAATCTGCGGATGAGTTGAATTTCATGCCGCAGTAAATTCGCTTTTTTTTCCAAACTCAAGGGATAGTTACAAAAATTAATGAATCCCGATTTGAATATCGAAATGAATTTCATGCTAGCAGCAGATTCGCGTTTTTTTTATGTATGGGCATAAGGATGTTGTATGAAATCGAATGTCGAATTGAATATCGAAATGAATTTCATGCTAGCAGCAGATTCGCGTTTTTTCCTGTATGGGCATATGGATGGTGTATGAAATGGAATGTCGATTTGAATATCGAAATGAATTTCATGCCAGCAGCAGATTCGCGTTTTTTTTATGTATGGGCATAAGGATGGTGTATGAAATCGAATGTCGATTTGAATATCGAAATGTATATCATGCCAGCAGCAGATTCGCGTTTTTTCCTGTATGTGCATCAGGTTGGTGATGAAATCGAATGTCGATTTGAATATCGAAATGAATATCATGCCAGCAGCAAATTCGCATTTTTTTCTGTATGGGCATAAGGATGGTGTATGAAACCGAATGTCGATTTGAATATCGAAATGAATATCATGCCAGCAGCAGATTCGCGTTCTTTCCTGTATAGGCATATGTATGGTGTTTGAAATCGAATGTCGATTTGAATATCGAAATGAATATCATGCCAGCAGCAGATTCGCGTTTTTTTCTGTATCGGGATATGGTTGGTGTCTGAAATCGAATGTCGATTTGAATATCGAAATGAATTTCATGCCAGCAGCAGGTTCGCGTTTTTTTATGTATGGGCATAAGGATGATGTATGAAGTCGAATGTCAATTTGAATATCGAAATGAATATCATGCTTGCAGCAGATTCGCGTTTTTTCCTGTATGGGCTTATGGATGGTGTATGAAATGGAATGTCGATTTGAATATCGAAATGAATTTCATGCCAGCAGCAGATTCGCGTTTTTTTTATGTATGGGCATAAGGATGGTGTATGAAATCGAATGTCGATTTGAATATCGAAATGAATATCATGCCAGGAGCAGATTCGCGTTTTTTCCTGTATGTGCATCAGGTTGGTGATGAAATCGAATGTCGATTTGAATATCGAAATGAATATCATGCCAGCAGCAAATTCGCATTTTTTTCTGTATGGGCATAAGGATGGTGTATGAAACCGAATGTCGATTTGAATATCGAAATGAATATCATGCCAACAGCAGATTCGCGTTTTTTTCTGTATCGGGATATGGTTGGTGTCTGAAATCGAATGTCGATTTGAATATCGAAATGAATTTCATGCCAGCAGCAGATTCGCGTTTTTTTATGTATGGGCATAAGGATGGTGTATGAAGTCGAATGTCGATTTGAATATCGAAATGAATATCATGCCAGAAGCAGATTCGCGTTTTTTTTTATGTATGGGCATAAGGATGGTGTATGAAATCGAATGTCGATTTGAATATCGAAATGAATTTCATGCCAGCAGCAGATTCGCATTTTTTTTATGTATGGGCATAAGGATGGTGTATGAAATCGAATGTCCATTTGGATATCGAAATGTATATCATGCCAGCAGCAGATTCGCGTTTTTTCCTGTATGTGCATCAGGTTGGTGTATGAAATGGAATGTCGATTTGAATATCGAAATGAATATCATGCTAGCAGCAAATTCGCATTTTTTCATGTATGGGCATAAGGATGTTGTTTGAAACCGAATGTCGATTTGAATATCGAAATGAATATCATGCCAGCAGCAGATTCGCGTTTTTTCCTGTATGGGCATGTGGATGGTGTATGAAATGGAATGTCGATTTGAATATCGAAATAAATTTCATGCCAGCAGCAGATTCGCGTTTTTTCTTGTATAGGCATATGGGTGGTGTATGAAATCGAATGTCGATTTGAATATCGAAATGAATATCATGCCAGCAGCAGATTCGCGTTTTTTTCTGTATAGGCATATGGTTCGTGTCTGAAATGGAATGTCGATTTCAATATCGAAATGAATTTCATGCCAGCAGTAGATTCGCGTTTTTTTATGTATGGGTATAAGGATGGTGTATGAAATCGAATGTCGATTTGAATATCGAAATGAATTTCATGCCAGCAGCAGATTCGCGTTTTTTTTATGTATGGGCATAAGGATGGTGTATGAAATCGAATGTCGATTTGAATATCGAAATGAATATCATGCCAGCAGCAGATTTGTGCTTTTTTATGTATGGGCATAAGGATGGTGTATGAAATCGCATGTCGATTTGAATATCGAAATGAATATCATGCCAGCAGCAGATTCGCGTTTTTTCCTGTATGGGCATAAGGATGGTGTATGAAATCGAATGTCGATTTGAATATCGAAATGAATATCATGCCAGCAGCAGATTTGCGTTTTTTCCTGTATGGGCATATGTATTGTGTATGAAACCGAATGTCGATTTGAATATCCAAATGAATTTCATGCCAGCAGCAGATTCGCGTTTTTTCCTGTATGGGCATCAGGTTGGTGTATGAAATCGAATGTCGATTTGAATATCGAAATGAATATCATGCTAGCAGCAAATTCGCATTTATTCATGTATGGGCATAAGGATGGTGTATGAAACCGAATGTCGATTTGAATATCGAAATGAATATCATGCCAGCAGCAGATTCGCGTTTTTTCCTGAATAGACATATGGATGGTGTATGAAATCGAATGTCGATTTGAATATCGAAATGAATTTCATGCCAGCAGCAGATTCGCGTTTTTTCCTGTATTGGCATCAGGTTGGTGTATGAAATCGAATGTCGATTTGAATATCGAAATGAATATTATGCTAGCAGCAGATTCGCATTTTTTCATGTATGGGCATAAGGATGGTGTATGAAACCAAATGTCGATTTGAATATCGAAATGAATATCATGCCAGCAGCAGATTCGCATTTTTTCCTGTATGAGCATATGGATGGTGTATGAAATCGAATGTCGATTTGAATATCGAAATGAATTTCATGCCAGCAGCAGATTCGCATTTTTTTTACTGTATGTGCATTTCGATGGTGTATGAAATGGAATGTCGATTTCAATATCGAAATGAATTTCATGCCAGCAGCAGATTCGCGTTTTTTTATGTATGGGCATAAGGATGGTGTATGAAGTCGAATGTCGATTTGAATATCGAAATGAATATCATGCCAGCAGCAGATTCGCGTTTTTTTTTCTGTATGGGCATTTCGATGGTGTATGAAATCGAATGTCGATTTGAATATCGAAATGAATTTCATGCCAGCAGCAGATTTGCGTTTTTTCCTGTATGGGCATATGTATTGTGTATGAAACCGAATGTCGATTTGAATATCCAAATGAATTTCATGCCGGCAGCAGATTCGCGTTTTTTCCTGTATGGGCATCAGGTTGGTGTATGAAATCGAATGTCGATTTGGATATCGAAATGAATATCATGCTAGCAGCAAATTCGCATTTATTCATGTATGGGCATAAGGATGGTGTATGAAACCGAATGTCGATTTGAATATCGAAATGAATATCATGCCAGCAGCAGATTCGCGTTCTTTCCTGTATAGGCATATGGATGGTGTATGAAATCGAATGTCGATTTGAATATCGAAATGAATATCATGCCAGCAGCAGATTCGCGTTTTTTTCTGTATCGGCATATGGTTGGTGTAGTTTGTCTTATTTTTGCCGCAGATTTTGAAATGTCATCTGTTTTTAATTTTATCTAAATTGTCGGATGTCAAGCATTCAGTATTCTGTCTGAGAAATCGTATATGTAATTAGTCCCTGAATGACTTTTGGTTATTGCAACAAAAATTAAGACATCAACACAATGAAATAAGAAAACTGATCACCACAAATCTTTTTTAGAAAATTTGCTGTTGTTTCAACAGAGATTTCGTGGTTCTATATTACACATCTATTAAGCCATTAACGTTCAAATATTTAATGGGCATATTTTCAACAGCACTTTTTACGGATTGTGAAATCCTCGAAAATGCAGACGAGCTAGTACAAGAAATACGATTCTTCCATATACTTTTCCAAGCCATTTCATTGTTTAGCAAACTGGAAGGAAATAGATTGTGATAACACTGTAGAAAAGGAGAAAATGAGCATTTCTACTTTCTCACAATGTTTCTAACCTTTCAAAAACAATCCTCCATTAATGAAAGCTTTATTTGGCGTCTGAAAATGCTTCCTCGTCTTTTTTTCACTGTCGGGTAAAGAGCTAAATGCAAAACTACATTTATTTCAGGACAATGACTGTCTTACCATGTTCCGGATTGAGGCGAACAGAAAGGAATATAGTGACAAAATCGCCTATTCTAGCGGTTCGTGTTTATGAACATTTCTTGTACAGTCGTATTTCCCTCAATGGTATACTTTCAAAGCAAGAAATTACTGCTGGTACAGCTAAATATGCCTTGGGCGGAGTAACAATGTTCAGAAATGAGCATTTTACTGCTATTGTTACTTCGAAAAAGTTTGGAAATATTTGGTACGACGGTCTTAAGGGTAACCTGGACAGAATTCCATCCGATGTGGACACTTGGTTCCCATGCCACGCATTATTGTGTGAAGTTGGTAGATTACCATCACCGCTGTGAGTGTTACTTCTGCTATTCCTCGGATGATCTAAGTTTCCCATTTATTTGAACGATGGACTTTCAACACCAAATTAGGATTCCTAATTGAAAAAATTAATATCTTTGCTACCTTAAATCACTGCTGGTGTATTCATTTTCGATTTGAAAGTGCACTTTGGCGTTGTAAGCTAACATTAGCACAAGTCGCTGTAGTAAGCTACGGTGATCATCAAATGTCAGTGTTTGTTATTTAAGAAATAACAAATAAGAATTAATTGAGCAGTGCTCTGGCAAAAGGGGGCTTAATGCATGTCCGTGATCCATTGTACCAAGCAAGTCATCACATAATAAGGGATGCATAAAATCCACTTAGTCTAATGAATGACTGAATCTTGAGGAAGAAGTGGTTCTTGGACGTACAGGAAATTGACCGATAGCGAAAAGTTTCGGCCCAGGTCAGCCTGCGCTGACTGCACAGGCTGACCTGAGTCGATACTTTTCGCAGATGCATTAAGCCCCCTTTTCATAGCATGGCTCATTTGTATGTGTAGGCACTAATGTTTACATTTTAGTGAATACTGTGGCATTCAAAAGTAAACCATTTTTAGCTCAACTGAACACAAAGTGCTCAAGGTCAGCTTTTGTGATCGTGCTGTGTCCGTCGTGTGTCATCTCGTCGTGAAACATTTACCTTGTGTGCACTCTAAAGGCCACAATTTGAGCCAAATACTCATGAAATTTAATTAGAATTTTTGTCTTGATAAAAATTCGAACTTGTTCGAAATTGGGTCAAATTAGGTCAAAAAGTAGGTCACTGGACAAAATCTTGTAAAAAACCTTGTTTGCACCATACAGGCCATATATTTTGCCTTAGACTGATGAATCTTGGTCAGAATTTTTGTCTTGGTGATATCTCGGACCAATTTGAAATCAGGAAACACCAAGTCGAAAAAGAGGTCAGTTTAATAAATTTAAGAACAATCTTGTGTGCACTCTGAACGCCACATTTCAGGCCTTAACTCATGGACCATTATTGAATGTTTGTCTTGATCATGATATCTCGGGCAACTGTGAAATTGGGTTACTTCTGGTCAAAAACTACTTGACTCGTTCAAATGTTAGAAAAACCTTGTGTGCATTCTTAAGACAACATTTCCGGCCAGATACTTATTAAACTTGGTCAAAATGCTTGTCTTGATAAAACTTATGCCAAGTATGAAATTAGTTTAACTTGGATCAAAAAGTACGTCAGAGAGCCAAATCTTTTGTGCACTCCCAATAGGATCACATCGGGTAAAAAAAGTAGATTACTGACCAAACCCCCCCCCCCCCCAAAAAAAAAGCACCAAACTTTTTTGCTCTCTTTAGGCCACATTTTTAGTCCTAAAATCATGTAACTCACTATAAATCTTTGTCTTGATGATATCTTGGACAAGTTTGGAATGGGGTCATATCGGATTGAAATGTAGGTCATTGGAACAAATCTTAGAGAAACCCTTGTTTGGAGCCTGGTACTCATGAAACTTGGTCAGAATGTTTGTCTTGCTGATATATCAGATGAATTCCATATTAGGTTACCTTCGCTGATAAAGTAAGTGACGCATCGAAATCTTAGGTAAAACCTTGTGTGCACTCTAAAGACCATATTTTCAGTCTGATACTTATAAAACATTGTCAGAATGTTGGTATTGATGATATCTCTGGCAAGTTCAAAAATAGGTAAAGTCGGTCAAAAAATAGGTCACTTACATTCATGCGTTTTACATTCTCACGACCAGGATTTCTTCAGCTTTATCAATCCTACACGACTTTACTCAGGTGAGCGCTTTAGGGCCGATTACCCTCTTGTTTTTTAGCTCACCTGAGCAGAATGTGCTCAAGGGTAGCATTTAGGATCACGTTGGGTCCGTCGTGCGTCGTCCGTCGTGAGGCGTCAACAATTCTTTATACATCTTCTCCTAAACCGCTTGGCAAATTTGGACCAAACTTGGCTGGAATTTTCCTTCGGAGGTCCTCTGTAACATTTGTTCACAGAATTTGATTCCATCAAAAACTCTGGTTGCTATGGCAACCAAATGGAATTTTATAAGAAATTCTTTAAAAATCTTCTCTGATGAAACCGCTGGTCAGATTTTGAAATAATTTCACAGAGATGTTCTTTGGGTGACCCTTTTCAAATCTTGATCGCGAAACTTTGATCCGTCGAAAAACATGGCCGTGGGGGAAGGGGGCTCTTTGCACTGTATGGACTTAAAGAAATTCTTTGAAATTATTCTTCTCTTAAACCACTCATCAGATTTTGGTATATTCTCACAGAAATGTTCCTTGGGTGTTCCTTATGAAAACTTGTTCGCGAAATTTTGATCCGTCAAGAAACATTGCTGTGGTGATGGGAGGCTATTTGCAGTGGGTCGTGCGGTGTAAACAATTCTTTAAGCATGTTTTCCTCCTTAACCGCTGGGCCAATTTAGGCCAAACTTGGCTGGAATATTCCTCGGGAAGTCCTCTTTAAAATTGTTCACAGAATTTGATTCGATCAAAAACTCTGGTTGCAATGTGCAACCAAATGGAATTTTCTAAGAAATTCTTAAAAAATCTTCTCTGTTGAAACCGCTGGTCAGAATTTGAAATAATTTCACAGAATGTTCCTTGGGTAACCCTTTTCAAAAATTGTTCACGAAATTTTGATCCGTCAAAAAACATGGCCGTGGGGGAGAGGCTCTCTGCACTGTATGGACTTTAAGAAATTCTTTGAAATTCTTCTTCTCTTAAACCACTCCTCAGATTTTGAAATAATTTCACAGATATGTTCCTTTGGTGCCCCTTTTGAAAAATTTGCGCGAAATTTTGATCCGTCAAGAAACATGGCTGTGGTAGTGGTGGTGGTGGTGGTGTTGGGGGGGGGGGGGGGGGCTAATTTGCACTATACGGACATAAAGAAATTCTTAAATATTCTTCTTCTCTGAAACCACTGTTCAGATTTTGAAATAATTTCACAGAAATTATCCTTATATTATGCCCCTTTTTTAGATCGGCTGTTTTTTTAAGAAAAAATCGAGGTATTCTCATAGCCCTGTTGTCGTCGTCTGCGTTGTTGTCGTTGTCGCTGTGCAAAAACTTTGACAGTTTGTTATATCTCGGCTTCCACTCAGCACATGTACTTGAAGCTTGGAATAATTGTTCACTAGTAAAAGAGCAACCCATACAACACGAACAGATAACTCTAAAATCATTTTGTCCAAATTATGCCCCTTTTTCGAGTTAGAATTTTAACTTACTATCCAGCACCCAACAGCAAATTGTTGGCACCCGCATACGGTGCTCATGTTCGACTTAATATTTTTAGCCACTACCGGGCATGTGCTCTTGTTCAAGAAACGGTCCTTGGGTGACCTATCCCAAAATTTATTTGCAGAATTCTCATTCGTCAAAAACATGGCTTTGGTGATGATTGTAGGGGTGGTGACAGATTTTGAAATGATTTTTACAGGTGATGTTTTCAAAATTGCTTGGTAAAATAATGATTTGTTTCCAAAATTTCAATAGTTCAAAAAAAATTGGCTATGGTCCTCTCGAAAGTTCAGGTGAGCGATCCAGGGCCATCTTGGCCCTCTTGTTTATGCTTTATTTGTAGTCGTACTCATGTCTTTTTTTACTTTCGGTAATGGAACTTTTCTCCTGTTTATTTCTTATTAGCATTTTGGTTATCTTTATTTTAACTTATTGTTGTACTGAACGTAACTGGTACTTCATTCTGCTGTTAAAGTATTGGTCAGTTTATATATTGTTTGGTCACACTTGTTTTATTTTCTATATTCATTCATATACTTTACAGAACGGGCTTTTCTCACAGAATTACCATAAAGGAGCTGAGTTCTGGCATAAGGGGGCTTGATGCATTTCTGTGATGCATAATACCAAGCAAGTTGTCATATAATTATGGACCTATAAAATACACCGTGTCTAACAAATGACTGGATCTGGAGATAGAATGGTCCTTTGTCATGCAGGAAATTTACCAATTGCAAACGGTTCCAACACATTTCAACCTGCGCAGACTGTGTGGGCTAACACCGGTTGATACTTTTTGCAGCTGCATTAAGTCGCCTTTTTCCAGGACATGGTTCAAATGAGAGAGACATTCTCCGTAAAAATTGGGACCGTTTCAGGTTCAGTTTAAGGAAGCAATTCAGCACTAACATCTCTGATTTCTCCGATTTTTACAAGTTACAATACAATAATGGTCCTAGAACCCTTAGAGTGCCTCTCACAGCTGTAGAATACTTTGCGGCTAGTGTAGATCAAAATCAGAAAAGCCAGACCTGCAATCTGATCAAAATCAACCGTGAAATTACATGTATATTGCTATAATTCCTAGACTGACCGCTGGGTTATTCAGCACTCGAAGAGTTAACCCTTTACAACACAATCACAACGACCCTGAGGAAGAAAGCTTTTCGAAAATATTGTGGGAAAAGGAGAAAATGGTGGTAATCTGCATTTTCTCCTTCACCACAATCTTTTCTACCCCATCAAGGTCATATTTCGTCAGTTGGGCCACCATTGATTTATGTCTTCAAATAATTTGAATTTGGGCCAGTATAAAACTTTGCTGACTGGTAAAGAGTTAAGGGCAGTAAAAATTAGAAAACGTGACTTTTGCAAAACTCATTGCCTTTATAATTTCCTTTTATTTCCATGAACTCCGTCTTTAAGTTGGAAAGTTACTGTCTGCTTTTCAGCCAGCAATATCAGCGAGAGAAATCATTATATTCGTTCAAAGTAGTTAGCAATGGATGCCATTTTAATGTTTCATTATTATCATTATTTTTAGCTCTATGAGCACGAACTGCTCAATATGACCTTATGTGATCGTGCTCTGTCCGTCGTCTGTCGAGCGTCGCCTACGTGTCAAAAGTTTCCTTGTGTGCACTCTAGAAGCAACATTTTCAGTACTATACTCATGAAACTTAATACGAATGCTTGTCTTGACAATATCTCGGACAATTTCAAAATTAGATCATGTTGGGAAGAAAAGTAGGTCACTGGTGCATAACTTCGAAAAACCTTGATTACACTATACCGTACTCTAGAGGTCTCATTTTCATTCTGATACTCTTTTTACCTTATCTGAATGTTGGTTTTGTTGGTATCTCGGACGAGTTTGAAATTGGGTCAATAAGAGTCAAAAGATAGATCACTCCGCCCAATCTTAGAAAAACTTTGTGTGCACTGTAGAGGCCACATTTTCAGTCTGATACTCATTGTACATGTTCAGAATGTCTGTCTTAATGATATCTCGGACAAAAAGAATGTCACTAACACTCGTGCGTTTTGATGGTATCTTGGACGAGTTCGAAAAGGGTCACATCGGGCCAAAAAAGGTAAACTAGGTCACTACGTCAAATCTTTGATCAACAGAGGGCATATTTTCAGACCATAACAAATGACAGTTGGTTAGGATCTTTGTCTTGGTGATATCTTGGACGAGCTTGAAAATTGGTCACTTTGGGTCAAAAACTAGGTCACTAGGTCAAATTTCATTAAAAAAAATACACTCTGTAGGCCACATTTTCTGTAGAATAGTCTTGAAAAATGGTCAAAATGTTTGTCTTTATAATATCTTTGACAACTTTGAAAATGGGTTATGTCGGGTCAAAAACTAAGTCACTACGTCAAATCTTTGAAAAACATTGTGTACGCTTTCGGTACAATACTCTTGAAAATTGGTTTGGAAATTTGTCTTGATGATATCTTGAATGAGTTTGATATTAGTCACATTGGGTCAAAAAATAGGTAACCAGCTTTAATCTTTGAAAACCTTGTGTAGGCTCAAGAGGCCTCATTTTCAGTCCGGTAATCTTGAAATTTGGTCAGAATGTTTGCCTTGATGATAACCTAGACGAGTTTGAAAAGGCGTCATGCTGGGTTAAAAAACTAGGTTACCTGGTCAATCTCGAAAAAAAAAATTGTGTACACTCTACGGGCCATATTTCTCTCAAATACTCATGAAAGGTGGTCAGAATGTTTGTCTGGATAATTTCTACAAGTTTTAAAAAAACAATGTTGAGCTTTAAATTAGGTCATTGAGACAAATTCTAGAAAACGCTTGTGTAGGCAAGAGTCCCTAACTAATAAAAAATTGTCAGACTGTTTGTCAATATGTCTCGGAAGAGATTGGAAATGGGTCATGTATGGTCAAAATGCTAGGTGAGCGACTTCGATGCCATCATGGCCCTCTTTTCTTTTGTTTTCATTCATCTTTTGTCCATTGTCTTTTGTCCAGTGTTGGTGTTTTTAAATGTGGAACATGTTTATCGTTTCAGTTATTCCTTCTTGAGTTATTATGAAGTGTTTAATATGGTGTAGCATATTTTCCCGGAAGGCTACCCTATACTGTAATCCACAGTTACTTTGTTTCTAATTTCATTTACCTGATTTTGTCCAGCAACAGTGACAGGGCTCTTTACTAATACTTCAGCAATTTAGAATTGGAATCCACATTCACCGAAGACATCTTCTTAAATTAATAAAAAATAATTGCTACAGAGTTCCTTATTTTTTGTTTATGAGCTAGAACTGATTTGCAGAACAAGACTTGAAAAGTTATAATTTCTCTAATCCAAAAAAGGGGAATGATTTGGTTTGGTGTTTTCTTTTTTTATGCCATTACAAGTGAATGAATGAATGAATGGAATTTAACGGCCCGTGGACAGCGAAGGTCATATTGGGTGCATATATAACGATCAAAAGTGATACTGTGAAGTACTGAAACAGAAGTCTATAAAATAGTGTATGTAAACAGTAAAAAATACTCGATAAGTATGGAGGAAGTTCAAACATGAGTTAATTTTAGTTTTATTGATTTTATAAACGCAAAGTGTCAGTTCTGAAATCGTGTTTTCTTTTTTTTTGTCGACTAATTCTTTTTACAATTGATAGCAATTTATACTGTTAAAATCTTATAACCGAACAGAACAGATGCGTTGCAGAGAGAGAGAGAGAGAGAGAGCATTTTATGCAATGCCGCTTTTCCTCGACCATGCTGCTAGCATGAAATTCGGTTCGATATTCAAATCTACATTATATTTCATGCACAGTCTCAATGCCCGTGCATATATTTTAGCAAATTTGCTGCTAGCATGAATTTCAGTTCGATAGTCATACCTACATTCGATTTCATGCATCATCTATTGTTAGTAAAGAAATTTTAGCGATTCTGCTGCTAGCATGAAATTCAGTTCGATATTCAACCCTACATTCGATAACATACACAGTCGTTATCTTAGTACAGAAATTTAAGCGAATGTGCTGCTAGCGTGAAATTCAGTTCGATTTTCAAATCTACATTTGATTTCATATAGAATAAAAATGCCAACACATGAAAATACGGGAATCTGCTGCTAGCATGAAATTCAGTTCGATATTCAAACCGACATTAAATTTTCACATATCCTGCGTATGCCCCTACATAAAAATACGCGAATCTGCTGCTGGCATGATATTCATTTCGGTATTCGATTTCAAATTCGATTTCACATACCATCGATATGGTCATACATAAAAACGGGTGAATCTGCTGCTGGCATGATATTCATTTCGACTTTCAAATCTACATTCGGTTTCATACAACATCCTTATGCCATACATAAAAAAACGCGAATCTGCTGCTGACATGATATTAATTTCGATATTCAAATCGACATTCCATTTCATACACCATCCATATGCCCATACAGGAAAAAACGCGAATCTGATGCTGGCATGATATTCATTTCGATATTCAAATCGACATTCGATTTCATACACCATTCTTATGCCCGTACAGAAAAAGAACGCGAATCTGCTGCTGGCATGAAATTCATTTCGATATTCAAATCGACATTCGATTTCATTCACCATCCATATGTCCATACAGAAAGAAACGCGAATCTCCTGCTGGCATGATATTCATTTCGATATTCAAATCGACATTCGATGTCATACACCATCCATATGCCAATACAGGAAAAAACGCGAATCTGCTGCTGGTATGATATTCATTTCGATATTCAAATCGACATTCGATTTCATACACCATCCATATGCCCATACAGAAAAAAACGCGAATCTGCTGCTGACATGATATTCATTTCGATATTCAAATCGACATTCGATTTCATACACCATCCTTATGCCCATACAGAAAAAAACGCGAATCTGCTGCTGGCATGAAATTCATTTCGATATTCAAATCGACATTCGGTTTCATACACCATCCATATGCCCATACAGAAAAAAAGGCGAATCTGCTGCTGGCATGAAATTCATTTCGATATTCAAATCGACATTCCATTTCATACACCATCCATATGCCCATACAGGAAAAAACGCGAATCTGCTGCTGGCATGATATTCTTTTCTATATTCAAATCGACATTCCATTTCATACACCATCTATATGCCCATACATAAAAAAAGGCGAATCTGCTGCTGGCATGATATTCATTTCGATATTCAAATCGACATTCGATTTCATACACCACCCTTATGCCCATACAGAAAAAAACGCGAATCTGCTGCTGGCATGATATTCATTTCGATATTCAAATCGACATTCGATGTCATACATCATCCTTATGGCCATACATAAAAAAAGGCGAATCTGCTGCTGGCATGATATTCATTTCGATATTCAAATCGACATTCGATTTCATATATCATCCATATGCCTATACAGGAAAAAACGCGAATCTGCTGCTGGCATGATATTCATTTCGATATTCAAATCGACATTCGGTTTCATACACCATCCTTATGCCCATACATGAAAAAATGCGAATTTACTGCTAGCATGATATTCATTTCAATATTCAAATCGACATTCGATTTCATACGCCAACCTGATGCCCATACAGGAAAAAACGCGAATCTGCTGCTGGCATGAAATTCATTTCGATATTCAAATCGACATTCGATTTCATACACCATCCATATGCCCATACAGGAAAAAACGCGAATCTGCTGCTGGCATGATATTCATTTCGATATTCAAATCGACATTCGATTTCACACACCATCGAAATGCCCATACAGAAAAAAAAACGCGAATCTGCTGCTGGCATGATATTCATTTCGATATTCAAATCGACATTCGGTTTCATACACCATCCTTATGCCCATACATGAAAAAATGCGAATTTGCTGCTAGCATGATATTCATTTCGATATTCAAATCGACATTCGGTTTCATACACCATCCTTATGCCCATACATGAAAAAATGCGAATTTGCTGCTAGCATGATATTCATTTCGATATTCAAATCGACATTCGATTTGATACACCAACCTGATGCCAATACAGGAAAAAACGCGAATCTGCTGCTAGCATGATATTCATTTCGATATTCAAATCGACATTCGATTTTATACACCATCCTTATGCCTATACATAAAAAAACGCGAATCTGCTGCTGGCATGAAATTCATTTCGATATTCAAATCGACATTCGATGTCATACACCATCCATATGCCCGTACAGAAAAAAACGCGAATGTGCTGCTAGCATGATATTCATTTCGATATTCAAATTGACATTCGATGTCATACATCATCCATATGCCCATACATAAAAAAACGCGAATCTGCTGCTGGCATGAAATTCATTTCGATATTCAAATCGACATTCGATTTCATACACCTTCCATATGTCCATACAGGAAAAAACGCGAATCCGATGCTGGCATGATATTCATTTCGATATTCAAATCGACATTCGATTTCATACACTATCCCTATGCCCATACATAAAAAAACGCGAGTCTGCTGCTGGCATGAAATTCATTTCGATATTCAAATCGACATTCGATTTCACACACCATCCTTATGCCCATACAGAAAAAAACGCGAATCTGCTGCTAGCATGAAATTCATTTCGATATTCAAATCGACATTCGATTTCATACAACATCCTTATGCCCATACATAAAAAACCGCGAATCTGCTGCTAGCATGAAATTCATTTTGATATTCAAATCAGGATTCATTAATTTTCGTAACTATCCCTTGAGTTTGGAAAAAATAGCGAATTTACTGCGGCAGGAAATTCAACTCATCCGCATATTCATTTCGATATTGAATATCGAACTCCGATTATCGAACTTACTGCCAACTTCACACACCGTAAGTCACATCTGAAAAGGATCGCGAGCTTAGTTAGTTTACAAGCATTTTCTCTCTTTTGTCACTCTTTTTTTTTTTATATGAAATCCTTGAAAACATCTTTTATGCCAAATACAGACTAAGCTTTTGACAAGCTGCTTCAAACAGTTTCTTTGTGTCTGAGGGAATGAAACAAAAACAGATTTCTTTTATACAAATAGTCTGTTGCTGTTGATAACCAAATACATAATTGAGCCACGCTCTGACAAAAGGGGGCTTACTTCATCTCCGTGATGCATTATACCAAGCAAGCCATCACGTAGTCATCGATCCATCATAGCCACTTTTTTAACAACCGACTTAATCACAAGGTAGAATGGTCCTTGGACATACAGAAAATTTATCAATAGCGAAACGTTTTGGCCCAGGTCAGCCTGCGCGGACTGCGCAGGCTGACCTGAGTCGATACTTTTCGCAGATGCATTAAGCCCCTTTTTCACAGAGCATGGGTCATATCTTAGTGGCCACATCTTTTAAGCATGCAACCTGTATTAAACTGTCAAATAATAACTGAGTGGCCCTCTAGCTAAAGGGAGTACAATGTATCTCCGTGATGCATTATACCAGGCAAGTCATCACATAATAATCGATCCATGAAGTCCATTTTGTCGAACAGCCGACTGAGTCATGGGGTAGAATGATCATTTGACACGCAGAAAATTTACAAATGGCAAGATATTTCGACCCATGTCATCCTGTGCGGACTCTGGTTATTTTCAACAGATGCATTAAACGCTCTTTTCAAAGGGCATGACTTGTTCTTATTATTGACCGTTCCAACAGAAGGCAAAAATCATTGAAAGATACCTGTACTAACTAAGCACCCACCTTAGACAAGCACGCGTTAATGTCCTTTAGGTGTTTGCTGAAGGCAAGTTGAATTGTAAATCCGTAATGAGCCCAGACCAAAGAAGGCTAGACTTTGAAAAACGTTTATGGAATAAGAAGTGTTTTATGCATCGAATTCAAATTTCCATTAAATGAAGACACTGTAATGTTCTAGCGCAAGACTCGAAATCGAAAAACAAACGATATTTTTATCGCAAAAGCATTAAGAATTCATTTTACATAGAGAGAGGAAACACATTTGCAGAGGAAGATTTAGAATATTTAAAAAGCATCGAGTAAGATGAATTCCCTGAATTCTGGTAAAGTACATGAATCAAAGTACGAATATTCTGACAAAATGATATCCCATTTTTCGGTTTGCCCAAAATTTTCTCAAAACAGATCTGTTTCAAAACGACAAAATTTTAATTCTTTATAAGTCACCCGTTTGATCAACAGGCAGGGGCTGAATTGTTTCTACTTTGGAAATGGGTTACTGGGTTTTAGGATGGGAATGTAATATTTAGACTAAATGCATATAGCCGGAGGGTCGGAAGTTGGTAAGTGCGGAAGAAGACATAAATGTGGACCATGGTCTTTGAAAAAGGGGATTGATGCAGCTGCAAAAAGTATCGACCACGTCAGCCTGCGCAGTCCGCGCAGGCTGACGTGGGTCGAAACTTTTTGCCATTTGTTAATTTTCTGCAGGTCAAAGGAACACCTCATGATCCAGTCGGTTGTTAGAAAAAATGGATTTTATGGGTCCATGATTATACGATGTCTTGCTTGGTAAAATGCATGACGGAGATGCATTAAGCCCCCTTTTGCCAGAGCATGGTTCATTTCTTTTTAAATGCACTCTTGACTTTCCATA
This sequence comes from Hippopus hippopus, assembly GCA_946811185.2. NCBI lineage: Eukaryota > Metazoa > Mollusca > Bivalvia > Cardiida > Cardiidae > Hippopus > Hippopus hippopus. The sequence goes on along the minus strand of OX328106.1, from coordinate 47,212,252 downwards.
CATTTGATATCCCATTGAAATTAAGACTCCATCCTGATTCATTACTGTTGTTTCAGATTTTTTCCCCTGCTATATAAAGGTAACATCTTAAAATCTGTGTATTGTAAAATTCTTTTGTAATTTGAGATTAGAAACAAGAACACTGTATGTATGTGCCAACGTTCTGTTGCGGGTGTGGTTTTTTTCGGTAAAGATTTTAATCGTTTACCACACAATCCTGGGTTTAAACGAACCTGAGAAAGAAAGCTTTTGAAAAAAATGTTGGAAAAAAGAGATTTAATGTTTTCTACCCTTCCAAAATTTCGATTTCTGAGTTACATTTACTTTATCGTCTGCTAATGCTTTAGAATAGGGCAAGTGTAAAATTTTTGTCGTTAAGTACAGAAGAAAAGTGTTGAGGATTATTCTTTTTCTTGGTATGGATTCCCTTTTTGATAGTAAACACTTACAGTAATAACAGAGATACAGGAAAATATCACAAAGTTTGAGCACGACGACCACGACGACGCAGATGACGACGACTACCGTGCTGTGCCAATGCCGTGACGGTTTTTGTTGTTGTTGTTGTTGTTTTTCGAAAACAGCCAATCTAAATGAAGGTATGGCTTATGATACTGATTTTCTGTTAATATTTTAACTACAGGGTTTCACAAAAGCTAATTCCTGATACAAAAATGTCAGTGGGATAGGCGTCAATCATTAACAGCTTGTAGAAATTTGTTAAAGATATCTGTTTTCACTGAACCTCCACACGTAAGTTCTCGGGTGCATACATACAGTAGAATGGGAAAAATAGAGCAAATCTTCTGTAGAGGTAGTGCAAAACGGAACAATATTAATAGAGAAAGATAATACACTGTGATGAAACAGGACGCTGAAATATTAGGTTAAAAAAGTAAAGAAAATAGAACTGTTCAAATGTATACTTCGAGGGTCTGTTTGTTAGAAAATTTGAAAAAGCAAACCACAGATATGGGTATCGTTGTTTAATTCTTTACCAAACGACAGATTTTTCTACCCTTTACTAAAGGGTTACTACAGTAACCTGCTCTAAAAAATAAGTGTATAATGCACATCTTCAGACCACAATACGAACATGTAGATGCAATTAACATCAAATAATTCACTCGAGTTTGCGGAAACTAGCGCCTCACGTCAGCTCGATAGAATACAGGAAACACGGGAGGTCGGATTGTTACAGAATAGACGACTTTTTTCTGTGGTAAAAATCCAATTAACTTAATCCAGACCCTGTCAGACTGGGTCTGCTTCCGTTATTTTGTGTGTCACAAGCAAAAATGGTCTACCAGTCTTGTTCAAGTTAATGGATCTAATGACATTCAAACTAATAGTTTTCTTCCTAATTACAGAGCATGTACGAGTATTTAGTTCTCTGAACGCGATTAGATAAAACAAAACACAGATTGTACTGCCTAAGGACTTCACATGACTTTAAGTCTAAGGACTCACTGACTTTTTGCTGACAGCGTAGATCAAGATCAGACTGCACAGAACGTGCAGTCTGATCTTGGACCTACGTTGTCCGATAAGGAAATGTTTTTCTCCAAAAATAAGTTTGAAATAGCAACATTCGGGTTTTTACTATCGAAAGTTTCATTCCATTTATGCCTATACTTTCAACGCCATTCTCGTTCAACTTTTCGTCAGATGAAACAGGAAATATCTTTTAACTCTTTACCAAACGACAAAATCTTAGATTGGTCCAAATTGAAAGCATTTGCAGACGACAAAATAAACGTGACTCAAAAATTGAAACTTGACTTTGGAAGGGTAGAAAACATTGTGGGAAAAGGAGAAAATGCTGGTTACCAGCATTTTCTCCTTTTCCCACAGTGTTTTCAGAAGGCTTCTTCCTCAGGATCGTTAAAACCAGGAATTGTTTGGTAAAGGGTTAAAAAAAGATAGATGGTGCAAGAGATATTGGAATATGAATATTGAAACTCTTCTCTGGCTGATTATGAAGTAAAATGATGAAAGAAAACTTCACGAGCAATTTTTCCAATTTTTCCTCACTGTTTTCCATTTTGTTGAAACCGAGTAGTATCGGAATACTGGGTAACGGTTATGAAAATATTAAATTTCCAAATAGCACAAGAAAAGAATCGTTCTCATCTACATTAGTTTGCTATGATATGAATCAAGATCCCTGGGTATCCATTAGTGGTAGCAACGTTTGATAATAGTGGTTCCATAAATGTTCGAGCACATATGCCAGAAGGGGCCCGCAGTATAAACATGTGCGTATTTTTGACCAATCGAAAATTACTATCTTTTCATTCTTTATCAGTACCAAGAAGTAGGTCAAAAGCAAGCGGACTCAGCTAAGCCGAAAAATTTCAGACTTGTCCATTTTGAAAGCATAACCAGGGGACAAAACAAATGTGGCTCAAATGACTGGATTTGCCCAAAAAAGGGTAAAAGATATTGCGAGAAAGGCGAACTTGCTAGTTACCAGCCCATAACGTGTTCAATTTTTTTTTTTTTTGTGTGTGGAGTTTACACGCATAGATGTTTGGTAAAGAATTAATCTGCGAAGAAGGTTCGAAAAGCATCCTTAAAAGTGTCATGATATTTTTGATAATCCGGATTTTCCTATAAAATTTCGAGTAAAGATATTTTTATATGTATCTGATGTGATACAATTGCCTAACTAAGCCCAATAAAACGATGCAAATTCCCTAGTCCCTATAGCAACGGCAGGTAGCAGTGGTCTGTACAAGCACACTCGCAAAAGGGCTACGTTCTTTGCAAATTTTACTGAATCTTTATAAGACGTTATAATGTTTCGAAATAGTCGCCTTCTAAAGACTTACATGCCAAAACTTTACATGATGTGGAACCAATCTGTGGAATTTTGAGGATGATTTGCCTGAAACACTAGCCACGTCACCGTCATCAGACGTCTTGCTCTGCATCTCGGACTTCTGCGTCGGTTAGAGCGAATGGTTCTATGTCGGAAGAATTACTGGGGATGCTTAACACCCCCTTTTTCACAGACAGACAGACAGACAGACAGACAGACAGACCAGAATTTTAACAAATTTGGCGTACTCTATCTTACATGTTTGGACTATCAACCCTTATATAGCGCATAAACAGAACTATATAACCTACATTTTCAGTCTAGAGTAAAAAAAAACTCATATGTGCAAAATCTAGCTTGCTTTTGTCCAATAATATTATTATCTCTCGGTAAAATGGAGGGTATAGAGCGCAGATCAGACTGTAAATCCCGTTCAGTTTGATCTTTATCTACACTGACCTCAAATAGCAACAGCAGTGTTGACAGGAGCTTAAAGCGCTAATGAACTTATTTTTGCTTGATCTTTTGCCAAATGATCTATGTGTCCAATCCCATGACACAATCATCTAACAACTTACATGACTGTCGATATATCACTAAAATCGGAAGACGAAAACGATCGCTTCCTATAATTAGAGATTATCTTTTTAACCGTATCCTTTAACCTGCCAAATAAGTGAAATGAAACTTCAAGCGCCGATCGTAAAAACATTAATTTTGCTATTTCACTTTTTTTTTTAAAGGGGGGGGGGGGAAACATCTCCTGATCGGACAGTGTAGATCCAAGATCAGACTGCACGTTCTGTGCTGTCTGATCTTGATCTATACTGTCCGAAAAAGGTCCTTGAGTCGCGCCTAGCAGCCTTCGGGTTAATTCTTTACCGGAGAACCAAATTTTAGGCTTGTCTATATTAAAAGCATTTGTAGACGGACAAGGTCATCTGAAGTGTCGCTGAAATGAAAAGAAATTGCCTAGGAAAATGTGCAAAATATTGTGGGAAAAGGGTAATTCTCTCATTTCCACACAATCTTCTCAAAATCCATTTCTCTTCAGGTTCCTTAAAGCTCGGAACTATTCATTCGAGGGTTAATCCGAATTCCAAGCCAAGACCGTATATCGGAATTAACGAAAATTTCTTTCATTAGTTTCCTTTTCGTGATTCGTAATAGCTTTTGGAGATCTATACGCGTCCTTCACGCTAAAATTTTAACCAATTACCACCATTTTCTCCTTTTATCACAATGTTTGAAAAAGCTGTCTTTCCAAGGTTCGGTCAAACTCGGTGTTTTTTTTTTTTGGGGGGGGGGGGGGAGTAAGGAGTTATACCATTAGAAAATAAAAAATCAGAGTGAAGTTGGAGAAAACACTGCAGCAAAGTTTGAAAACTACTCGTTCTTGACATTTTTTATACAAGCAACAATGTTTTCAAGAGTTTACCATTTCAGAACTCTCCAATGGAAAGGCATTTCAGACCCCAAGCTTAATACTGTTAAGTCTGGGAAAAGCATAAATACGTGATCTCTCTCTGTTGTGTAATTGAAATACTGTTGATGGAAGCGCAAAACACCAGTCTGACAAAAAAAAAAAAAAGCAACTCGAGTGCGGATGAAGCCTGAGTTCCAGTCTGATCGTTGTCTTTCCTTATGTATATACTGACATTACTTTGACAAAAATGACAAATATGTATTAACCCATTACCAGACGACAAAATTTTAGTCTAGTCCAACTTGAAAGCATTTGCAGAAAACAATGTCAATGTGGATCAAATTGTGCAATTTTTCTTTGATGGGTTAGAAAACATTGTGGGGAAAAAGGAGAAAATGCTGGTTACCAGCATTTTCTCCTTTTCCAACAATTTTTCCAAAAGGCTTCTTTCCCGGCGTCGTTTAAAGTCGGCATTGTGAGGCAAAGGATCAGTTTAACAGTTTAATTGTCACATAACTAAAGAGGCCACGATAAGGACTAACTAAAAAGTCTTTAACGCCTAGACCTAGGCTAGTGCAGGTATAGCAAAAGGTGCTTATGCATTGGAGATAAGTGAAGCGCCAAGGCAAAATCTGCACCTGAATTTAATTTTGTAGGCGTTGTACTAGACAAGAACAGTGTCAGTGAGATTAATATAGCTCATGCTCGATAGAACACACTCCCTAGGTCATTTATCAATGAAGACTTTGAGACAGCCAAAAAAAATTGAATTAGTTCCTAACAAGCTCTCGTTCAGAGGTCAACAAAAGTGCTTAGCTTTTTATCTTGCTACAAAATTTAGACAGTCCAAATTAAAAGCATTTACGGTCGACAACTTAGATGTGGTTCAAATGATGGGTTTTGGCTACAAATAAGTAGAAAACACCGTAGGAGAAGGAGAAAATGCCGGTTAGGAGCTTTTTGTGTGTGTGTGTTCTTTCGCTTTCAAAGGCCTCTTTTAAATACAAAATTGGTTCGCAAAAGGATAAAACTGATATATGATATATTTAATCCGTCATTTGGACTTAAATTCATGCGTCTGAGGCAGAACAATTTAACAGATAGAAAAATTGCCATTTAAAAGTGTTCTTTCAGGTTTTTTTTAATCAAGATCTGCGTCTTCCATCTATTTCGATATTGTTTTCCACAGATGACTGAAACAGTAGGAGGTTCTTGAAATTACATTTGGAACAATAGATTAGGACGGTAAACTATACCACTGGGAACCTGTGCCGTAAATAAACGTAATAACATAAAGTGGATTACCCAGACGAAGAAATACAATTTGACTCTTGGCACGGCCACAAATTACAAAATAACTCGAACGTTCAATAAAGAAATTGATCAAATTAGACATCTAGAACAATAGGGCATTTGTACTTGACCAAGGTCTATCTGTGCGCATGCGCGCGCATCTGTCATTCCCCTGTGTTTCAGTGCACACGTGTTTCTGAAGTCTTTCATTTCAGCAGTAAACCATTGAAAACTCGAGAGAATCGAATATTGATGTAACGATGATACTTAATTTCTTGCTTTCATTGTCAATTTTATTGGTAATCAGGTCAAATTACGTTTGCAATAATGCTATGAACTTCCGGTCTGGATACTGTTTCAAATAATGGCAACGTCTGGCTGAAATACAATACATTTCAATTTTCTTGTGTCACTTTCATTTCTATTTTGTGCTGGAAGCAATAAAAATCGTGTCTCGAAGTAGGTTTTCTGTGGGTGAACGAGACCTCACAATATCTGTTCTGGTTTATTCTACATGTGTCTACAAAATGGTTAAGAATACCTTGGCAACATCAAAGTGCTGAAATTACTGAGAGCGAGGTTGTTTCTTTCCCTCGAAGATGTCGCAGTCTTTGAACTGTTTTTTCTTTGTAATCACCTCTCCTCTTCAGCTACCACCAAAATAAACAAAATATTTCTTTCGAGAAATCTTAGTAAATTTCTAATGTAATTCAAAAATTATCCTGGTCATTTATGAAGTTAAGTACAAGACAAGGCACAACAAAGCCCAAGCCTCGTGCTTTAGAAACCTATTATAGACATAAATAAGTGGTTGTTGCTGTGATCGATATAAATGAAGCCTTATTTAAAGCAGCGTAAAACTACTTTCAGATATGATTTAAAAACAAGTATACCGACGGGCTTTTCTTTACTCCTGCTGCTGTAAAAATAAATGGATGCCTTCAATATTGTTTGTCGTTTTACGTTACTGGTTGATCCGTTACCAGTTGAGAGAGTTGAGTTGAGAGAGTTGTCTTTTAGTTCTCGTTGTATTCTATAAAAGTACATCCTCCACAATTAGCAGTCAGTTCTAAATAATTAGTTACTGACTATTTCATAAAGTTTCATGATTAGACGAGTTGATAGTATTATCTGTTTCGTTTTGCATCAATATTAATGGACCTCTCTCCCCCTCATTTACTTTATGTAAGACAGATTATCATATATTAAAGACCCGTTTACACATTCACGATTTTCTCTACGATTCACCACGATTCACCCAGATTTCTCATGGTCAGAAAAATCGGGATGGATCGGGATGAATCGTGGCGAAAAGTAGAAATATTCAGTGTCACTACGATTCCAGTAAGAATGTCCACGATATTAGTACGGTGTCTGTAAGGTATCGCTACGAATCAATGACGATTCATGACGGCAACGCTACGGTCAATGAGGATTGACCACGGTGGCACAACGAATGCTCACGGTGCTTGTACGGTTCGATACGGTACTAGTACGATTCACGGCGGTAGCGACACGAGCTCCCACGACTGACCACGATTTAACGGTTTTCACGTGACAAGTTCTCAAAGTATGACATCAGAAAATCATTATCTCCTCAACTGTTGACGAGGTCAGACATGCCACCAAGAAAGAAGGCAACTGCGGCCAAGGGAAAAAAGTCACCTGACCCACCGGCAAGGGTTAGTCCTGACCCGCCGGCGAGGCTCAGTCTTGCCTCAAGCCCAGTTGCATCAGATGATGAGTCAGCTCCGGGGCACACTAATGAGGAGATGCCTGTTCCAAAACTGACAAGAGTAGACCAGGTTCCTTCCGACCAAGTTCTGACTGGTGACAGTCAAGATACTTCAGGTCCAAATCCGTACGTAACCGTGATGTATCGTACTCAAACCGTGATTGATCGTCTTCCTACCGGCCTTGGTCGTGGCCAATCGTGGAGCTCCGTAGCGAAACCGTGGATGATTCGTAGGACAACCGTACACAATTCGTGGTGAATCGTGAGAATTCGTGGTGTCAAAGATTCCACGACTGGCTACGATCTCTCACGAATAGCCGCGAATATAGCTACGGTGTCAGTACGAATAAGCACGATTCCGCTACGGTTGCGCTACGAATTAGGCCACGCCCAATAACCACCACGATTCGCCACGAATGTTTTAAACAGTTTAAAACTTCCGTAGCGCTACCGTGGAGTTTCCCGAATCATCACGATTCATCAAGATTCACCACGATTCACCACGGTTCTACTACGAATCACCACGGTACACGACGATTTTACAAATCGTGGCGAATCGTAGCGGCACCGTAGCCAAAAATCGTGAATGTGTAAACAGGCCTTAATGTCTGAGATGTATTTATAGACAAAATAACAGTTTTTATTAAATCAAGAGGCTGTGCGTTGTCAATGTTTAACTATTGAACACGGTTTCTATAAATGCTTTTTTTGTGTGTCTTATCGCTATAATTGTGGTTCTCAGATGTCATCTCGTTAAATGTAGATTATTTGCTTAGATTTTGGACTAGTGTGACAGTAGCGACTGTAATTTTACCTAATTTTGTTTGCAACTGTGTCCATGAAAATCAAAGTACACTCGACTACGTGGCATTATTTGATACCGGTCGTCACATAATATTTACCCGTGAGTTTATAAGAATTTGCATACTGGATTGTTTCAAATTCAATGTGAAATTATTAAAAAATGAATCACTCAAATGGTCTTTTTACACTGTGATATTCTTTGTTAGGCTACTATAGACCATGTTAAAAGAAAGAAAAAGAGATATTGAGGATTAGTTTCTAATTAATCATATTTCGAAATAGTGTATGTATTAAAGGAAGTTAGTTTGTTGGTCTGAGTATGCACCGCAAACTTAATTCCCTTTGTTTGGTAGTGAAGTCGAACGAGGTGCAGGTCATAATTATCATAAGTGATTCTATTGTGTAGAAAAAAAGTAACACAACTAATACTTATAGAAGAAAGACAGAGTATAATCTTGGCTTACACCCTCCGCTTCACTTATAATGACATTCTTCACATAACCTCAACAAACCTATCACAAAACAGTCCTATATTTACGATCTCGAGCAAAAAGATTTTTGAAAATATATCGGCAAAATTAGAAAAAAAAAATTGCTGGTAGTCTAACAAGCATTTTCATGTTCTCTCACAATGTTATCTTCCCTTTCAAAAAAAAAAATTATCATTTTAATCACATTTATTTTGCCGTCTGCAAAACCTTTCATTTTTGGACAAATCCAACATGTTGTCTTCTGGTATAGAGTTAAGTGCGAGTAAATCTTAACGATATAGATGAACGGCGCCCAGGCTAAAGAGGGTTTTAACCCTTAGGCTGCTAAGCGCGACTCACTGACCTTTTGCGGGCAGTGTAGATCAAGATCAGACTGCACAGAACGTGCAGTCTGATCTTGGATCTACACTGTCCGATTAGGAAATACTTTTCTCCAAAAAAATAAGTTTGAACTATCATTATTAGGGGTTTTACTATCAGCCTGAAAGTTTCATTTAGTTTATTTAGCAGGATAAGGGTTAATACATCTCTGTGATAAATCTTATCTAGCAATTTATCACATAATTAAGGATCCTTGAAATCCATTTTGTCCAACAAATGACTGAATCTAGAGGTAAAAAAGTCCTTTGACATGCAGAAAATTAACGAATAGCAAAAATCCTTGAAATTTATATTGTCTTACAATCAGCTGATCCCCGAGGTAGAATGGTCCTTGGACATGCAGTTGAATTACCAAAAGCAAAAAGTTTCGATCCAGGTCAGTCTGCGCGGACTGCGCAAGCTGACCTGAGTCGACAGTTTTTGCAGATGCATTAAACATCCTTTTACATAGAGCATGGCTCATGTATTTGCAATATGCGACATTATGAATTCATATGGGCGAGGTCAAATTTTCAAATCAAAGCAATTAAAGATTTATGTCAATCATTGCGCTAAAGATGTTTATCGTTAATCACGTGCTAAAATATATTACGTCTATTGTCTCTCTGTCAACTCTGTTAGCTCATAAAGTTTTGCATGTCCTCATTATTTTTTAACACTTTGATTCATGGGTGTCTTTGATGCTAGCCGGAAGAGCAATGTGCATAACTGACAGAAAAAATTTTTTTTTCAAGTTGTGAAAAAAGATATATATGATCTAACATGAGTTCCCGTTTGTGATAAAATTTCATTAAACGAGTCTAGAAAGCGAGCCTTTGGCGACCTTAATAACATTTTTTTTATGAGTTTAATATTTTTTTTTCCCAAATGCCAACGAATGTCACATAACGATATTTCACAAATTACGGATCAGAAAATGCAGAAACATCTATAGATGCACGCGCATTTATATACATAAACAAACCCATTCACTTCATTGAAATACATACAAAATGAAGTCAAAAATGACGTGACGCAATTGTGATATCAAACGTGTAAAAGGTTAAGAAAATTCGTAATGGGTATATTACACTGAAAACAAGGGAGGTTATGTGTTTTATTAAATCGAAAGCCGTTCGGAGGGAAAAATAACTGTCAGCCCTTGACCAAACAATCTTGTGCTTTTACGAGCTTGAGGAGTAAGAAATTTGAAAACATTTTGGAAAAAAAGAGGAAATGCTAGTAACCAGCATTTTCTTATTTTACAGCAATAGTTTCCGTCCTTTGAGTGACATATTCGATTATTCCTTTAACACCATTTTTTTTATCAAAATACGACCATATTACGGTCTTCCACAAAAATTATGTCAAACTTGCGAGAGCTTAATTCTTTTCATTATGTTTGTGGAATTTTTTGCTTTCTTACTGAAGGGTCCGTATACACCAATTACTGGGTGGGCCTGTCTTCTATCTCAATAACATGATGTATATTGGCGGCATGGCATTCTGGCAAAAGAATGCTTAATGTATCTCCGTTATGCATTAAACCAAGAACATCATTGTGGAAAAACAAAATCCGCTTTGTCTAAATACCGACTGAATATTGAGGTAGAATGGTCCTTTAACAGGTAGAAAATTGACCATTAACAAAAGGTTTCGACTCAGGTCGGCCTGCGCAGACTGCGCGGATTGACCGTGGTCGATACTATTTGCAGGTGCATTAACCCCTATTTCACAGAGCATGTCCCATTTATTTTTTAGAAAAGACGCTTAAATACGAGATGACGCTACTTACACCAGAGCTGTTTTCTTCTTGTTTTAGACAAGATATTCGGAGATTTCCCTAAGGAATTAAACAGTAGAACCACCAACCCCCCCCCCCCCCCCCGAGGAAAGGCCATTTTCTTCCAATGTACAGTAAAATCAACTTTCGTAAGAAAGAAATAAACTCCACAAACATAGTGCAAAGAATTAAGCTCTCATAGGTTTCGACATATTTTTTGTAGAAGACCGTAATCGTCTTTTGATCACAAATTGTTGTAATCATAATACTTATTAGCCAGGTATATTTGCATTGTCTTCTGACAACGGCTCTGAACAGAAAGATTTATCAAATCAAAACGATGGCGTCCATATTTGTCAAATGACTAGTGGCCTAGGTCCGTATACACGAATCATACTTGAGAACATTCTTAGTCCCATCCTTAAGAATTTTCGGTAAAAAAAACGTAACAAAACTACTGACTGGCTAGACCAAATGGTATAGCCAACCAGAAGTTTTTCTTATATCTAGATCTAGAAAAAGACTTTGAGTGAAATTAAGAAAGGTTGGTGAATCCTAGACCCATTGCACGATAGTTCCTATTCCCAACGTCACAAGTTTGATTACAAAACATGATTTCAGTGATTCAGTAGTTTCTGAAGTCTTTCTTTCTAGATGGAAGGGGAAAAGCCCCAACACAGACACGCACGCATGCGCGAACATGTCCACGCCATAACTTTTTTAGCCGTCGACCAGTCGATTTAAAACCAATGATTCGGAAACAAGTTTATAATGCATTTGGTCAACTTTTAAAGAATGCCTTCATTTACTGCAGAACATATCTTTTAGTCATAACCTAGGGACCAATTGAAAGATGCATTCCACAGCATTTACTTACCTTTACTGCACACTATTGTTGAATTATTGGATTTACGAGCACTGTTCTACAAGTCAAAAAGATCCAGTCTGTCACGTTGGAATCGCATTCGCACATGGCAGCTTGTTTGAAACAAATCATGACATCTGGAGCACTGTGATAATGTCCTGAACCGAAGGTTTTGGATTTACATTGTTGCTTGGTGGTCATAAACTTAATCTCGCTGAGGATCACATAAATATTTTGTGACAGGCATACTTAATATTCTTGAAGTAAAGCGGTGAAGCTTTGGCTAGACATGTTGTTTTTGCTGCGTTCGGTTCAATGACACCTTGTTGTGCAAAAGAGTTTGATCTCACTTACTTTGCTTCAGGAATGCATTACAGGACATTGAATAAGATTTATGACGATATAGCTTTTAGTCATAGATACCTTCATATTATATAACTTATTGTTGCACGTGTTAAACAACCGTGATAACACACAGAAGGACAACTGAGTCGTTACTAAACTGGGATGTCCTTTGCGGCAAGTGAAGATCAAAATAAGACTAAACATCCGTGTAGTCTTATCTTTATCTGCACTGTTTGCTTATGAAAAATAACATCAGGCCAACAACCCTGTAACTATGAATAAACTGGTAAAAAAATAGGAATAAAAAACTGCAGTATTTATTTAACAGAAAAGGGTTTATAAGGCTGCCAGTAGCTTGGGGTCATTCCAAGGTAGACTGCTCCAGGAGATACAGATTCATTGAGACAAATAAACCTGAGGCAAACGCTTTTTTACAACCCTTTCGGTCATACAGATGACTTTTGACACGCATACAGTCGCTAACAACTTTAAACAACGTACTGCAAATATTTCAAGTTAGGTTACTGTAAGTTACAATCAGTTATTTCGATCTGTAAATATTCATGCACAATCCAAAAGAGTCGCGTGTAATCATGTGGGACGAACAAAACCAAACGTACACGCCCAGGCACGAACAAACCCAGGGACGAACTGATTATAGGACGACCAAGCCCCGAACAGAAGGCTATGAGCGGCTAAAGCTGTTTTCAGTGAAAAAAGAAGTATTTCCACGATCGATGACCTTAACCAGTTTATTTTATTACGCCATTTTCAATTATATAACTGAGTGCTATCGAAACACTCATTTGTCGGAGAAAAAACTGAGTTTAATTGGGTTTACTTCCTTCGGTCTTGCACAAACTACGACACATGATTTCCAAAATGCGGTATTGAACTCACAGTGACATTTCCTTTCGACAGATACCACAAAAACAGACAAAATGCTATTCACCAGCTTTTTTGTCTTTTACTACAATGCTCGTGATTGAATGATAAATGATTTAAGTAAACTTATGTACAAATGTAACTGAGGCATGCTCTGTGAAAAGAGGGTCCGCGCTGGCTCACCGGGATCGAAACTTTGCTTGCAATTGGTCAATTTTCTGCATGTAAAAGGACCAGTCTACCTCAGAATTCAGTCGGTTGTTAAACAAACAACATGGATATTACGGTGCTTGATAAACAGCATCAGGTAGATGCATTAAACTCCTTTTTGTCTTAGCGCAGCTAACTGATAAGGGAATTTGAGACAATAGAGGGCGCGATGAAAGACATGGAGAAAGCGGTAAAATATGCAAATTTTATCTACTACAAGAAAATTGATATCCTGGTTGACTTCGTGATGCTATGAGTACATTTTATGAATAATACAGTGAAATATTTCTCCCCGTAATTTAGGGTGACAGGCCAAAAGCAGACTGAAGCCAGTGTCATCCTGTGCGAAAATGGAACTCGTCTAACGGGAAGCAAAGTTGTTAAACAAAAGAGAACGATTGGTGTTGTCTGTTATTTAACTCTAAGGCTGCTAAGCGCGACTGTAGGACCTTTTGCGAACAGTGTAGATCAAGACCAGACTGCACAGAACGTGCAGTCTGATCTTGGATCTACACTGTCCGATAAGAAGAATTTTTTCTCCAGAAAATACGTTTGAAGACCTCCTTTGAACATGCACCAAAAACCACGAAGGTTTATTCGAGGAGTTTTGTTCACAGGTCACGGTGTTAAAAAGTGTGAGTGCATTCGTGACTCGTATTTTTGTTAAAAAAAAAATGATCTATTACATGGACATACATGGGATGTACCGGTACTCTCTAACTAATCTAAATTTGGTTCAAAATTCCAATACTATCGATCTAATTGGCTGTGACTTTCTATTCATTGCTAGTCATGGCACTTTGAATTTAATCTAAATCAAATTATTTCGTTGAAATGATATCCCCCCCGCCTAAAAGAACGTTTTTTGTAAAAAAAAAATATATATGAAGTATTGTGTTTTGCACACGTGGCCTTTTTGGTATTGGTCCATAATGGAAATATACATCAAGTCCCCTTTTTCCATGACAAGGCCTGAAATAAAAAACATATATATGAAGATTCATCAAATTTCGTCAAGGATTTTAGATGATATCTGTACGGACGGACGGGCGGACGGACAGAAAAAACGAATGGACGGACAACGCAAAAACTAATCCCTCGAAACGGCACAGAATTCGGCTTCTTGCATAACATACAGTAGAAGCCCGATACTGTATCACATCGTAAGGCTAACACTTACGAGTATCATTTTTCTGGTCGAAATATACTAGTATATTATATTTCATGTGTCTATTTTTAGAAATGTTATGGGTAAAGAAATGTCGTAATTTAAGCTGGGGGGAATTATTTCCCCGTCACAGTGAATATTTTGCTCCTGCCGAAAATCTGGAACTACTTTTTTAAGTTTTTTAAGTTTTTAAGTTTTAAAAGTGGCATTCGTTGACAAAATAATCAGAGGAAATATAATATATAATTTATTTCATCAGCTTGTGGTTAATATGGGGAAATATTTGCCTCAAAAGGGAAAGGTCCGCGAAAATAACTCGTGCCTTACGGCACTCGTTATTTTCACATACCTTTCCCTTTTTCGGCAAATATTTCCCCATATTAACCACAAGCTGATGAAATAAACTCTATATATTATTTAAAACTTAAAACATTCTTATAAACGATAAGCCACATTCCTAAATATACAACAATTCCGAAATTCTTAACCCTTATCGTACTAAATAAGCTAAATAAAACTTTCAAGCCGATAGTGAAAAATCAAAAGAGTGCTATTTCAAACATTTTTTGCAGTAAAATATCTCCTTATCGGACAGTGTAGATCAGAGACCAGACTGCACGTTCTGTCTGCAAAAGGTAAGTGAATCGCGCTCAATAGCCTAAGGGCAAATACTCGTTCTTTGTAGTTGTTTTGGATTTTGTAAGGATACATAAATGACAAAATATCGATGTTGAAGTATACAAAAAGCATGGAAACGTATTTATGGGGATTGTAGGTACGTCTTTCCGTAACATAGGTTACCCACGAAGCTTTTGTGGACAGTGTAGATCAAGATCAGACAGCAAAGACCTCTCTGATCTACACTGTATCTTACAGCAGAAATGCTTTTGTGGCTTTTGAGAAGGAGTCAATCATCATTTAGAACTGAAGAAGTGAAGCAAGAGATACTTCATGCTAGGATTTGGACTTCTTGTAAACAGCACACAAAGGGCTTGGCAAAAGTAAAACGGATTTAAGGTAGTAGACCCCTAACGCTTCTACTTGCAACATGGAATAAAATTTCTTGTTAGTTGATAAATAAGGATTTATACTGATATAATACTTTTGCACATTTTTAACCGACAAGAAATTCCTTTGATGTCTATCTTGAAATTATTTGTTGATACTTTTGTTAGTTTCCTGAAAAGGGGGGGTTAATTATTATCTCCCTTTGTAATGAGAATATAGTGATTTAGATTTATAAATGATAATTCTAAGAAGGAAAAAAAGGAAAAAGTGGCTCGGTTAAAGTAGTACAATAATACTCATTTAATCATAGTAAATTTTGTAGGATAATATAATAGTGGAAATAGCTGTTTTCCATTAGGGGTCTACTATCTTAAGAAAAATAAAGGGCCAGTAATGTATTGCATAAACATATGAGCCATGCTCTGTGAAAAGGGGGCTTAATGCGTCTGCAAAAAGTATCGACTTAGGTCAGCCTGCACAGTCCGCGAAGGCTGACCTGGGCCTAAACTTTTTGCTATTGGTTAATTTTCTCCAAGTCAAAGGACCATCTTATCTCATGATTCAGTCGGTTGTTAGACATAATGGACTTTATGGATCCATGATCATGAGATGACTTGCTTGGTATCATGCATCGAAAAGATGCAATAAGCCCCCTTTTGCCAGAGCGCTGCTCATATCTACACTTACTGTAAAAAATCTGCCGTCTCGCTTACTTAGACATAAATGGCTTGGAAATGCGATGGAATGTACTTTGAAAGCAATGTGAAAGTGGGAAAAAAAAACAGTCTCTGCCCTCTTCTAACAACGAGAAATAGAAGTAATAACAAATGATCTCAAGTAGATAGAAATGCGAGGGCGTGCCTTTAGGTGTGACCATAACAATAAAAGTAATGCAAAAAAGAGACCTTTCCTTCAAGCATCAAATTAGCGTAAATTTGAAAAAAAAGTACTAGTAAAGACCAATTTCTCCTTTTCCTACAATGTTTTCAAAAGCATTTCTACTTCGGGGTTGTTAAAAGATGGGACTATCTTGTTACGACGGAGGATTATGAGGGACGTAACCCTAATTTATCAACCCTTTACAACAGCACCACATTAATTTACAACCCCAAAGGAGAGAGTTTTTTTAAAATACCGTGGAAAAGGAGAAAATTCTTGTTACCAGCATTTCCTCCCCTTCTGATAATTTTTATTTTCCTTTTACAGACAAATTTCATCAATTGAACGGCATTTGATGTGCCGTCTGCGAAAGCTCTCAATTTGGACGAGTTAAAGAATTTGTCGTCTAGTGAAGAGCGCGGATTGATTTACGACCGGACATTGTGTAAATAGATATAGCTGCATTATTATAATTCATGTTTCGTGAATAAATGAGCTATTACTGTAAAAGTTAAACTCTGTACCACATGACAAAAATGTAGAATTGTCCAAATTCAAAGCATTTGCAGACGGCAATTTAAATGTAGTTCACATTATAGAATTTGTCTTTGATAGGATAGAAAACATCGTGGGAAAAGGAGAAAATGCTGGTTACCAGCATTTTCTCCTTTTCCTACAATGTTTTTAAAAGCTTCGACATCAGGTCGTAAAACTCGGGATTGTGTGGTAGCGGGTTAAAAAAAATTCTGGCAAAATAAAAAAAAAACAGGTAGGCTAATTAGGTCATATCTACCGACTATGAAAACTATGAAAACGTGTCTGGCTCAATTCTTTACAAAACACTCCCGTGTTATAACTTCCTTGAGAAAAAAAAAGGCTTCTGAAAACATTGTAGAAGAAGGAGAAAATGCTAATTATCAGCATTTTCTCCTTTTTCTACAATTATTTTATCCTGTGAAAGTCAAAGCCCTTGATTTTAGACACATTTGATATGGAAATTTTGAAAAACTGTAACTTTGGACGATTTGAAAATTTTTTGGTCTGGTAAAGAGAGACGTCAACGTTCTTAAAGTCATCGCTCGCTTTGAAGCATGAGAAAGAATTTAAAGATGTAAGACATTGAGGCGAGAAAATACTTGAAGGCATTGATATTGCTTTTTGTCGTGTCTTTTTGTTGTTGTCTGGCCTTAACGGGGAAATATCAGAACGGAATGCTTCCGGGTCGTAGTAATGCCAGAAAGGAGTGCTTCCGGGTCATAGTTGACAAAAATAGTCTCACTTTAAAATTCGATAACAAGAACTTCAGCTATACCGTTTTACCAGATGGTTTCACATTTAGTTTAGAAGAAAAAAATATAATTTGGATGCAGAAGTTAAAACGTGAAACATGTTTAATGTTTTTTAATGGAAGAAGGCACACTGTTATTTGACTGAGCTATTAACCAGTCAATATATTTTCACTTTGAACCTAAGACATGACACCCAAACTGACTTATAAGGAAAGACGTTTTGCTGTGTTTGTTTGTGTTTGAATCGACCAACAAACCAAACAGGCCATCAGATTAAACCTTTGACACATTTGTATCTTAAACACTTTCGAAATATAGTTTACCTACGCATGTGTTTTTTCCTGGCTTTCCCATACCAGTACTGACACAACTTTCTGTCCAAGCCACTTAATACTTCTCTCACTTGCATAGAGGTGAGAGGCGAAAATCGTCGGAAAAGAAGTTTGCCACAACCAACAAGTTACGAGTCAGATACGCTAACCTCCGAGCTACCCAGCCGGACTCAGGATGTCACAAAGAAGTGGACATTGTAGATCCAAGATGAGACTGCACGTTTTATGCAGTGTGGTCTTGATCAATACTTCCCGAATACAATTCAAGCCAGTTCCGGCTTTTTAAGCGTTACTACGAGTACAATGAAAATATTATTAACATCGCAGGTTCTACTGGGACCGCAAGGTGGCACTCCACTGTTCTGTAGAGGACGAATTTCATCATCAGTTTGACCGTAATGTGTCCTGTCATATAATACTGTCACCAACTACGCGTATGATAGTATTTATTTCAGATTTACGTAATATTTGAAGCACCTGTAGTTTTTTTCTAGTATGTATGACGGAAGCCATTAGAAATTAGCCATGCTCTGGCAAAAGGGGGCTTAATGCATCGTTTTGCAACCCCGTGATGCATTATACCAAGCAAGTCATCACATAAGTAAGAATCCAGAAAATCCAATTTAGTCAGATAAACGACTAAATCATGAGGAAGAATGGTCCTTGAACATGCAGACAAATTTACCAATAGCAAAAAGTATCGACCCATGTCAGCCTGCGCGGATTGCGCAGGCTGACGTGGGTCGCTACTTTTTGCAGATGTATCAAGCCCCTTTTCACAGAACGTGACCCAAATACTATGCTCTTTCCTCCATGGAGCTTTATTTGAAAAGCTGTAAAAAAAAAAAAGGCGGGGTACTTTGTGTATTCATGACCATTGTGTATGAGCCATGCTCTTGAAAAGGTGGTTTAAGGTACCTGCAAAAAGTATCGACCCATATTAGCCTGCGCAGTCCGCACAGACTGACCTGGGTCAAAACTTTTTATACTATTGGTCAATTTTCTGCATGTCAAAGGACAGTCTACCACATATTTCACTCGGTTTTTAACCAAATTGGTTTTTTTTTTTTATCCATAATGTTGTCATGATTTGCTTGGCTAATGTATTACAAAGATGCAGCGAGCCCCCTTTTCGCAGAGTATGGCTTTTTTTTCTTTGATTTTAGAGTTTTAAAATGAGAGAATAAAACTTCATAAAAAGAAAATCTTATATAACTTTGGTAAATGATTGAAGACCTATCGCGCTATAGAATAGTCCTTTTTTTTTCACTAAGCAGAGATATTGCTCAAAGGAACCCATTCGTAATATGAACGCTGAGAAAACACAAGTTGTCTCAGGTTATTTAAACTCATTAAAAGCCTTTACTGCACATCCCGAGTTTTAACGACCCTGATGGAAAATAAAAAAGCCTGTGAAAATGTTGTGGAAAAAAGGAGAAAATGCTGGTGATCAGCATTTTCTCCTTTTTTCACAATGCTTTCTTACCTTTCAAAGACAAATCTCATCAATTGAAATACACTTATCTTGTCGTCTGTAACTGTTTTCAATTTAGACCAGTCTATTTTTTTTCCTTTGATAAAGAGTTATTCTTTTGATAGTGTTGTACTTTTATGGTACGTACCATACAAGGTCAACTGGAAACTTGATAAATGGCATGAAGACAGTCCATCCTTTATTTAGTTGAAATAAAACCACGGAAACCGAATTATTGTCTAAGATCCACATACATGTATTTTCTTTTGAAATATATAGTTATGCTGAGACCGATTTGTCGGCTGACCTTTGTGTATTTTCAGCTGCCGAATGAGGTTGAGCTACTGTACTTACCGCTGAAAGCTTTAAGACTTTTTATCGGAACTATTTCAGAGAGGTCTTATGCAAAAAAAAAAAAGGACTTGCTCGTCATGTTATTAAAAGAAAAATGTCGGTAATGTAACATGGAAATCATAAAGGTACAACACTGCGTCTCTGCTGGAGAAGATGGCTGTTTTTTGTTGTTGTTGTTGTTGTTGTTTTTCTTATGTATTATTCCCGTTTCTTTGAAGAACGTTTTCGGTACTTTTCTGTGTGCAAACTAGTGCGCATGGGAACAGGCTTTTTCGTCCCTGGGCTTGTTCGTCCGGACTCTTCGTTCGGGCTTGTTAGTCCTTTTGAATAATCCGACTTCTTTTAAAATCAAATCTGAAGCACTAAGAATGCATAATGGCATAAAGGACGATATGTGACTCTCTTGGTTACCAGCATTTTATTTTTTCCCAAAATTGTGTCAAAGTTTTCCTCCTGAGGGTCGTTATAGCACGAGATTGTGTGGTACGTGGTTAAACACAACCCAGAATTGAATTATAGAAGGTTTGCATCCCTGTCTTTATTCTTTGTAAAGTTGTATACTCGAATAATACGTGACAATATATGACTGGTACTTGCCTTTACGCCGTAAACGATGTACACGAAACCTTATTAAGGCGTTTTTGTCACTTTTAGTTGCGGCCAGCGTATAGAACGTGCAGTCTGAGATTTGATCTACACTGTCCACTTTGCTTACGTATTCTCGACGAAAGCAACCATGGCATTGTTATATATTATTGTATGATCGCACATCTGGACTGAAAAAGTATGTTGGTATTTGACGCCCCAAGGGTAAATTATGACAAAAAAAAAAAAAACAAATAAAGGAGACGTATCACTGAAAAGATTTCAAAGTTACATCCTTACAGCCAGAGAGGGGGAAAAAAATGCTTTAAAAATTTGATAGACTGTGGAATGGTTCATATTTTAGTCAGCTGTGTATTCATAGATAAATTACCAATATATGTATATTGTGTAAGGGATAAATACATATGAGCCATGCTCTGTGAAAAGGGGGCTTAATGGATCTGCAAAAAGTATCGACCCATGTCAGCCTGCGCAGTCCGCGCAGGCTGACATGGGCCGAAACTTTTTGCTATCTTTAACTTTTCTACATGTTAAAGGACAATTCTACCATATGGTTCAGTCAGTTGTTTGACAAAATAGATATAAAGAGGTCCATTATTATGTGGTGACTTGCTTAGAAGAATGCATCACGGAGATGCATTAAGTACCCTTTTGCCAGAGCATGGCTCATATATTAGATATCTGCGATTTAGAACCGGAAACGTCACAACAGTGATTTCTTTGGTGGCCCCAAGAAAAATGCAATTTCTATATTGGTCGTAATCTATGCAACCTTGCAACCGTCAGTGGCAACATTTGGCATGAAGATACAAGAATGACTATAGTTTGATAGGATGAAATGAGATAAAAGCTGGTTGAAAACTAGTATAAATATATCTTTTAACACCTGATACTTTGTAAGTCAAAGAATAGCGAAGGAATTACAAAGGTCTCAAGTCTCACAGACAAGCCTTATGTTTGATCTGAGGTAACATCTCAGACATATCGTTTACTGAAACCAATACTTTCAACTCTGCACCATATTATAAAATTTTGGACCTGTCCAAATGGAAATCATGTACAAACAGTAGAATATGTGTGGCTAAAATGTGGACTCTTTCTCTAAAAGGCTGGACCACATTTTACTCTTTTTCTACAATGTTTTTAAAAGCCTTCCTCATCAGGGTCGTTAAAACAAGGCATTGTTTCGTAAAGAGCTTAAGAGTGAAGTGTAACGTTACTATCACGGATAACAAGGGGGCATTGGCCCTGAAGCGCTTACCCGAGTAAAGTCATCAAGGAATGATAAAGCTGAAGACATCCTGGTTGTGATGTAGACACATGATTTTATAAGTGACATACTTTTAATCCGATATGACCAAGTTTCAAACTTGTTTAAAATATTATCGAGACAAACATTTTGCATAAAATTTTATGAGCCTCAGATTTAAATTCTGACCAATTTTCATTTGTATCAGACTGAAACTGTGGCCTCTAGAGTACAAACAAGGTTTTCCTAAGATTTGTCCCGGTGACCTTTTTTTTTTAACTTAACTTGACCCAGTTTCGGACTTGTCATCAACACAAATATTCTGACCAGGTTTCATGAGTGTCAGACTGAAAAGGAGACCTCTCGTAGAGTGCACACAATGTTTTTCTAAGATTTGACTCGGTGACCTACTTTATCAACCAATGTGACCCAAGTTTGAAGTTGTCCGAGATATTATCATGACAAACATTCTGATAAAGTTTTTATGAGTACACACAAGGTTTTCCAAGATTTGTCCCAGGTACCTACATTTTTAACCTAACTGACCCACTTTCAAAGTTGTTCAAGATATTGTCAAAGCAAACATTCTGACCAAGTTTCATGAGTATCGGACTGAAACTATGGCCGTTCGAGAGCACACAGAGTTTTTTTTTTTTTTAAGATTTGACTAATTTTTATTAGTATCCGACTGAAAATGTTGCCTCTAGAGTACATAAATGTACAATGTAATTGTTGACGATCGCATGATGCACGACGCACGGCAAACGACGGACACAGCACGATCACAAAAGCTCACCTTGAGCACTTTGTGCTCAGGTAAGCTAAAAACGAATACAGTTTACACGATCGAACATGTAACATATTTAGGAGTGCCATGAGTCAGCATCACCGCATTGGTTTAGCGTGTTTAAAGCCAAACAAATGAAACAGGTATATATTCCGTTGGTACAAACAATCCAGACAGTTAAATTTCAAGACTGTTTCATCATACATCAATCACACGTATAGGGACAGTGTGGTCCGTAGATCATACAATACGTTCTGTGCAGTATCGCTTTGATCTTCTGCACGCAGAAAACAGAATTGTAATTTGTGTCAGGAAAGGGTTGACCAGAGTTAATCTGAGCCTCAGGGTAAACCAAGCATAATGTTCTCAGGACCTATCATAACATAAGCAAATCAATGACCTTATTGATCAAACATTCTACCTATTTTCAGAAAGGAGCCACCTTACTGGCTGAGACAGATGTCTCGACCAACCGTATAGCTAAGTTTTCAATGCAACAGAATTATACCAATGTTAAATGTTTTAATGGTTGGTGAATAATGACCTCAAGATGTCATGGGTGTCGTATACGATGAGCTGGCAACATAATCTATATTTACTTGTTATCCTCCGCCGAAGGCGGAGGGATATAGTTTTAGCGTTGTCCGTCCGTCCGTCCTTCCGCCCGTCCGTCCGTGTGTCCGTCCGGAAGAATATCTCCATTGCCATTGGACGGAATTTCGTGAAACTTTATACATGTGTACAATAACCCATTCCGCCGATACACTTTTTTTTTATTCGATGGAAAATGGCCGACTGGGAGCGATTTTAAGTTATGCGGTCAAGTAAATTTTTCGGCGGGGGATATCATTTCAACGAAATTGCTTGTATTGTTCTAAAAATTATGCCTTGTCTGACTTATGGCAGGTAGCAATTTTGATAATCAGAGATGGTAAAAAGGGCAAAGAGTGGGATGAAAATTGAAGGGGCTAAATGAAAAAAGAGACGAAAATTAAAGGACAGGCAAGGATGCATGAAGGAATTCATTTCCTTATTTGAATACGAAATTGTGGCAGAGGCACACCTCATCGCATTGCAGGGTCACCAACAACGCTGTTTCCAAATGATAGAAATAACGCAATGCACATCAAATGTCTGTCAGGATGCAATGCAGTAAGATTTATACTTCCGTGTTCATGGATAAGGTGACCTAGACATTATAAAACTGTCGAAATTGGGTGGGTTTAGAAATGAAAGCTTGTCCGTCATCCGTCATAACTAACGACTTATTCAGACATTTTTTCATTGAAGAAAGTATTTCGAAATATAAATATCTTATATCATTAGTTAATGTCATCGACGGAGGATTGGCATAGACACACAATTAGGATTTGACTGTTTGATTGCATTTTCAACATTATCTCAGTTATATCGCGGCGGCCAGTGCACCTATCCATGCTTTCCTGGAGTTTCTTTTACCAGTACTCCGCACAGTATTCTTTCCAAGCCACTGGCTGCTTTCCCATATAACCATCGTCGAAACAATGGTCAACGGTGAGAGAGGAATGAATCTTGTAGCAATGACTATCATCCATCCTCGGAAAGAAATTGGCCGAGCCGGGAATCGAACCAGAGACCCCTTGTTCTCAAGTCCTGCACGCTACCGACTGAGCTACCGGGGCTCGGTACACATAATTAGGTATAGGTTTCTCATTATCGTTTTCAAACAGGCTTCCATGTTTTCAACGTAAATAGTGTGATTTCATATTACACATATAAACAGAAAGCAATTCAACATAAAAAATAAATAAATTTGCTACAGACTAAAACAAAATGATCAACGCTCTAGGAACAGGGGGTTTAGTGCATCTCCGTGATGCAATCTACAAAGCAAGTCTTCTCATAATTATGGATCCATAAAATCAACTTTGTCTAACAACAGACTAATTCATGAGGTAAACTGGTCCTTTGACATGCAGAAGATAGACCAATAGCAAAAAGTTTCGATTCAGGTCAGCCTGCGCGGACTGCGCAGGCTGACCTGAATCGATAATTTTTGCAGATGCAGTAAACCTCCGTTTCACAAAGCAATGGCTCATATTCATTTGAAAAGTTGTCTGTCCTTTGTCCGGTGGTTACTGCGTAGAAACATTCTTGGTCGTAAATAAAAGTGTCACTCCAAAAACAAGGAGAATAAGTCTTTGTTTCACCACAGATGTATTGACTGACCAACACACAAAATATGCAGCTTAGATTATTTCGGGAGTACCGGTGTCTCATTCCTGTAAAACCCAGTTGATTTATGTGGCTCTGATTAGTGCTACTGTGTGCATTTTGCTATAAATATATGATTTCTGCCTGTCTCCCTGCAAGCCTGTCATTTAAGTTAGACGTTTCTTTTTCTTATTTTTACGACCAGCAACCAGCTCATACATTTAAATACTTGTTGATGATCAATACCATAATAAAATGAATATAAATCACTCTGGTTATTATTATTATTATTATCATTATTATTATTATTTTAACCTTTCATTATGTGACTAAAATAAATGCATCCTGCACTGAATCTAGAAATACGTACATGATAGGGCTCAAGCCTTAAGTAAGATCCCATCTAACATGTAAACTTCAAAATCGATCAATAACATGTATTGTTTCCAACTAAGAATTAAAAGCCGTTATTTCGACTCTTTCTTTCCTAATATTTTTTTCAGACTGTTTTACATTCTTGATTTTGGAGAACCATTGTTGTCAAAGGAGGAATTACTCCAGATCAGCAATTTCTATCTTTATCGCATTTTTTCCCAAAAAGTGGTCTTCTGCCAAAGTTCAAAATGTCATCTGGTACTTAACGTAACACATGGCAGGTTTTGTATAACCACGCAGGCTCTGTGACAGGAAAGCAGCAAAAACTAGAACTGTCGCAAAGCGGACAAATACCCCCATCAGCACCTTGTCGCTGAAGCAGCACAATCAGAGAACGGAAATGATTTTCAAAACAAAGATCACCAGTGACCTTGACCTTTAGCCATGTGACCTAAAAACAATAGGGCACCCCCTTTGGTCATGAGCACCGGTTGTATGAAGTTTCAGGGTCCTGGGTCAAACAGCTATTGAGTTAGAGCACGGCAACGATTTTCAAACAGAGTTCACCTGTGACCTTGACCTTTGGCCCATGTAACCCAAAAACAACAGGGTGTCCCTTTGAGTCATGAGCAACACTCGTATAAAGTTTCAGGGTCCTAAGTCAAATGGATTTTGAGTTAAAGCATGGAAACGAAAAAGTCTACAGACGGACGGATTGACGAACAGACAGATATGGTGAAACCAGTATACCCCACTCTACTTCGTAGGTGATGATATAAAAATGGGATAAATCAGGCACGAAGGGAAAAAGTTCTCTGCAAATGTAATGAAAATACTATCGTGAAAAGGACCACTGCATGGTAGGAACAGTTTATCCTCTTGTACTTCGATGCTTTCAAAAGTACATTGTACCTAATGCTTAGACTATTAACGAGCGTAAGCAAGGAAATCGGTAAATAGCAACCAAATATAGACATCAGTAGAAGATGACAAAGCCATTTTAGAGCCTTGTTCTTAATCAGACGACAAAAGTTTAAACTGTTTCAAATTGAGAGCATTTGCAGACGATAAATATTGTGGTGAAAAGGAGAAAATGTTGGTTACCAGCATTTTCTCCTTTTCCCACAATGTTTTCAAAATCCTTCTTCCTCAGTATCGTTTAAATTCAGGATTACTTGGTAAAGGGTTCGTTCTCTTGAAATCCGGGAAAAGGGCCGTAAGGCTTCAAACGACACCACCATGATTTATTTTGATATCGTTGCTTTATGGCATCTTAAATCATTTATAATCCTCAGCAGACGACTTTTTGCATCTTGCTGCAGACCACCTGTAACATCTTTGTGTCAAAGGGAGAAAATCGATCGTAATGAGCACGTTTCCTCTATTCCAGAGCGTGTTCATATGAAATGATGTATTTGTTTTTGATCTATGTCGGTTATCCATATTTTCTGAGGATGATTTGAAAGTCGTCTGGTACATGTCTACAGACCTCAGCTTTAGGCGGTTGACTGACACAAGCTATTTAAAGGCCCCTTTACGACCTTGGCAAGAAAGCAGTTGGAAGAAATATTAAAGTTACTAATTCTTTTAAAAGATAGTTAACACCATGAGATATGCTGGAAAAAAAACTTGGCGTAGTGAGCAAAACTGTAATTGGTCCCTTACAATAGTATTTTCAAAACAGTCTGCTGTAGACAATGGCAATGAGTCAAACTTGTAGAAATTTACTTTGATCTCCTTTAATCCAAGGTCGAAGGCATGGATGTCACTGCCTTTGGGATTTATTGTTAAAAGTGGAAACGGTTCAGAGTATACTGACTTCCTTTCCACTCTCACTTGTTTCGTTTTGTTATATACATGTATACAAGTGACTCACAGGAATTTATCCGTCAGATTTGATCAATTTTTAGGGACACAATATTCAATATCATCACTAGTAATGATATCACTGTTACAATGGCGATATCATTTTTGCCGGAACTACTTTTTTGTATAAAAAAGATGAATAATAAGATTTATAGATTTTCTAAGAGCACTGCATAGTTAAAGTTACTTATTTATTTATTCTTTAATTCTAAATGTATGTATTTGAAGGGTTAATCTGTAAAACTTGTATCATTTAAAAGGATTATCATTGAATATACCCTACTTCTTTTACTCCACAAGCTACATTTACCTTACGCAAGCTACACCTCGAACTAGTTACCTCATATGAGCCCAATCTCAAAACAGTTTTTTGTTAATCTGTTGATAATTACGGTTAATATGTTGAAATACCACATGATATCATCTTTAGTTACTCCGTAAAAATTACTGCACCATTGTCAATAAAACATGTGTTCTATTCTGTTCTCTTCTCTTCAAACTTCTCTGTACCTTTGTGCTCTGAAATGTATTATAACCCTTTACAGAACGATAAGATTTTAAACATGTCCATGGAAGAGATTTGCAGAAGATCAATAGATTGTGTCTCAAGTGGCTGGATCTGTCTTTGGAATGGCAGAAGACATACATACATGTAATTAGAAAAGGAGAAAATACTGGAAACCAATATTTTCTCATTTTCCAACATTTGTTCAAAAGCCGTCTTTTTCGGTTTCTTTAAAATTCGAGACCGTTTGATAAAGCGTTAAATGTCACACAGACCTTTTTATGTTCAATGTGAGAATAGATAGGTCAATTAGATACATGTTAAATGTTAATATGTGGTGCAGATATGCAAATACAGTAATATTAGAATTAAATGGTAAAGACATCACCATATATAATCTATTTCCTTCCTTCCTCCAGTAATGAAAAGGGCTTTTAGAAGGCGATGTGCGTCAGCATTAGTGGCGAAACATCAGAAAGCACGAAAAGAAGCCCTTGCAACCATGTACGTGTCGTCAAAAAAAAACTCCGTTCACTAAAAGTTGACTGGCACGTAGAGAAAATCGGTTAAATTCGAACGAAG
This sequence comes from Hippopus hippopus, assembly GCA_946811185.2. Taxonomy (NCBI): domain Eukaryota; kingdom Metazoa; phylum Mollusca; class Bivalvia; order Cardiida; family Cardiidae; genus Hippopus; species Hippopus hippopus. The sequence goes on along the minus strand of OX328106.1, from coordinate 47,184,564 downwards.
TTTTAAATTATCAAATTGGTCCATGATCTGGCTAATTATCTGGATGTGAAATATTTAAGCGAGCCATGCTCTGTGAATCGGGGGCTTAATACATATGCAAAAAAAAAGTATCGATTCAGGTCAGCCTGCGCATTCCGCGCAGGCTGACCTGAGTCGAAACTTTTTGTTCTTGGTCACTTTTCTGCATGTCCAACGACTAGTCTACATCATGATTCAGTCGGTTGTTAGACAAAATGGACTTTATGAATAAATAATTATGTGATGACTTGCTTGGTATAATACACCACGGAGATACATTAAACCCTCTTTTGCCAGAACACTGCTCATTTTAACCCTTTACCAAACAATCCCTGGTTTTCACGACCCTGAGGAAGAAGCCTTTTGAAAACATTGCGGGAAAAGGAGAAAATGCTGGTAACCAGCATTTTCTCCTTTTCCCACAATGTTTTCTACCCTTCCAAAAACAAATTTCAATTTTTGAGTCACATTAGTTTTGTCGTCTACAAACGTTTCCAATTTGGACTAGTCTAAAATTATGTTGTTTGGTAAAGAGTTGAATTGTCGTGGTTTTCATTGCTGATGGGAAACGGCGTACAAGGTATTTGATATATAATGTAGCTCTAATGATCTATTTCATGTTAATTGTTATTGTTTATAAGCGATATTAGCGGTTATTACACTATTAAATTAAAGTCAAGCCCAGGTAGTGAACTGTAAATCAAATCAAGTTTATTTTCTTTTCAGCTGCATGTAATGACATGGGTCTTTTTAACCCAACCAATTGCGTGCTATTACAACATTGGGGAAGACGATTTAAAAATAACCTGTAAAAAGAAGAAAATGCTGAAAAGTAGTATCTGCTGCAGAATTCTTTCCAAGCCAGTTGCCACTGTGCCACATAAACATCGTCGAAACAATGTTCAACGGTGGGGGAGGAACGAATTCTGTCGCACTTACCATTGTCATTCATCAGAAGGAATTGTTCAGGGCAACGAATCAACCCTGCGACCCCTGGTTTTGAAGCCTTGGCTGAGATACCGCACTTGGCATTGAAGAGATCAGTAGCTGCTAGACGACTTAAATGAAAAATTCCAGCAATGAGTAAATATCAATGAAACGTGGCAATTTCATAGTTCATTTCGTTGGACACCAATCACCGTACCGAGCACATTCTGTGCAGTTTGATCTTAATCTACATCGTCAGAAAAAAGCGGACTCAGTTATGCTTTGCAGTTTTCGATTTAAGTTATGTTTAGAAAACAGAACTCTTTGGTACCAGTCGGAGGTATTTCCAAAGCTTTCCTTTCCGGCACAAGGATTACTTTCTGTTTGTTGTTTTTTTTTTCAGTGGTTGCGATATGGGTTGAAGGTTAACTCTAAGGCTGCTAAACGCGACTCACTGACCTTTTGCGGACAGTGTAGGTTAAAATCAGACTGCACAGAAAATGCAGTTTTATCATGGATCGGCACTGTCCGATAAGGAGATATCTTTTCACCAAAACACCTTTGAAATAGCAAAACAAGGGGATTTTACTGTCGGCTTGACAGTTTCATTTGAAGTTATTTAACAGGATAAGTGTTAGATACTCAAACTCTTTTTCGAGTAACTCCGTGCTTTAAAGCTCCATGCCCTCTTCTTTGTTTGTCCTCTCTTTTTCCCTATAGAAGGTAAAATATCGTCAAGGTCAAGTGAACAAACAATCAAGGAAATCGGTAATAGAAAACTGATAAGGCGCAATTTTGTTTACGGAGATTCCGTCGTAAAAAAAAAGCCCAAAAAAGCCCACGTCAAAACTAGACGAAGAGGAGGAGGAGAGACGCACTTGCATTGTAGGAAGTAAACAAAGTATAAAAGACGGTGTTCACAAGCAGCATTGGGCAATAGAAATACTGTAGGGTTAGTATACGTTCTCCCTGCAGTATGCAAATTTTCTCATATCTCATTACCATATTTCGGGTCTTGCCTCGAAATATGCATAGATTTTTTTTCCTCTCCTTTATTGTTGTATAAGCCCTTATGCTGCTAAGCGCAACTCAAGGACTCTTTGCGGACAGTGTAGATCAAGATCAGACTGCACAAAACGTGCAGTCTGATCTTGGATCTACTCTGTCCGATGAAAAGATATGGCAATTTAGTATGCTTTTACTGTCCAATTGAAGGTTTCGTTTTAAGGTTAAGGGTTAATCAAACCTTCAGTGAATTAAACAATGTTATGGTATCTTTTCTGAAACTTTGTTTAGCTATTTAACGGATTTATCTATTTTTTTTTTTTTTTTTTTTCTTTAATCAAAAGAGGGCATGGAGTTTTAACTACCCCGAGAAAGAAGACTTTCGAAAACATTGTAGACAAGAAAGAATATGCTGCTCTCCAGCGTATTCTCCGTCTACTACAATGATTTCTGTTGTTTTTTAGACATATTCTATTGGCTGAGTCACATTTAATCCGTTGTCTGCAGATGCTTTCAAATCGGAGAAGTCTGGCTCTTTTTTTTACCTTTCAAAGACAAATCCCGTCATTTGATCCACATTTAATTCGTCGTCTGCAACAGCTTTCATTGACAGACAAGTCTAAAAACTGTCGTCTGGTGAAAAAGTTAAGTCAGGTTTTTCCTGCAGAGAAACTTCAATAATTGAAACATGAGATATCTAAAGGTGAACATATAAGGACAGCGACCTGTCATCTTTCCAAACACTATACGAATAAACAAGAGGACAATGATGGTCCTAAATCGCTCACCTGAAATGCAACTCGGCTGTCATTGTTATGGCCACTTCCTCTTTGCTGGAATGTTTTAGTTTTGAAAATGATTCATCCATATGACAATACCAACAATCAGAGCAGGTAAGAAAATGATAGAGCTGAAATTATAGGCCCTAGAGTGTCCCCATTTTGATCAGATTTGTCCTTGGGTCATTATGAACATCCAGGGAAATTTTGAGTATGACTGAGCCAGAATTGTGGTTGCTGAGTGTGTTCATGTTCATGTTCACAACCTTACAAACATTCTGGGCGATGGATCAAGATTATGCTGGAATTCCGATAGCTATATAATAAACAGTGGAATTTTGGCGACGCATATTCAAGGATACATAAAAGCTAACCATGAGTATGTTATGCTCAGGTGAGCTGATAATGGGTTTTCAGACAGAATCACATGCCAAATGTATGTTGTGGGCCATACAATATGGAACAGGAGGATTCCAAGAATACACTCTTTACATATTTGATCCCACATTGTGACTACAGAGGACTTTTTGTGATTCCAAGGAAGAAATTTACTAAATGCTATTAGCAAACAAGAGCCGTCAAGTGGTTGTTGAGAAATCGCTTCGGACGGACAGACAGACAGACGAAGTGGCGACTATATGCTCGCCCTTACGGGAGCATAACTATCCACCAGTCCATGCTGAATATGAAAGCTGTAGGGTTAATGTTTGGATGAAGAAGATTTTAAAAGATCTTTTATTTGGATGTGGAAACTGGGATCCAACAACAAAGCAGTTATTTTTTTTTTTCCTAACGTCACAATTCGATTTACTTTGGTAGAGTGCTACTGTTGCCTATTAAGTTGTAGGCTTTGTGTTTGGGTTGATTTTTTTTTTCAGCAGTTGACATGGAAACCAGAGTTGTTCATGAATTCCAATTTGTCAAAGGGCAATACAGTTGATCTTGCTTAGCTAAGCGACTACGTTTATTAAGCCAACACTTTTATTAAGCGATAGGAATTCCAATGTCTCTGTTGAAATATATAAGACTAGCTGGAATTGAATGCCCCATGGATTAAAGCCTTTATGCTGAGCTAAATCCTATGTTGTTGGTACTTATTACAATCGTCTTGTGAAATCCGAGAACCCACAACATAGGGCCATTTTCAACACTTGGGCCATAATTTGAAGTATTTTGGTAGAGGACCACTAGATGATGCTACATGCCATATATGAAAGCTCTAGCCCTTACGGTTTGGGACAAGAAGATTTTTAAAGATTTCCTTCTTTATCTCTATGTGAAATCCGAGAACCCACAACATAGGGCCAATTTTTAACACTAGGGCCATAATTTGAAGTATTTTGGTAGAGGGTCACTAGATGATGCTACATGCCATATATGAAAGCTCTAGCCCTTATGGTTTGGGACAAGAAGATTTTTAAAGATTTCCTTCTTTATCTCTATGTGAAATCCGAGAACCCACAACATAGGGCCAATTTCCACCCTAGGGCCATAATTTGAAGTATATTGGTAGAGGGCCACTAGATGATGCTACATGCCATATATGAAAGCTCTAGCCCTTACAGTTTGGGACAAGAAGATTTTTGAAGTTTTTTCTTTCGGTTGCCATGGCAACCAGAGTTCTTCATGGAATTCAACTCTTTGAAGTATTCTGAAAGTGCATCAGCTAAGGATTATTTCTGTGAAGTTTCATTGAAATCTGATAGGCGGTTTCAGAGGAGAAGATTTTTTAGTAATTGTTTACGGACGGACAGACAGACGGACAGACGGACAGACGGACCGACGGACGGACGGACAGACGGACAGACGGACGACGGACATTGACAGATCACAATAGCTCACCCAGAGCACTATGTGCTCAGGTGAGCTAACAAAGCTGCATTTTAATTGTTTCAACAACAGAGAGCCCGACTACAAGTTTTCCTGTCATCTACGATTGTAAATACAGATATTATCAGCCGACCGTCTGGTTTCTACATTATTTATTATTCTGTCTCCCTTTTTTAGTTCTATGATATTTTGTCTAAGATTCAAACTTTACGCACAACACAGTCTGATAATAGATCTTGTCGTTTTATCGTTCTGTAAAGAGTTAAAAACTTCTAATAGGTTTCAGAGCATCAAGGTACAGAAAAGTTAGAACAGAAAAGAAGATAAAGAAACAGAACACAAGTTTAATTGATACGTACAAATACAGAAAACGACAAAATCATGTGACATTTTAACAGATATACCCTAGATATCAACAGATTAACAGTAACTGTTTTGAGAATGGGTTCATATGAGGTAACTAGTTCGAGATAAACCTTGTGTAAAATACTCTTCAATGAAGAAATATAAAAATACAACGTATACAAAATGCTAAGAAACGACTCAGATAACATAAGTACCACCAACGAAATTGGGCATGGCACGTAAAAGAAAAGAAAACACTGAAAAGTGCAGAACAAACGGAAATACGGATTAATGAAGATTACACAGAAGCAAATCTTAAAGTAATATAAAAACGAACTATTGTGATCTTCAAACAAAAGTTGCATGCTACTATCAATGTAGGAACTAGACTATGTACAATCTTACAATTTAACTCTTTAACAGATACCAAAACTTTACACTTGTCCATTACACGAGTACAGCTGATTATTCTGTATTCTTATATATCCTTTAATTTAAGAATCGAGCACAGAAATTGAACTGGGTGCTAAAAATTATGTCTCATATACACAGCTACATCTTATGCCTAACACGACGCGCATGAGTACACATTAATGTGATAAAGTGGATTTAAATGGAAATTATTGAAGGAAAATTATAAAGATGATGTCATTGTATCTAAAACTGATATACAAGTTTGAGCATATTCCTTAGGCAAAGTGTACACTTTGAAATTACGGTACACATAAGATGTTGGTGCACCAAGAAGCAGCGACAGTAGTTAAAAAGTTTTTTAACAGAAGAAATAGGGAATCTTCAATGGTAATCTTTTTAATATGTAGAAGTATTACAGATTAACCCTTCAGTTATCAACATTTAACGTTTTAAAAACCTAAGCAGCCATCTTAGAAAATCAATAAAGTTCATTGTTTACCTTTTTTTTTTTTTTAGCAAAAGGTAGTTCCGGCAAAAGTAATACATGTATCGCTACTATTACAGTTATATCATCATTAGTGATGATATTAATTGTTTTTGTCCCTGAAAATTGATAAAATTTAACAATGAAAGTCACTTGTATGCATATAATAAGACAAATAAAGTAAGAGTGGAACGGAAGTTAGTATACTCTTAACCGTTCCACCTTAAATCATAATTCCAAAAGGTAGTAACATCCATACCTTCGACCTTGGATTAAAGGAAATCGCAGATCAATGTAAATCACTGCAAGTTTGACCCATTACCATTGTCCAAAGAAGACTGCTTTGAAAATACTATTTATTGAAAGGGACCAGTTACGCTTTTACTCACTATGCCAGGATGTTATTTCCCCATTTTTTATGAATGACAATCTCACTATCTTCACTTTTATATTTCTTTCAACTGCTTCTTGCCAAGATTGCTGAGGGGCCTTCAGATTACCTGTGTCAGTTAACCTACTGAAAAACTTAAGAATGTAGACATATAACAGACGACTTTCAAAACATCCTCTCAAGACGTGCAGTCTTATCCTGGATCAATTGTTGATTTAATGTGCATCTCGAACACTGAACTTGATGAATCTTATAGTGATCATATCACTAACATTACAGGTTATAAGTTTAAAAGAATATACAGAAATAGGCATGGTGGGGGCATTGCCTGTTATATGTGATGTGGCCTTCCTGATCTTCTTAGACGCAGAGACATTGACTTAACCCTTATCCTGCTGAATAAGGTAAATGATACGTTCATGTCGATAGAAAAGAAAAAAAAAATATTGACATTTCAAAGTTAATTTTGGGGGAGAAATATCTCCTTATTGGATAGTGTAGATCAAAGATCAGACTGCACGTTCTGTACAGTCTGATCTTGATCTAGACTGTCCGCAAAGAGACAGTGAGTCGCACTTAGCAGCCTGAAAGCTAAATAATTGTGAAAAAATTATTCACGGAGTTACTCCTTGTAACAGTAAATTGGTGTTCGCTTCGTATGTACAAACCCCTAAACATGAATGGTTTTCATTTTGCAGATCTATTTACAGATCGTTTAGAGAAATATATCACAATTGCAGATCATTATAAATAGGTGATTTAAATCATGAATTAAAAAATCCACAAGGGAATCTTTTGAAAGATCTCTCTGAGTGGTTTGACCTTTAGAATCTCATAGAGGGCTCTACATGCTTTGTAATGAATTGGAATCCTTCATTACTTGATATTATATTGACCAATTCTAAGAATATGTGTATCATTTAATTTCAGTCAAGGAATAAGTGATTTTCACAATTTAATACCTACTATAAAAACGATGCGGCTAATAGAGACCAAAAACAAAAGATAAAATACAGAAGTTATAAAGATCTAGATACTTAAGATTTCGATATTGACCTTTCTAGAGCACAACTTTTTCAGTCTGTTTATGTGCCATGATTCAGATATTAAAAATACATATAGAAATTTTGAATCCAAGATAATTTAAATTTTTTACCAACATGCTCCTATGAAAGAAAAATATGTCAAGCTTTTCCAACCTCCATTTATGAACAGAGCTCTGAGAAAAGCTATTTACGACAAAAAATTGCTTTACCATAAATATTTTGCAGTAAAAAAATTCAAGAAACTTGGAAAATGCAGAAAAAAGGTCGTATCTACGTAAACAGCCTAAAACGAAAATCAATAAATAACCATTTCAAGGAAAAATGCATCGGTGGAAGCAAATCAACTGATTTCTGGAATACTATTAAGCCATACTTACCAAAAAAAGTACAATTCAGCATCAACAAATATTGTTCTAGGTTCTGTTCCATTGTTCTGATGATGACGGATTAATAACAAACACGTAAGAAATTGCTCACATCTTTAATGATTTTTATGTAAATGTAGCAGAATGTATTAGTAAGGACTACAAGTTTGATCCGCATGACCATCCTCGTATGCGGAAAATATCTAAAATAGACTTTCAAGAAAAACGCCTCTAATTTTACATTGACTAACAGAAAATAAGTCTAAAAAGTAACTGATAGCATAGGCACTGAAAAAGCCACTGGTATTGATGGTGTTATGTAGATAGGATATACAGTGACCTGTTTTCAGAATATTCTAGAAACATGAGGAACATTTATTGGTTTTTCCATTGTGGTTATTTTTAGAAACAGGTTGTTAGTAAACAAGCTGTTTACCAGTCTATGATGTCATCTTTCTAGAAAAGACTAATCTAGAATTTTCCAAGCTGATATAAATAGGTGTGACTTACTTAGTGATTTTGGATTTTAAAGTTAGACTTGTGGCATTGTGGATACAGAATTAGTGAAAAGTGTTGGATTTAACTTGGGATATACATCTGTAAGTTGGAATTATCTTTTATTTAAACAGGTTGCTCATATCTACTTGCAAGTTAAACTATTGTTAATTTAAGTTCTAGGAACCAGAAATTTCATTCTTTTTGTAATCTAAACCTGATTCTTAATTTTGAGGGACTTATTCTATTTCTTGTTCTAAGATTAAGAATTGTCAAAATTTCATTCAAACTTAACTTGTTGTACTATTTTGTCTATATTCATTAATAAATATTGTTAATTGTTAAAAGCTTTTTGCTGGTTTTCTTTCTCGTTACGCTTGTCTCGTAACAATGGAATAACAAACAATTGAAAATCAGAAAACCGTCTATTGTTGATCCAGAATTGATAATTCTTTTTCTGTAACTAGTAGCAAATTCCGGTCTAGAATTAAAGAAGTGCAAGTCATGCCCCTACATAATAATAATGATGCTATGCAGAAATCTAACTAGTGACCAGTCAGTATTTTACCTATGCCATTAAAAATATTTGAGCTCACATTGCAATAGCTATGACTACATTTTCGAGTATTTTCATGAATATTTATGTGCTTTCACGAAAGGTCAAGGGTGCAGAACAACCACTTTAAGATTGTTGGAGGATTGAGGGTTGGAAGGCAGCACTTGACAAAAACCATTACGTTGCAGCCATTCGGGTGGACTTTCCTGAAGCAATTGACTGTTTACCCCTTGATATATTGTTATGCAAATTATCGGCCTACGGATTATCACACTCAGCAGTTAAATCATTCTTGGGTCGAAGAAAACAAGTCAAAATAGGAAACGTTTTTTGGTTATTCACTGAAATAAAGAAGAACGTTCTTCGAGGTTCTATTCCAGGCCCCTTGCTGTTCAATATTTTCATAAATGAGATTTTCTGTTTTATACATAAGAGTAAATTTTACAACTATGTTGATGACAATACCTTGTCTTTCTCCTCAAACTTTGAAGAAGTAGGGCAAGTACTGGAAAATGAAAATATTACTCTGCCGGTAATTGACTGGTTTAAGTTTAATAAAATGCAAGCTAATCTCGATAAGTTCCAGGCAATAGCCATAGGAAGCAAAACCAAGACCAAACCTCTTGTTTTCAGTTTTGGCAAATCAAGTGTATCATGTGAAGAAGTTGTCAAACTACTTGAAATTGACATCGATTTTAAGCTCTCTTCTGACTTTCATATAACCAACCTACGTAAAAAAGCAACGCATCGACTAAATATACTTATGCGCATTGATAGTAAGCTTGATAGACTCAATAGATTGACTATTTTCACTCTTTTATAATGTCTAACTTTGATTTTTGTCCTATGTCTTAGCACTTCTGTTCTGCAGTAAAATACACAAAAATTCTAAACTTCAAGAAAGAACACTAAGATTCATTTATAACGACTATCAATTGTCTTATGGTGATCTTCTTGTCAGGGCTAAGCTTCCAACCCTTCTAATCAGGCGTATGAGAACTGTGGCACTTAAAACATTCATTTTTTTTCATAATTTGGCTCCACCAGTGTTGGTTGATCTAATTCAAAAGAAAGTCGTTATGTAGTTTTCGCTACTCAAATCTACTATACGTCCCTCCCCTCAAATTACGTCAAGTAAAGCAGGAAAGAACTCTTTCAGGTGTGCTGCCCCTGTTCTATATAACGTTTTCCGCAGCACTCTTGGCAGGATAGCAGTTTTGGCCTACTCAACGCTCTGGTGTCCAATTGAAATGGCCATGACTGTCACTATAGTTCATGCTTAACAACGTCTTTTACAGGGCCGGTCCTCTTGCTGTTCTTACAATCGTTTTCCAAGTCTTTCATTATGCAAGCAGTGATACCTTTCATGATTTTGTCCTTTTCCTATTAAGTAATCCTCACTCATTTATTTGGGTATAATCCCCCTTATTTAAATTTCTTAAGTCAGTTCAATATGCTTTGCATGTATGTTCTTTCGCTTGTTATGTTTTGTTTTTCGAGCTTGTATTGTTTGCATATGGATTTTTTACTGTCATGCATTGTGTCTTATTTTGTCCTTCTTAATTTTAGTCGGTTCAAAAGCTCTTAACAGCTGATGTTGTCTTGCCGACTTCATATAAATCTTATCTTTTCTTACCGTCCGCTTATCAAGCATATCTTTAAGAAACAATCTTTCTCAGTCTCGGTTTAATGTAATTTCTACCATCGGAGGAGGTCAAATTTGTATATTTGGCCCTGAAAGGATTGAAACATTCGTTTTTTATGATGTTTATCTTTGTATCCATGTACTAAAGCATAAACTATGTTGAATTAAACTGATTTCAAAAGGAAGTTCTCAAAATCTTCATTTACAAATTTGTCTTAGAGGGGTAATGAGTTAGAGTAGATTCCCAATAGATAACATAAAGTTACCAGCTGACCTCGTAAAGAAGCTAAAACTGTCATTATATTGCTAATATGTTTGGACATGCGCCATGTTAATAATCAAATCAATTCCGCAAATATTTCAAAGCTTATTTGGGCTACTGCTACACGCAAGATGTTAACAAAACAGGGACAACCTTAAATCATCATTATTGAGCCTTTTCAGCGTTTTCTATCCTACAATCTTCGATTCTCCATTTTCACACCGGGTTACAAGCCAACGATGCATTGCTGGACAGTAAAACTTGAATATGCCTATTTAGTTCCAACACTAAACCGTTACACTCTCAACGACATGACAAACTTTAAGCCTTGTTCATATTAAAAGCACCTGCAAACGACAATTGTGGCTCAAACGGTTTAATTTGTTTAGGGAAGAGTACAGGGCTGAAGAGGGAGAAAATGCCTGGCCCATATTCACCAACCATTTTTAGACTAGAGATTATAAGAACGCTAGTCTATTGCCATCGAGAGTGACCCAGATTCAAATGTGAACAACAACAAAAACCACACACACACAGTCGCCAAATACTGCACAACAGAAAATAATTCTTTCTATTAAAGATCGAAATTCTATTAAAAATATCAATGCTGAAATGAACTTCAAAATATCTGCCAATACAGTTTGAATGATGTCTACTTAACAAAGTCATAGACTGAACAAGATATCATCGATAAGGTATTGGATGTTTGTATATATTTTGAAGTAAGTCAGTGACCTATACAAATCAAGCTCATCTTTACTTATCTAAACGCAACCTTGTTCATCTACATGTCTTTCGCACGTGTTGCACATAGGTCTCCTCTAGCTAGCCATGAGCTCGTCCAACCGATAGGAAAGTGAAAAAGCATAATAAAATTCATGTAAAAATGGAGTCTAGAAAGTACTCATACACCAAATCATTCTATTGAGATGTTCTTTATTTGCTGTTTTCAACCAAAGATCAACAAAAACAGAATTTTTTCATGTTATTTCCTATAGCGGACTCAGTAACCGGGTGGGATCGTGTTTAACCGGATCAGACTATATGACCGGATCGGACTATTTTTCTTAAACCTTGAATGGACCAACCGAGTCTTATAATTACCAATGACGCTTATTCCACATTCGCTTGCCTGTCAGTACTTTCAATACTTTGAATGATAGTGTTTTAATTCTCGGAAATTGTCTAACTTTCAAAGTAACACAATTTCTGATTGGCTTAAACAAATAAATTAGCCAATCAGAAATTGTAGAATTGTCCAAATCTAGAATAATACTAAAAATACAGTTTAGAATGGTTGGAGAATACGGTTTCAAACATTTCCTCCTTTTCCAAAATGGATTCAAATCTCCTCCACCGGGGTCGTGTAAAAACGTGATTGTATTGGAAATATTAAAATTTTGACCGTATTAAACGATAAAATTTTAAACCTGACCAAACTGAAGGCTTTTGCAGATGACAAATCGATTGTAGCTGAAATGGTGGAATTTGCCTGTGAACGTGCAGAAAACATTGTGGGAAAAGGAGAAAATGCTGGTTACCAGCATTTCCTCCTTTTCCCGCAAAGTTTTAAAAAGCCGTCTTTCTCAGGGTCGTTCAAATACGGCAGTGACTGGTTAAAGGGTGAACAGGCCATACTAGTACGTAGAGCAAGTCGGAATTTTCGAGTCACTTAAGGGACCGGAAATGGGGTTATAATTCGTGTTGCATCCTCGCACAGTTGTATTTTATTGTACATTTATAATGCATGATTTGTCCGAATTAGCATTTCATAAATAATAATGTTATGGCTATTCCTGCAGATTAAATAACCCTTTGCCAAACAATCCCCAGTTAAACGACCCTAGGGTTGGTTGGTTGGTTGTATTAGGGTTTAACGCCACTTTAACAGCTAAGGTCATATCATGGCGGTCGGTGACGCACATGTGTTTCCTGACTTTCTCACACCAGTACTAACACAACTTTCTTTCCAAAGCCACCGACTACTTTCCTCACATGCTTCAGCAGAGGTGAGAGGCGAAAATACGACGGAAAGAAAGTTCGCCTCAACCGGGTATCAAACTCACAACCACCAGGTCATGAGTCCGACACGCTCACCACTGAGCCACCCGGGCGGGGCTACGACCCTAGGGAAGAAGACTTTTGAAAAAAATTGTGGAAAAAAGGAGAAAATGCTGGTGACAAGCATTTTCTCTTTTCTCCACAATGTTTTCTAACCTTTCAAAGACAATTCTCATCATTTGAGCCACATCTAGCCTGTTTTCTGCAAATGTTTTCAGTTTCGAACGAGTATAAAATTCGGTCGTCAAGTAAAGAGTTAACCCTTTACCAGATAATCCCGAGTTTTAACGACCCTGAAGAAAGAAAGCTTTTGAAAACATTGAGGGAAAAGCAGGAAATGCTGGTAACCAGCATTTTCTCCTTTTCCCACAATGTTTTCTACCCTGTCAGAAACCATCATTTAGGCTGCATTTGTTTTGTCGTCTGCACATGCTTTGAATTTTTGTCCAAAGTTTTGTCGTCTGGCAAAGAGATGCTAGTAAGCCATAACTCCCAGCAGACGTCTTTAACCATTTCGGCGTCATAGGCGAAAACAGTGACTTTTGCGGACGGCATAGATCAAGATCAGACTGCACAGAACGTGCAGTCTGATCTTTGATCTATACCGTCCGCTTCTGTAGTCAAGCCTATACAATCAAAATCTTTGTAAGTTTCAACGAATTGTATTTAGAGCCGTCGAAAAAGGTCGAGCTGATTTATTTGGTGCTGAAAGAGTTAAAATGCGTCTTGCAGTGGACCAATTTTGAAAAATATTGTGATAAAAATACAATATCCCCCGTAACGGACAAATTATTAATTTTGTCGCAACTCTTTACCCATATTATGCATTGAAACTTAATTCTAGTCTAATGGCCATGATTTACGTTGATATTTTTAAGTCTTTACCAAACAACAAAACTTAAGATTTATCCAAATCGAAAGCATTTGCAGACGAAAAATTAAACATAGCTCGAACGACAGGATTTTTCACTGAAAGGGTGAAAAATATTGTAGGAAAAGGGAAATGCTGGTTACCAGTATTTTCCCCTTTTGCCATAATGTTGTCCAACGCCTTCTTTTGCAGAGTCACTGAAACATCGGGTTGTTTTGTAAAGGTTGAAACAAGATTTATATAGGAAACAATTCAACCAATAGCTCATAATGAATGTCATATATTCGTCTTTTATTGAATCTTAAGTGGGGCATTTTTGAGCATATCGTTTACATCTAGAGGGCAAAAATGGACAGTTTAGACCCATTACTTTACATGATATTCTTAACCCACCAAAAACTATTACAAATTACACAAAAGACATTCATTCAAAAGAAAATGAAAAACCATATAACGACAGTATGGAAAGGCATTGTTGGAAAAGGAGTAATTCTCCTGTTCCTGTCGTGTTTTCAAAAACGGTCAACTGCAGGTCAGTGTTTTAAAATATCTCCATATGTACCGTGGTAGTTTATAAGCTTTTGCCTCTCTCTCTCTCTCTCTCTCTTTCTCTTTCTCTCTCTCTCTCTCTCTCTCTTTCTTCGCTACCGCTTTAAAATAAATTGTGTTTCATAATTTGCTTCCTGAAGGCCCAGACGGCAAGACATTAGAAACCTTCCTGTTTAAGAACCATTTGTTCTAAAACGAACCACGTGTTCTGAATACTAAAAGAGGCCCGTGGGAAAAGGAGGGGCTTCAACCTACAGATAATTTTTCCAGAGTAAATTAACTCTCTCACTGCCAATAAGAACTTAAATTACATTTGCTGACAGCGTAGATCAAGATCGAATCGTACAAAATGTGCAGTCTGATCTTGGATCTACATCGTCCGTATCCTCATTGCAAGCTTTACTACGCCTATGCATTCATTGCTATTTTACCTAAACTCTTGACCAGGATTCAAATTTTCGGACTTGTCAAGATTCTAGGTATTGTAAAAAAATATGGATACATACCTTAAAAATCAATGTTATCGACCAAAGTCTGTTAGAAACTATGCTTATAACAAAACAAGAGGGCCATGATGGCCCTGTATCGCTCCACTGGCTAATACGTAAAATCACTACATGCCAAACATTACAATACTTGGCCAATTGGTTTTGAACATAAGACCCCTGAAACAGGACTAAAATTGGTAGCCCTAGTTCATATGGTTAGTAACAAGAAGATTTCTAAAGATTTCACTATATAAGCCCATGTAAAACTTCTGACCCCTCGGGGTGAATCAAATTCCCCCCTAGGGCTATAATTTACGCACTCTTGGTGAAGGGCCTTTAGATATAGCTACATGCGAAATTTGGTAGCCCTACGCTTTATGAATAAGTACAGGGAGATTTCTTAAGTTTTCTCTACATAAGCCCATGTAAAACTTGTGACCCCCGGGGCAGGGCCAATTTTGACCCCAGGGCTATAATTTAAGCACTCTTGGTAGAGACCCACTAGATAAAGCCACATGCAAAATTTGGTAGCCCTAGGCCTTACGGCTAGGTACAGGGAGATTTCTAAAGTTTTCCCTAAATAAGCCCATGTAAAACTTGTGACCCCCGGGGTGGGGTCAAATTTGACCCAAGGGCTATAATTTGGGCACTCTTGGTAGAGGCCCACTAGATAAAGCCACATGCCAAATTTGGTAGCCCTAGGCCCCATGGCTAGGTCAAAGAAGAATTTTAAAGTTCTCCCTATATAAGCCCATGTAAAACTTGTTATATAAGCCCATGTAAAACTTGTTACCCCCGGGCAGGGCCTAATTTGACCCCAGGGCTATAATTTGAACAATCTTGGCAGAGGTCCACTAGATAAAGCTACATGCCAAATTTGGTAGCTCTAGGCCCTATGGCTAGGTAGAAGAGGAATTTTAAAGTTCTCCCTAAATAAGCCCATGTAAAACTTGTGACCCCCGGGGCGGGGCCAATTTTGACCCCAGGGCTATAAATTGAAGAAACTTGGTAGAGGTCCACTAGATAAAGCTACATGCCAAATTTGGTAGCCCTTGGCCTTACGGTTTCAGACAAGAAGATTTTCAAAGATTTTCAAAATTTTTCAGTTTTGTTGCCATGGCAACCAGAGTTTTTGAAGGAATTAAATTCTTTCAAGAAATTCTGAAGAGGACCATGGCAGGATCATTTCTGTGAAGTTTCATCAAAATTAGATGGGTAGTTTCAGAGAAGAAGACGCTTTAAAAAAAAGTTAACGCACGGACGGACGGACGCACGGACGGACGGACGGACGGACGGACGCACGACGGACAACAGGCCATGACATAAGCCCGCTGGCCTTCGGCCAGTGGAGCTAACAAATAGCCTGCAGAAACGAATGTTATAGTCAAATAAAATTAGTATGAAGATTGGATGAAAATTCTGGCCTTCTTTAGTCTAGAAGAGCTTTTTTCACAGATCTGACCTAGTGACATGTTTCCAACCTACATTTCATAAGTTCGAAATTGACATAGAAATTGAGGAGAAGAGTATTCTAGCAAAAGTACTGGCGATGATTAAAGATGTGGACGTGCCTCTCACTACAGGCTGTCACAAAAGTTTACTTCGGGCTTTTTGTGCTCAGGTGAGCACAAATAATAATTTATGCGGCCATACATTTGTCTTTAACAGAAAAAAAAAAACCATAACAGCCTTGACTAGGCAAGCAAGTCGTAGACTATGATAAAGAAATCAAACAAATATTTCATGTTCTAAAAATAGCATATAAAGTGAGAGCAAGAAATTTGTGTAAAGTATAAGCGTTCAATAGAAGCATATTTAGCTTATGTAAGCAGTTATGTTTTGCATTATTAAAAAAGCGAGGCATACATACTTCCGGTAATTTACTGTAGCGATTGTAACATATATTTAAATATGTGTAGTGATCGAACGGAATATAGTAGAACTATATAATTAATCGAATGGAATGTAAAACATTGATCAGTGATATAAATATTGGAAGTAGATCTATTGTGAAATTTGAAAGACTTCAATTATCTAAGTTTGATTTCATAGCCTATGTTGTACACGTACTCATGTGACCTTTTTCACCGAGTCAATAAATCTGAATAGCAGCAACATGTGTTTTGATACAGAATTGATGAATTATGGACAAAAATGTGCTCGGCCATCTTGACCTGATGCAGTTTGTATACATGTGAGGGGAAATGGTGCTAAGATTTACTTGTTAACTCTACCAAATGACAAAAATTTAGACTAATCCAAACGCAAAGCACTTGCAGACGACAATTTAAATGTGGCTCAAATGATGGAATTTGTCATTGATAGGATAGAAAAAATTAAGGGAAAAGGAGAAAATGCTGGTCACCAGCATTTTCTTCTTTTCCCACAATATTTTCAAAAGCCTTCTTCCTCAGGTTCGTTAAGACTTGGGACTGTTTGGTGGAATGTTAACTATGAAAACATGCATACACGCTCAAGAACACACATTCAAAATCACAGAGGGATGTATGCATAGGCTATAAATCTCTACATATACGAGGGCTGTTCGATATGTAATGTGTATTGTACCACAGCGCGATAACGCTTTCAACGATTTCGTGGATGATGATACGCTTGAATAGCTCTATTCAATACCTTTCCAACGGTATAAACACGAGCCTTTAGCTCCACATAGTTTTAAACTTATAGTCATTTCATTAGAGCTAGTCGTTGACCACTGTTGTAAAAATGGTTGGGAAACGGATTAAGAATATTGAAGAAATTAGAGCTTATATAAAAGTTCGCACAAAACTCGGTCATTCGGTAATGCAGATTTTTACTGAATTGGGGGAAGTTTATGGGTCTGATAAGGTATCTTATGAGACAGTTCGTAGGTGGAGAAAAAAATTTCTGACTGGCACAGAGTCCGTCAAAGATGCAGCAAAATCTGGCCGACCTGTGACTGTAACAGGCAAGGCAAATGTCTCAAAAGTCAGGGAAATAATTGAAAGTGATGGCAGATACACGATTCGTGATATTGCCAACGCTGTTGGCATATTGCTATCGCGGGTGCAATTCATTTTGAAGCGTATTTTGAAAGTACGAAAGATTTCTGCCAGATGGATACCGCATATATTGACAGATGACTAAAAACGGGTACGAGTACAAACCGCTAAGCAATTGCTCAAAATGTTTCCCAAATTCAATCAAAGACAATTTCCAAACATTGTTACTGGTGACGAAACATGGGTTCACTATTTCGAACCAGTAAGAAAAAATGGAAACAAAATATGGCTAACTAAACACGGTAGAAGGCCTGTATTTGCCA
Source organism: Hippopus hippopus (assembly GCA_946811185.2). NCBI lineage: Eukaryota > Metazoa > Mollusca > Bivalvia > Cardiida > Cardiidae > Hippopus > Hippopus hippopus. The sequence goes on along the minus strand of OX328106.1, from coordinate 47,166,726 downwards.
AAAGAAGCATAAGCACAAAGAAGGTTCTTTATTGCATATTCTTCTCATGTGATGGTATACCCGTACAAATTCCGGTGCCGAAGGGCAAAATTGTTACAGGTCGGTATTACCGAGATGTTATACTAAAAAAGCTCAAGAAATATTATCTTAAACGACGCCCTGTGTCAGGATTTAGGCATGTTCGTCTACTTCGTGATAATGCTCCATCACATACATCTGAGCTTGTGAAGCAATTTTTGAAGTCGGAGAAGGTTACTGTCTTGCCACACCCACCATACTCTCCAGATCTAGCCCCATGCGACTTTTTCCTTTTTCCAAAACTTAAAAAGTTCTTATCTGGTCGTCGTTACAAGTCCCGACAAGCCCTTGGCTCTGCTATCAGTCAGTGCCTCAGAGGTCTACCTAAATCAGATTGAAATTATGTATTTCAAACCGCGGAGAATATTTTGAAGGGATGTAATGTTCATTTCACTATTTGAGTCGAATGCTTTTGAGATATCGTACAATACACATTACATATCGAACAACCCTCGTACACTCATACTTGTAAGTGCAATAATCTCGGACTTCCAAATATAGACTGAGTGACGGACAACGGAATCTTTCAATCCTTTACAGGGATAAAGACTAGCACTCGCCCAGTCGCCCATGGCGACTGAAAATCGGTCTGGACGACTGAAAAATCCCGTACGATCGCCCAGCCGAGCGACTGATCGTCCCAGGAAAAATTTCGGTAAACGTCTGTATTTTGCCCATTTCGGTATACCGTAGTACCGATTTTCATTTTTATTATACACCTATCTATGATCCGAGTAAAATACGGGCGTTATTTAACTCGCTAATACAACTCGACAGAATTTTTTTCCGTATCAGCCTAGTACCGTGTGTAGAGCATAGTCGTGTAGACGCACTATGACTGTGTATTGACGTTCGGGTCTTTTCGCCAAATTCCTATCACGTTCGGCCCGCATGACAATGCACACAAAAAAACCCATTTCTAGAGTATCTATAGCTATTTCATCAATTATTTGTCATCTATTTTTTTTTTTTCAAAAATTGTTTCTAAGCAGATTCTGATTTTATCCGAAATCAATGCCTATTAGATCTACATTTATGTGTTGTTTCGAAAAGGTATGTCCATATGCTACTGTACGATACACTCGTGAACTTTGGAACCGCGATTCATTTGACTTGCCTCCTGCTTTATAGCGAAAAGAAATGTACTGTTCTTGACAGTGACAGTGAATAACAATAATCGGTCTCATCCGATATGCACCTCTTTACACACGCAACTCGACATGATCCGACCACGCAGAAATGCAGACTGTTGTAATATTCCATATGTCTTGAATACTCTCCCCCCCCCCTTCCAAAATGGCGGCGCCCATGACTTTGTAGTTTTCTCGATCAAAAATCATGTGGCGATTCATACCGGGCGTGTCGAAACCCGAGAAAAAAAAGCAAACGGTTGAAGAGAAACGGGCATATTATCGGGAATATTTGCAAAGTTGCTCAGTGAGGAATTCAGGTCAGTGTAGTGCCCAGAGTGTTACGGGCATTGTTAGCTTTAATTAAAATTTTATTGGAGTTTTTATCGTTTTCTGAAATTTTAATCCTGGGCCCCTAAGTTTTTGACTGGGCCCCTAAATTTTCAATTTTTGGGGCCCAGTTGGCTACTGAAAAAAAAAATGTTAGTCTTTATCCCTGCTTTACCACGCAATCCTGTGTTTTAACGATCCACAGGAAGAAGGCTTTTGAACAAATTGTGGGAAAAGGAGAAAATGTTGGTAATCAGCATTTTTCCTTTTTCCACAATATTTCTTCCGTTTCAAAGACACATGTCATCACTTAAGCCACGTTTAATTTGAGGTGTGCAGATGCTATGAATTTTGATGAGCCTGGCATTTTGTCGTCTGGTGAAGAGTTTCAGTTAGGAAAAGTCAAAAATATGTCGTTTAGGAAAAGGTCAACTATCCTTATAAACTTTGTTCAACTCTTCACCATACGACAAAGTTTTAGACTTGACAAAATTGATAGCATCTGCAGACGACAAATCCAAAATTAGTAGCAATCAGCCAAAGATCTCTGATGGGAAAAAAAGCATTGTGCGAAAAGGAGAAAATGCTCGTAAATACCAGCATTTTCTCTTTTTCCACAATGTTTCCAAAGCCTTCTCTTTCAGGGTCTTTAGAACTTGGGACTGTGTGGTAAAGAGTTCACACATGTCCGATCCAGCTACTTCCAATCAATTGATTCTGTATCAGAAGACAAAGTTGCAGGTTCGTCCATGTTAAGTGCATTAGCAGACGACAAAATAGCCTAAATTTAGTTCAACAAATATGATTTGTCTCTGAAGAAAGGTAAACATTATGAGACAAGGAGAAAATTGTTACCAGTATTTTATTCTTTATCCACGATGTTTTCAGAAGTATACTCCCTTACTGCCGTAAAAACACACAGGAATGTTTGGTAAAGGGTTAACTCTGTACCACACGACAAAATTTTGGACCTGTGTAAATCCAAAGCATTTGCAGACGACAACTTAGATCTGGTTCAAAGGGTCAAAATTATCTTAGAGAGGGTTGAAAACTTTGTGGGAAAAGGAGAAAATGCTGATTACCAGCATTTTCTCCTTTTCTCACAGTGTTTCTTCATTGGCTTCTTCCTCAGAATCGTTAAAACTGGGGAATGTTTGGTAAAGGGTTAACCAATACATTTATGTATTATTCGAATTGTGACACGGTTGAACGATCGGGTTTTCTCTGAGTAGTTTTTGCAAAGTTGTTTTATAAATTATTTACCTTATAATCCGGAATTTCAGCGACCCTGAAGAAGAAGGCTTTTGAAAGCATTGTGAAAAAGGAGAAAATGTTGGTAACCATCTTACCCTCTCAAAGACAGGTCTCATTTGAGCTGCATTTAAATTTTCGTCTGCAGATGTTTTCAATTTGGTTTAGTCCAATATTAGGTCGTTTGGTACAAAGTTAATATGCTTAAGTGTATTTCTATTATACTAAGTGCTTATCCCTTCCCCATATAACATAGTTTTGCTTTTCAAAAATGAAAGCATCTGCACGCAACATCGTCAAAATTGGGACCAAAAGAAACTGAGGATCTAACTGGGGGTTAGAAAACTAATGTGGGAAAATGGAGAAATTGCTTGTAAGCAATTTCTCCTTTTCCCACATTGTTTTCAACAGGCTTTTCATCTAATACCACGAGATTGTTTGTTACGAAATGGGTGATATCGTGAACACCTATAAAACTGCTGGTGGTAGCTATTTTATCATTAACGTGAAACACAACTTACGTCTTCACCCGTTATACCTTCTGAAGGGTGTCGGATTCGCAATCCGGAGGCCCCGGGCTCGGTCCTTACCCGAGATCCTGGGCCTGAATTACACGAACATACTCGTAGCTACCGTAAGTGGTAAAGGTGTGGGACCCGGCACCTGGAGGCCCCGGGTTCGATTCTCACTAAAAGCACTGCTTTTGAAGTCGTCTGGCATCGTAGTTGTGTATATAAATCTCTGCATGCAAACGCTATTCTATCTGTTAATACCGAAATAATGCCTTTTACCGGTAGCTTTCATACAGTAAAGGGTTGTTTAATTCTCATGTGACCAAAATTTTAGGGAAATTGATAGAATTTTCAGAAGACCAATTCAGTGTGGCTTAATTGATGAAACGTGATGAATGGTTACCAGTATTTTTCTCCATTTCCGACAATGTTTTGGAAGGACCTCTCCAGCCCGGTTGATCAACACGGGATGATGTGGTAAAGGAGTTTTCCTTTCGGCACCATAGGCGAAAACCGGGGCTTTGCGGAGCGCACAGATCAAGATAAGACTGCACAAAAAGTGCAGTCTGATCTTGGACCTGTACGGTCCGCTAGCAATTTTCGACAAGAGAAACAAAGACTTAAATTTTCTTACATTCCCACGGTGTTTTCAGAATCCTTTTTACCTTAGGGTCGTTGAAACTGTATTTACTTGGCTCTAAATAATTGAGCCATGCTCTGTGAAAAGGGGGCTTAATGCATCTGCGAAAAGTATCGACCCATGTCAGCCTGCGCAGTCCGCGCAGGCTGACATGGGCCGCAACTTTTCGCTTTCTTTAAATTTTCTGCATGTCAAAGGATCATTCTACCTGATGATTCAGTCGGTTGTTTGAAAAAATGAATTTTATGGATCCATAACTGTGTAATGACTTGGTTGGTATCATGCATCACGGAGATGCATTAAGCCCCCTTTTGCCAGAGCATGGCTCAATTACATGTATGTACATGTTTTATGCCAAATCAATGTTATGTTATGTGTTATGTTGTGGTGTGTTGTGTTGTATTATGCTATGCAAAGCTGTGCTATTCTGTTCTGCGCATTGGTATGCTGTGCTGTGCTATACTGTGCTATGCTATGCTTTGATATGGTATGCTATGCTATGCTATGCTAAGCCCGGGAATTGCTTGTACTTGAATCGTAAAACATTCATAAAATCAATGAATCAGCATACCTGCCTGGTATATTGTAACGCTTTCGTTACTGAATGTTTTTCAAATATTAACCCTTTACCAAACATCCAGTGTTTAAACAACCACTGAAGAGAAGAACACTGAAAACATTGTGGTAAGAAGGGGGAGCTGGTAACCAGCATTTTCGTCTTTTCCCACAATGTTTTCTATCCCTTCAACAGACAAAGTATATCATTTTGAGCCATAAACAGTCTGTCGTCTGCAAATGCTTATCAATAATAGCTTCAGTCTGAAATTTCGTCATTCGGAAAGGGTTGATAGAACTTCTTTTACTAAAAACTATTGTTGGTCGGGAACTTTCGTGTGTGTGAGTAAGTGTTAATATGTAAACCTTTAACAATACATCTTGTACATTTCGGATGACGGAAGGACTTGATAGTGAACTTTCAATATCGTGCTCGATTTTAATGACATGGAGAAAGCTGTCGGTAAGGAAAATGGATCATGCGCGAAAACAAATAACGACGATGTCGATGCAGGGTATAGTTGGGTGGTGCTGGGAGCCAACACAGTAGCATTTTGTATTGCCACTGGTTTCCTGCTTACTACTGGAATAGTGCATACAACGTTAGAGGAAAAGTACCATGGTGGAGCTGCCAAAACGTCGTTGGCCGGGTCCGCTTTTGACGCCATGTTCTTTCTAACAGGTATCCCTTCAAATTCTTTTATCGATTGCAACAACATGTAGTTATCTCCACAATGAAAAAAAAACCTATCGATTACCAGCCACCGATCGATTGCAAACACGTATCTCGAAAAAAAACAGCATTTGCTGAATTTTTAATCTATTAATTGGCACAGGAGAATTTGATGCTTATCAACATTGTGAGGGAGAGTATAAAATCTATAAGTCATAATATCCCGTTATAAATTTGCATTTAGAATTGAGCCATGCTCTGTGAAAAGGGGGTTTAATGCATCAGCAAAAAAGTATCGATTCATGCCAGCCTGCGCAGCCCGCGCAGGCAGACCTGGGTCGAAACTTTTTGCAGTCGGTAATTTTTTTGCATCTCAAGGACCATTCTACCTTAGGATTCAGACAGTTGTTAGGCAAAATGGGTTTGATGGATCCATAATTATGTGATGACTTGCTTTGTATAGAAAGATGCATTAAATCCCTTTTTGCCAGAGCAGCACTCAGTCAGTACAACTGTATAATTAGATTTATGGAACTGTTTTCTGCCACTGTTACTGTAAGCGTGACTCGAAATATACGTATACATATATCTTATGAATGTCAGCGACCTTACAAGATTATAGGTTTGATTATCTCGTTAAACTTGTGAACTCTTTGACATGTACATAATAGTAGTATAGGAGGGTCGCATACAACACAGACAGGGCATGGTCTGTGTTGTATGCGACCCTCCCTGAGTGCCCTACATCACCACCCTGAAAGAAATTTGTCCCTATTCTGCCAGTCTGAAAGAAGTTGCATTTTTTATAATCCCTATTCTACCTACCCTGAGAGGGATTTAGCATTCAAAATGGCGGCCGTATGGGTGGTACTCTGGGGATAAAAATACCCAGGGTCTCTACCCTGAGTGGATTTTTTCTGCAAAAAAGTGAAAGTTAAGAGAAAGTAAAGGGTAAGCCTGATCACTGAGTTGGACTTAGTTTTTTACCCATATGCTAAGGGTAAGCCTGATCACTGAGTTGGACTTAGTTTTTTCACCCTATGAATGATTTTCTCTCTTTCTAAAAGCCTGGCCATTGAGTTGGACTTAGTTTTTTTACCCATATGCTAAGGGTAAGCCTGATCACTGAGTTGGACTTAGTTTTTTCATATGCTATTACGATTGCTTTATTGTTTTACTTCTATCCACTACTTAGCCTCTAAGTGGTTTCTCTTTCTAAATGCTTGAATACTGAGTTTGACTTAGACTTTTTTCTTATCTATGAATGATTTTTTCTCTCTAAAAGGAATTTGTCCCTATATCACTGAGTTGGACTTAGTTTTTTTCACCCCATGAATGATTTTCTCTCTTTCTAAAAGCCTGACCATTGTGTTGGACTTAGACTTTTTTCTGCATCTCTATGAATGATTTCTCTTTTCTAAAAGGAATTTATCCCTATATCACTGATTTGGACTTAGCTTTTTTCATTCTATGAATGAATTCTCTTTTCTAAATACCTAACCATTGAGTTGAACTTAGACTTTTTTCACCCCATGAATGATTTTCTCTCTTTCTAAAAGCCTGACCATTGAGTTGGACTTAGTTTTTTACCCATATGCTATTAGGATTGCTTTATTGTTTTACTTCTATCCACTACTTAGCCTCTAAGTGGTTTCTCTTTCTAAATGCCTGAATACTGAGTTTGACTTAGACTTTTTTTCTGTATTATGAATGATTTCTCTTTTCTAAAAGGAATTTGTCCCTATATCACTGAGTTGGACTTAGCTTTTTTCATTCTATGAATGAATTCTCTTTTCTAAATGCCTAACCATTGAGTTGAACATAGACTTTTTTTACCCTATGAATGATTTTCTTTCTAAAAGCTTGTCCATTGAGTTGGACTTAGTTTTTTCTTCACCTATGTATGATTTTTCTTTTCTAAAAGGAATTTGTCCCTATATCACTGAGTTGGACTTAGTTTTTCACCCTATGGATGAATTCTCTTTTCTAAATGCCTGGACATTGAGTTGGACTTAGTTTTTTCACCCTATGAATGATTTTCTCTCTTTCTAAAAGCCTGACCATTGAGTTGGACTTAGCTTTTTTCATTCTATGAATGAATTCTCTTTCTAAATGCCTGAATACTGAGTTTGACTTAGACTTTTTTCTGCATTATGAATGATTTCTCTTTTCTAAAAGGAATTTGTCCCTATATCACTGAGTTGGACTTAGCTTTTTTCATTCTATGAATGAATTCTCTTTTCTAAATGCCTAACCATTGAGTTGAACATAGACTTTTTTACCCTATGAATGATTTTCTTTCTAAAAGCCTGACCACTGAGTTGGACTTAGACTTTTTTCTTATCTATGAATGATTTTTTCTCTCTAAAAGGAATTTGTCCCTATATCAGTGAGTTGTACTTAGTTTTTTCACCTATGAATGAATTCTCTTTTCTAATTGCCTAATCATTGAGTTGAACTTAGACTTTTTTACCCTATGAATGATTTTTCCCTCTAAAAGACTGACCATTGAGTTGAACTTAGTTTTTTTCACCCTATGGATGATTTCTCTTTTCTAATTGCCTAATCAGTGAGTTGTACTTAGTTTTTTCTGCATCTATGGATGATTTCTCTTTCTAAAAAAGCCTGACCACTGAGTTGGACTTAGTTTTTTCTGCATCTATGGATGATTTCTCTTTCTAAATGCCTAACCATTGAGTTGAACTTAGACTTTTTTTCTGCATCTATGGATGATTTCTCTTTCTAAAAAAAGCCTGACCACTGAGTTAGACTTAGTTTTTTCTGCATCTATGGATGATTTCTCTTTCTAAATGGCTAACCATTGAGTTGAACTTAGACTTTTTTCTGCATCTATGGATGATTTTTTCTCTAAAAGCCTGAGCATTGAGTTGGACTTAGTCTTTTTTCTGCATCTATGGATGATTTTTCTCTCTAAAAGCCTGAGCACTGAGTTGGACTTAGACTTTTTTCTGAGTTTTTTTACTCTCTGGATGATTTTTCTCTCTAAAATCCTGAGCACTGAGTTGGACTTAGACTTTTTTCTGAGTTTTTTAACACTCTGGAGTGTAACTCTTCTGAGAGAAAAGAAGATTGACAATAGAAAATGTGTCATTTTTTGGCCGTTACCTAGCCTTTAATTGCAAATATCCTACATCACTGAGTTGGACTTAGACTTTTTTCTGAGTTTTTTACTCTTTGGAGTGTAACTCTTCTGAGAGAAAAGAAGATTGACAATAGAAAATGTGTCATTTTTTGTCCGTTACCTAGCCTTTAATTGCAAATATCCTACATCACTGAGTTGAACTTAGTTTTTCTGAGTTTTTTCTGCATCTATGGATGAATTTTCTCTCTAAAAGCCTGAGCACTGAGTTGGACTTAGACTTTTTCTGAGTTTTTTTACTCTTCGGAGTGTAACTCTTCTAAAAGAAAGAAGTTTGACAATTTGAAGAAATGACAATTTGAAGATAGAACTTTCGTGGTAAATGGTTAGTCCTGAAAAGGACTGTTGGGTTAGCTCTGAAAAGAACTGTTGGGTTAGCCCTGAAAAGGGCTGTTTTGTTTTGGAGGCTGTGTTTTTTCGTCTCACGTTGTTTTTTTCACTTCTAATGACAGCATCCGAAATTCGCTTGGCAAATTGGGCATGTTTCAACTCTTTTTTCTGATTACCATTGCTCCATTACCGAAAGTAATCTTCCTCCCAAATTCGATATCAACCAAAATGACATCCGGTGTTGTCTTTAAAAATAGTTGAACTAATCTTTCGCTGAGATCTTTGTATGGCTGTGTTATACGTTGTAGTTGGTTTTGTTCCTCCTCTCCTACGAAATGAGTGCTAAAAGCCTGAGCACTGAGTTGGACTTAGACTTTTTTCTGAGTTTTTTTTTACTCTCTGGAGTGTAACTCTTCTGAGAGAAAAGAAGATTGACAATAGAAAATGTGTCATTTTTTGGCCGTTACCTAGCCTTTAATTGCAAATATCCTACATCACTGAGTTGGACTTAGACTTTTTTCTGAGTTTTTTACTCTTTGGAGTGTAACTCTTCTGAGAGAAAAGAAGATTGACAATAGAAAATGTGTCATTTTTTGTCCGTTACCTAGCCTTTAATTGCAAATATCCTACATCACTGAGTTGAACTTAGTTTTTCTGAGTTTTTTTCTGCATCTATGGATGAATTTTCTCTCTAAAAGCCTGAGCACTGAGTTGGACTTAGACTTTTTCTGAGTTTTTTTACTCTTCGGAGTGTAACTCTTCTAAAAGAAAGAAGTTTGACAATTTGAAGAAATGACAATTTGAAGATAGAACTTTCGTGGTAAATGGTTAGTCCTGAAAAGGACTGTTGGGTTAGCTCTGAAAAGAACTGTTGGGTTAGCCCTGAAAAGGGCTGTTTTGTTTTGGAGGCTGTGTTTTTTCGTCTCACGTTGTTTTTTTCCACTTCTAATGACAGCATCCGAAATTCGCTTGGCAAATGGGGCATGCTTCAACTCTTTTTCTGATTACCATTGCTCCATTACCGAACTAATCTTTCGCCGAGATCTTTGTATGACTGTGTTATACGTTGTAGTTGGTTTTGTTCCTCCTCTCCTACGAAATGAGTGTTTAGTTGTAATAACTGTTGACCTGCATTTAGATATTCTTGGAGAGCCTCGCGTAGTTGATAATTTATCTCCTCCATATTGATACTGCTTCCGAATATTGATACTGCTTCCGAATATTGATACCGCTTTCGAAGTGTTCGTTCGCTGAGTGTCAAAAAATGATGAATGTACGGAAATAACGCTGGGTTTTATACGTTTAAGGAGGATTGAAATTTTTAAAGAGCGCGGACCTGACGGGAAACACCAGGATTGTACTGTGTGACACTGAGTTAGGAGTGGTAAAAACAGCATGAAACGCCAACGTGGGAAAAACATAGGAAAAAATGACGTCATGAGTCAATCAGTTCAATCTTCCTGTAAAGCTATAAAACCCAGCGATATTTTTACATAAAATCATATTTGTTCCAGTATGGTTCGAATTCTTGTCTACCCCCACTGCGCAAGCAGATGTCTGATAGAGTGTGGGAAATGTTTTGCCATACTTTTTTTACCCTTGTGTTTTGTTGATTTGCAAAAGAAACAGTTCTTTGTTACTCGTTTTTTCTTCTTTTCGTTGTTTTGCTTTTTTCTCCTCTTTTAGATCCAAAGTTTGTTGTTTTCTTAGATTATCGTTTGTAGAAATTTTTTTTCTCTGCCTGTTCTGTTATTTTGCAGATTTTTGAATCGGTGATATCCGTTGTGTCGGACTGCATGTCTACGGTCTGATTTTCAACCGGTGATATTGTAGTCTGTAGTGAACTTGTTTTCCATGTATTTTCGTTGTAGAATGAATTTAGTGTGCCGACGAATTTCGTATGTTGGAGATCGACAACGTTGTAAAACGATGGTGAAATTTCGATGTCATGACTGTGTGGGTTCACGTAGACAAAAAACAAATGTTCCTGTCTGATTTTCTTTTTTGGACAATTTCTGGACCATTGTCCTGCTTCGTTGCACGTAAAACAAATATTTGTTCTCTCACCATTCATCCGATATCGTTTGTCGAGCGTCGCTTGATCTAAAACTCTGTAGCTGATAGTACAGCGTATAGAGCTATTTATAAAAAAAACGCTTCACTACTAGACGCTGACGTAGTGTACCTCTACCCAATGGTCTATTTATAGCAACAGACGCTAACATATTGTGATTTAACCCCTTGTCACACTAAACGGCGTTTCCACTGAGTTGGCACGGTGTTGTTTAAGTTCCCAGACTGCCAAGAGATCGCAGGAAAAATGCGAAGCTCCCGTGGTCTATTATCGCGTTCCTGATGTTGATGAAAAAAAAAGCAAGAAGAAAATCAAGTACATTGATATCTGTTCTCTGTACCCTTATGTTTGTAAACACAAATCCTATCCTGTAGGTCAGCCAGAAATTTTGTCTGCTGAGAATATTGACATGAACAATATTCGACAATATGAGGGCTTAATCAAATGCAAAGTTTTGCCTCCAACTGATTTGTTTCACCCCGTTCTCCCAGTTCACTGTAACAACAAAATGATGTTTCCACTCTGTATGAAATGTGCAGAAGAAAGTTCAAGTATTTGTAGCCATGGTGAAGAAAAGAGGGCTTTGGTCGGAACTTGGGTTACTTTTGAATTATTTAAGGCTCTTGACTGCGGTTATCGATTATTGCAAAGTAAAAAAGTTAAAAGTAGAAAAAGTCAAAAGTCTCTCTTATATAGGTCTAGATCTACATGCAGTGAGGAAATATTCCCGTAAAATGGTCTTTACAAGTGTGTGAACCAATAATTATTCCAAGTTATTTTTCTTGACATAAAATTAACGAAAGTGTCAAGGAACTGTCTTTCTTTTGTTAAGGAAATCAGGGATATTCACCCTATTTCACATGTACAAATCTACGAAAGAAAAAATGCTTTCTACTTTTGACAACGCTCAAAATTCGAACTCACACCTTTTTTATATTAGTTAAGCGTATAGAGGTATTTATAAAAAAGCTTTACTAGACGCTGACGTAGTGTGCCTCTGCCCAATGGTCTATTTATAGCAACAGACGCTAACATATTGTGATCTAAGCCCCTGTCACACTAAACGGCGTTTCCACTGAGTTGACACGGTGTTGTTTAAGTTCACAGAGTACCAACAAAGGTTTTCGTTTTGATTTCTGAACAATAGATTGAAATGCTCGAATCAAAGTTTTTTGCCCAGAAGAAAAAATCCATTATTCAAATTGGCAATCATGACCAACTATGTTTTGCAAGAGCCGTTGTTGTGGGAATTTGCTACAGTGAACGTGAAAACACCGGGGCATGGAATAGAAAATGGGATCGTATTTGTCGTTCAAACCGCCCTCTTCAAAAGACTGAAGCTGAGAAATTGTTGAATGAAGCTGGAGTTTCACCAACACAACCTGTAGGAATTGACGAATACAAAAAAATTCAAGCATTCTTGTATGAAAAAGGCTATGTCATTAAAGTTCATCAACAGCATTCAAAAGTGGAAAAAATATTTGAACATCCAGAAGTGAAAACCAATAGTAAGATCATACATTTGTACTTTCATCAAAACCATTATGACTACATCAAATCTATCAAAGGTTTTTTTGTTGTGGATATTATTGTGAGTTCTGTGATGTGGGTTACTCTCACCGGGAAAGTCATGCTTGTTCAATTATCTGCAAAGGTTGTTACCGCAAAGGAAAATGTCCATCAGATTCAAAAGAATATGTTTGCAGTTATTGCAGTAGACGATTTTTTAGTGTTGAATGCTTTGAAAATCACAGAATTGTTCAAGGTAGAGAAAAGAAATCCATTTGTGAATTAGTGAAACTCTGTTCAAAATGTGGTGTGCAATATCTTGTCAGAAAGAAAAATCATGTTTGCAATGGAAAGAAAAGGTGTCATATCTGAAAGAAAATTGTTAACTTTTTTTATCGATGCTATATTCAGCCTTACCAAAGTAAGTTGAACCATGACAGCGATGACGAGACGAGTTCTTCTGTAGTCAAAAAACCACAGTTTATTTTCTTTGATTTTGAATGCAAACAAGACACAGGTGTACACATCCCGAATTATTGTATTGCACACAGAGCATGTGATGAATGTATCGATAAATCACTTGATTTTCATTGTTCTATATGCAGTGAATTTGAAGAGGGTAGGGAAGTTATTTTTCAAGGTGAAGAAACTTTGAGTCAATTTTGCAAAACATCATAAAGGAGTCACGGCTATTGCCCATAATTTCAAAGGTTATTACGGTCAGTTCATTCTTGGCTATATTGTCAAAGTTGGGTTAAAACTTCCAAAATTGATCATGAATGGAAACAATATTATGAAGTTAGAACTGAATGGTGTACGTCTGGTCGATTCTTTCAATTTCATGAGCTTTGGTTTGGCAAAATTTCCAGCCATATTTGGTCTTCAAGAAAATAAAAAAGGTTACTTTCCTCACTGGGCAAATACAGATGAATTTTGGAGTTACATTGGACCTTATTTGGATATGTCTTATTACAAACCCGACTCAACATCTGAAGAGGTTAGGTCAAAATTCATAGTTTGGTATAATGACAAAGTTCAAAAGGGTGAGGAATTCAATTTTCAGAAGGAGATAACTGATTTGTTTCACCCCGTTCTCCCAGTTCACTGTAACAACAAAATGATGTTTCCACTCTGTATGAAATGTGCAGAAGAAAGTTAAAGCATTTGTAGGCATGGTAAAGAAGAGAGGGCTTTGCTCGGAACTTGCGTTACTTTTGAATTATTCAAGGCTCTTGACTGCGGTTATCGATTATTGCAAGTGTATGAAATTTGGCATTTCAATTCTGTGTCAGATCAGTTCTTTAAACGTTATGTGGACAATTTCTTGAAAATTAAGCAAGAAGCCTGTGGTTATCCAGATCGGTGTCAATCAGACTCAGAAAGAGCAATTGCACAAAGACATTACGGAATATGAAGCCAAATGTGAAACTCGTGGTATTTGCGAATTTGCATTGTAAAAAATTTTGTTATATACTGTATTGTAAATAATTCATTGTGAATAATTCATTGTGAATAATTCATTGTGAAAAAATATTTCAGTGTGATTTTTTTCATTGTTAAGAAAATGTTTTTATGCTGTATTGTAAAAAATGTTTCCTTGTGAATTTTTTCATTGTCAAGAAATTTTTTATGCTGTATTGTAAAAAAATGTTTCCTCGTGAATTTTTTCATTGTCAAGAAATTTTTTATGCTGTATTGTAAAAAAATGTTTCCTTGTGAATTTTTTCATTGTCAAGAAATTTTTTTCATTGTCAAGAAAATTTTTATGATGCATTGCAAAATAAATGTTTCATTGTTTAGTTCTGTTCAATAAATAAAAGTTCAATAAATAAAAGTTAAAAAAAACAATAGAGCCCTTTATTCTGTTTTTCCCCAAGACTTGTTCTGTCTAATTTTTCCTATACACCGGGTCATAACTTTTTTTGCTATATTAGCATGAAACGTAGCATGGGAAAAAATGTATGTGCTTTCCGCCAGGGCCGTGCTCTTTAAAAATTTTCAATCCTCTGTAAACGTATAAAGCCCAGCGATATTTTCATACAATCACCATTTCTTTGGCTCTCAGCTAACGAACACTTCGAAAGCGGTATCAATATTCGGAAGCAATATCAATATGGAGGAGATAAATCGTCAACTACGTGAGGCTCTCCAAGAGTATCTAAATGTCGGGCTGCAGTTATTGCAACTAACCACTCATCTCGTAGGAGAGGAGGAACAAAACCAACTACAACGTATAACACAGCCATACAAAGATCTCGGCGAAAGATTAGTTCAACTATTATTAAAGACAACACCGGATGTCATTTTGGTTGATATCGAATTTGGGAGGAAGATTACTTTCGATAATGGGACAATGGTAATCAGAAAAAAGAGTTGAAACATGCCCCATTTGCCAAGCGAATTTCGGATGCTGTCATTAGAAGTGAAAAAAACAACGTGAGACGAAAAAACACAGCCTCCAAAACAAAACAGCCCTTTTCAGGGCTAACCCAACAGTTCTTTTCAGAGCTAACCCAACAGTCCTTTTCAGGACTAACCATTTACCACGAAAGTTCTATCTTCAAATTGTCATTTCTTCAAATTGTCAAACTTCTTTCTTTTAGAAGAGTTACACTCCGAAGAGTAAAAAAACTCAGAAAAAGTCTAAGTCCAACTCAGTGCTCAGGCTTTTAGAGAGAAAATTCATCCATAGATGCAGAAAAAAACTCAGAAAAACTAAGTTCAACTCAGTGATGTAGGATATTTGCAATTAAAGGCTAGGTAACGGACAAAAAATGACACATTTTCTATTGTCAATCTTCTTTTCTCTCAGAAGAGTTACACTCCAAAGAGTAAAAAACTCAGAAAAAAGTCTAAGTCCAACTCAGTGATGTAGGATATTTGCAATTAAAGGCTAGGTAACGGCCAAAAAATGACACATTTTCTATTGTCAATCTTCTTTTCTCTCAGAAGAGTTACACTCCAGAGTGTTAAAAAACTCAGAAAAAAGTCTAAGTCCAACTCAGTGCTCAGGATTTTAGAGAGAAAAATCATCCAGAGAGTAAAAAAACTCAGAAAAAAGTCTAAGTCCAACTCAGTGCTCAGGCTTTTAGAGAGAAAAATCATCCATAGATGCAGAAAAAAGACTAAGTCCAACTCAATGCTCAGGCTTTTAGAGAAAAAATCATCCATAGATGCAGAAAAAAGTCTAAGTTCAACTCAATGGTTAGCCATTTAGAAAGAGAAATCATCCATAGATGCAGAAAAAACTAAGTCTAACTCAGTGGTCAGGCTTTTTTTAGAAAGAGAAATCATCCATAGATGCAGAAAAAAAGTCTAAGTTCAACTCAATGGTTAGGCATTTAGAAAGAGAAATCATCCATAGATGCAGAAAAAACTAAGTCCAACTCAGTGGTCAGGCTTTTTTAGAAAGAGAAATCATCCATAGATGCAGAAAAAACTAAGTACAACTCACTGATTAGGCAATTAGAAAAGAGAAATCATCCATAGGGTGAAAAAAACTAAGTTCAACTCAATGGTCAGTCTTTTAGAGGGAAAAATCATTCATAGGGTAAAAAAGTCTAAGTTCAACTCAATGATTAGGCAATTAGAAAAGAGAATTCATTCATAGGTGAAAAAACTAAGTACAACTCACTGATATAGGGACAAATTCCTTTTAGAGAGAAAAAATCATTCATAGATAAGAAAAAAGTCTAAGTCCAACTCAGTGGTCAGGCTTTTAGAAAGAAAATCATTCATAGGGTGAAAAAAACTAAGTTC
Organism: Hippopus hippopus; assembly: GCA_946811185.2. Lineage (NCBI taxonomy): Eukaryota > Metazoa > Mollusca > Bivalvia > Cardiida > Cardiidae > Hippopus > Hippopus hippopus. The sequence continues at coordinate 47,150,725 of OX328106.1, read as the reverse complement.
AACTCAATGGTCAGTCTTTTAGAGAGAAAAATCATTCATAGGGTAAAAAAGTCTAAGTTCAACTCAATGATTAGGCAATTAGAAAAGAGAAATCATCCATAGGGTGAAAAAAACTAAGTTCAACTCAATGGTCAGTCTTTTAGAGAGAAAAATCATTCATAGGGTAAAAAAGTCTAAGTTCAACTCAATGATTAGGCAATTAGAAAAGAGAAATCATCCATAGGGTGAAAAAAACTAAGTTCAACTCAATGGTCAGTCTTTGAGAGAGAAAAATCATTCATAGGGTAAAAAAGTCTCAGTTCAACTCAATGATTAGGCAATTAGAAAAGAGAATTCATTCATAGAATGAAAAAAGCTAAGTTCAACTCAATGGTCAGACATTTAGAAAGAGAAATTATTCATAGGGTAAAAAAGTCTAAGTTCAACTCAATGATTAGGCAATTAGAAAAGAGAATTCATTCATAGGTGAAAAAACTAAGTACAACTCACTGATATAGGGACAAATTCCTTTTAGAGAGAAAAATCATTCATAGGATGAAAAAAGCTAAGTTCAACTCAATGGTCAAACATTTAGAGAGAAGAAATCATCCATAGATAAGAAAAAAGTCTAAGTCCAACTCACTGATATAGGGACAAATTCCTTTTAGAGAGAAAAAATCAGTCATAGATAAGAAAAAAGTCTGAGTCCAACTCAGTGGTCAGGCTTTTAGAAAGAAAATCATTCATAGGGTAAAAAAAGTCTATGTTCAACTCAATGGTTAGGCATTTAGAAAAGAGAATTCATTCATAGAATGAAAAAAGCTAAGTCCAACTCAGTGATATAGGGACAAATTCCTTTTAGAAAAGAGAAATCATTCATAATGCAGAAAAAAGTCTAAGTCAAACTCAGTATTCAGGCATTTAGAAAGAGAATTCATTCATAGAATGAAAAAAGCTAAGTCCAACTCAATGGTCAGGCTTTTAGAAAGAGAGAAAATCATTCATAGGGTGAAAAAACTAAGTCCAACTCAATGTCCAGGCATTTAGAAAAGAGAATTCATCCATAGGGTGAAAAACTAAGTCCAATTCAGTGATATAGGGACAAATTCCTTTTAGAAAAGAAAAATCATACATAGGTGAAGAAAAAACTAAGTCCAACTCAATGGACAGGCTTTTAGAAAGAAAATCATTCATAGGGTAAAAAAAGTCTATGTTCAACTCAATGGTTAGGCATTTAGAAAAGAGAATTCATTCATAGAATGAAAAAAGCTAAGTCCAACTCAGTGATATAGGGACAAATTCCTTTTAGAAAAGAGAAATCATTCATAATACAGAAAAAAAGTCTAAGTCAAACTCAGTATTCAGGCATTTAGAAAGAGAAACCACCTAGAGGCTAAGTAGTGGATAGAAGTAAAACAATAAAGCAATCCTAATAGCATATGGGTAAAAAACTAAGTCCAACTCAATGGTCAGGCTTTTAGAAAGAGAGAAAATCATTCATGGGGTGAAAAAAGTCTAAGTTCAACTCAATGGTTAGGTATTTAGAAAAGAGAATTCATTCATAGAATGAAAAAAGCTAAGTCCAAATCAGTGATATAGGGATAAATTCCTTTTGAAAAGGGAAATCATTCATAGAGATGCAGAAAAAAGTCTAAGTCCAACACAATGGTCAGGCTTTTAGAAAGAGAGAAAATCATTCATGGGGTGAAAAAAACTAAGTCCAACTCAGTGATATAGGGACAAATTCCTTTTAGAGAGAAAAAATCATTTATAGATAAGAAAAAAGTCTAAGTCAAACTCAGTATTCAAGCATTTAGAAAGAGAAACCACTTAGAGGCTAAGTAGTGGATAGAAGTAAAACAATAAAGCAATCGTAATAGCATATGGGTAAAAAAAACTAAGTCCAACTCAATGGCCAGGCTTTTAGAAAGAGAGAAAATCATTCATAGGGTGAAAAAACTAAGTCCAACTCAGTGATCAGGCTTACCCTTAGCATATGGGTAAAAAAACTAAGTCCAACTCAATGGCCAGGCTTTTAGAAAGAGAGAAAATCATTCATAGGGTGAAAAAACTAAGTCCAACTCAGTGATCAGGCTTACCCTTAGCATATGGGTAAAAAAACTAAGTCCAACTCAATGGCCAGGCTTTTAGAAAGAGAGAAAATCATTCATAGGGTGAAAAAACTAAGTCCAACTCAGTGATCAGGCTTACCCTTAGCATATGGGTAAAAAACTAAGTCCAACTCAGTGATCAGGCGTACCCTTTACTTTCCCTTAACTTTCACTTTTTTGCAGAAAAAATCCACTCAGGGTAGAGACCCTGGGTATTTTTATCCCCAGAGTACCACCCATACGGCCGCCATTTTGAATGCTAAATCCCTCTCAGGGTAGGTAGAATAGAGATTATAAAAAATGCAACTTCTTTCAGACTGGCAGAATAGGGACAAATTTCTTTCAGGGTGGTGATGTAGGGCACTCAGGGAGGGTCGCATACAACACAGACCATGCCCTGTCTGTGTTGTATGCGACCCTCCTATACTACTCATAATGACTTTGGGGAAGTGGGAAAGAGTGAGACACACAAACACAGGCACACACACCCACACACACACACACAAACACAGAGAGAGACAGAGAGAGAGACAGAGAGAGAGAGATATCTTGCCTTAATTATTGATATTTTTTAAACGAAGGCATTAAAGAATTGTATCGTATTGTATTTTATTGCTCAAAGTAATATATTAATTGTGAAGATGGATGGATGGATGGATGGATGGATGGATGGATGGGAAAGGCGGACGGGCGAACGGGCAGACGGACGGACCAGTGGATGGATAGATGACGAGAAAAACAAATTAACTGGTCAATGCATTCTAATAATTTCAGGTCCAGTGGGCTCCGCCCTTGCAGACAAAACAAGCTGTCGTATCGCTCTAATCACAGGCAGTCTGGTCATGTCAATCGGCTTCCTCATAACGGCGTTTTCAAACAACCTTGACCTTTGTATAGTGTTTTGCGGATTTGTAGCAGGTACATTTAATTTGACGGTGATAATCTATGGTGGCATATTTCTGCCGCGAGATACGAGATAGCTATCATGATAATTTTAGAAAACTATCGTGATAAAACAAAATTTCCTGGAAATATTATCTAGATAATAAAAATTTTCACGGTAAAAATATCGCGATAATTCTACCTGTTATCACGATTTTTTTTGCTTTCGTGCCCATAACTGACATTCACGGTATCTATAATTAGATACGGTTTCGGGACATCTTCGTCAACAACCTTATGAATTCTCCTTTTCCCTGAATGGTTTTAAAGTGTTCGTAGGAGGCATTTCGAGTCGTCTTTGTGATTTTACAGGCTTCTGTTCATTTCGAGTCTTGTCAAAATTTACCAATTAAGCTACAATTATTAATTATTCGAACTTTTACTTACTGCAATCTTCTGAAATCAAAAACTACCGAGTTCATCCAAATGATAAATTTTCTATTTATAGATATCGAGAAACAGGTAGAACTATCACGATAATTTTATCTTGCATGTCAGCTTCGTGCACGATCGAGAAATTCTGCGTTAAATTATTAAGTTTATCGTGATATTTTTTTCAGGAAACTTTTCAATATCTCGATAAAATTTCCAGGAAACTTTAATTTATCGCGATAGTTTTGTAAAATTATCATGATAGCTATCTCGTATCTCGTGGCAGAAATATGCCACCATAATAATCTCTTTACCAGATGACAAAACTTTCGGAGGGTTCATATTGAAAGCGTTTGCAGACGGCAAGTAAAACATAAGGGATAACCCTTTGCCACACAACACCGATTTTAACGACCATTCTAAAAAAGATTTTTTTTTTCAAAAACATTGTGGGAACAAGAGAAATCGTTGGTTCCCAGTATTTTCTCCTTTTCCCATAATCTTTCCTACTCTTTCATCTGAATATTACATCATTTTAGCCATATTTAATTTGTCGTTTGCATATGTTTTCAATTTGGACAGGTCTATTTCGTCGTCGTCGTTGTCGTTGTTGTTTGGTAAAGGGCTAAACGATGGGATTCATCTGCGAAAAGGTATAAAACACTATGGAGGAGGAGAAAATGCTGGTTATCATGAGATGTTAGAAAAGGCTAGTTAACGCAGCATTTCCTGCCTTTTCAGGCTCTTTCACAGGCACAGAATTTGCCCGATGTAACCTTTGTGTTGTAAACATAATTTTGTGCCATACTCTGTCAAAAAAGGTTTAAAGGCATCTCCGTTATGAGAAAGTAAAAACAGACAACAAATCTTTGTACGTAATGCGTGTTGTTATAAGATAACAACTTTCGAAATGCAACCCCCAAAAGTGTGTCCCAATGCCATTCACGTGACGTCATCATTAGTGTATCTAGGAGCACTTACTTAGTAAGTTGGTCAACTGTGTACATACATGTACTGCGAATGTTAAGCCACATCCATTTGTTATATAAAAATGATGGAAAAACTGAGGTGTAATTTAGTATTTTTCTAAAAAAAAATGTGTTTTTTTAACCAAGTTTCATTTAAAACGCCCTATTTACGTCATTTGCCATTCCAACATGTCTTAGGAAGCCCCCCCCCCCCCCCCAACACAGACACACTTTTTGTATTTAAAATGTTTTTTTTTCTAAGTGATCAAACGCCATATCAAGCGTTTTGAGAAGCAGTCGCGATTAAATGAGGATAAGCGTACTGTCTAGTTCACAGTTCACGCATTTTATTCATACATATTTTGTAAAAGAAATTACGCATAGCATTTAAAACACCAATCATGTATTAAACTGTTCCACAATAACCTTATTTCACTGGAATCTTTTTATTTGAGTGTAGCCTGTTAATAAACCCTCGAAATTCTCATATGAATGACGCAAAATTAACTTTTTCCGTGTCATTTATTGCGCATGAAATCGTAAATTTCGCTAATTATACAACTGCCTTTTATAGAAATTGCCGACATTCTTTAAGTTTCGAATTCTCGTTAACTTTGATGTCCTGTCAGTTACCGTTGTCTGCGCATGTCATATTCTTCGAAGATTCGACCTGTCTGCTATGACGCATCATCCATCCCATATACTTGGGAAAAGTAGGGCTTACACCGAAGCTATTACCGAAGCCTGTAGGGGACTGTTAAAATAATTGGCCGGTGCCTAGGTTACATGGTAGCTGATCATAGCTGAATGAATCGTACCAGGTAGCGTTTTATTGAGTAAACGTTTATTTTATTTTGAAATTCAAAGCAATGGTTGTCCTTTTAAAAAGTAGTCCGGTTCTGTACCCAGAATGCCCAAATTAGATAGATGTGTATTTGTAGAATGCCATCTAGCGGGAGATAATGGTCAGTTACACATGCAAATTCCACACAATGCGATGTTCAGCGCGTGCATTATGCATTATCTTCCGCTAGGTGGCATTTTTCAAATACATACCTACCCGATTTGGACATTCTGGGTACAGAACTGGACTACTTTTTAAAACTGTAACCGTTACTTCGAATTTCAAAATAAAATATACCTTTACTCAATAAAACGCTACCTGGTACGATTCATCCAACCATGGTGAGTTAGCATGTACTTGTAACCGAGGCACAAGTCAATGATAAACACAGCCCCAATAAGCTTGAGAAACAGCCCCGATATAAGCCCAGCATGTTGGGGACGTTTTTTTTTTTTTGTCAAAGTCTCTTGCACAGATCCCGGTTCTCCCCATGTCTATATTTAGAAACTGTAGGTAAAGATTTGTAGTAAACAATGGTATATTTATCCTGTACAGGATAGTGATGCGTCATAGCAGTGTGTTTTGTGGTTTTTTGCTATTCAGGGACTGTGTTTGAGTTGTTCATAGGTCGGAACGCAGGACGAGAAATCATGTGGTTTGTGTTTGGTACAATGCACGGAAAATGGTGAAATTTTGCAAACTGCTGAGGAACATAGGTTTTTCTATCTTTTCTACTTAATTCTATCAGTCTGTTTATGCTTAATACTTCGGCAAAGGTATTTGTAGATCGAATGATACTAAATTCATATTTCATTCTTGGAGAGTCGGAGTTTGAACTTACCAACCTAGATTACTAGCTCTGCACGTGACCACTGAGTTAGCAGGGCTCTGCGTTCCAAGACAGACGATTGTAGATGGTCTTACAGATACATGTATGTATAAAGTTTGATAAAGGACTGCCCTTATTTTTTTCCCTACTCTTTCAAATGTTGCAGTTTTCGCCGTGTCACAATGTAAGCCTACATAGGTGTCATTTTACGTAATTCTTTAGCTATTTTATCCTTTAAAAAGACATCCTTTGACATCAAAGACACTTGTGTCTAGGCCTAATGCAGGATCACTTAAAACACTCAATATCTCCATACTCGATTAAACAGAGGTAAATATATCTTTCTTTTGCTTGTTTTCATAGGTCTTGGCGGCGGCATACTACACCCAGCTCTGTTCGTCGTAATTGGTTTTAACTTCAAGAACAAGTACAGTATTGCTCAAGGAATAGTGGTGGCCAGCGGGGGACTCGGACTATTTGCCATGGCGCCTTTACTTGAAACAGTCAAAGAACATTATGGGTTTTGTGGGTTCTTCCTAGTGATGGCCGCTATCAGTTTACAAATGTTAGCGTGCGGCCTCTTTCTACGACCATCGAGACTGGAGACTTTGGCTAAGAGAAAGAGAATATCCGCCTCACAAAAAGGCCATAGTAATTTACAGTTACTAAAACAAAATGTGAACATTTATACAAAACTTTTATTCAACAGGGCTGTTCTGTGCATGTCTCTAAGCGTATTAACAATGAATGGTGCAATGTATACAATATTCATTCTGTGGCCTACTTTCTGTCAACGCAAGGGTTTTACGACAATGCAAGGTTCATTAGTTTTGTCTGTAGCAGGAATGGCATCCGTTTTTGGAAGGTTTTTTATCGGAATCCTTGCCTCGTTTAATCGAATACAGGAAGTTATGTTATACTGTTGCGCTTACGTCATTCTTGCCATACCTTTTCTCTGCTTCCGGTTTTACTCCTTTGTTTTTGTCGGGCATTTGATAGTCGCGGTGCTTGTTGGATTGCTAAGTGGTGCAGCCTTTGTTGTGATTAGTTCAATAAATACTAAATACGTTGGACTGGAGTTCGCCTCGGCGTCCATTGGGATTGAATTCTTTTTTGGGGGAGTAGGAGCAATATCTTTGCCCTCGTTCTCAGGTAAGATCTTTTAAATGTGATCTCTATCCAACATTTAATGGCGACCTTTTTTGAAGCAGTGCTTTCTTTCGGTAGACGAAATTTTCTTTATAAATTGAAATAACAAAGTTTCACAGACGACACAATCCCTAGTCTTAATACAGTCGGCTGAAAGTGAATTCTATCTTCCTTACAAGTGACTGAAATTATCCAGAGGACTGCGCTCCTTGCCGGGGTAGAAATAGGTATCACGCAAGATGCCAACTATTCACTGCATCAAAATAACTTGTTTTTCTTTAATGGTCATATTTCGTTTATACCATACATTTAAAGACAAAACGACCCTATTTAGAGTATTGGTATGCATATCGAAAACACTTGCTCTACTCCTTGTGCAAGTTATTTAGCCCCAGATGAACAACATTTCATGTACACTTGATGAAATATTGGGCGTATTTCGAATGTAATATCGTCGCAATATCGACTTTTTTCCAAACGACAAATTTTAGTATTTTCTACATTGAGAGCATTTACAGATGACAAATTTTAAAGTAAAAGAAATAGCTTGAGAGTTCTCTTTTAGGATAGACTTTTTTGGGGGAGAAAATGCTGTGCATCATTTTCTCCTTCGTTTTTTTGGCCATTTTTTTCTGCCTTTTTTTCTTTACTTGGCATAAACATAGACATATTAAAAGAAGAAAGTGTTTGATATTACAACAGTGTAGGGTTTTACTGTAAGTACAAAATATATTACAGGAGCATGATAGAATACCAAAAATATCTGATTAGTATGAATAAAGTAACAAAAGAGCCACTGGCCCTAAATCGCTCACCATAGGAAAGTGATGTAGAGCTCATTAAGTTGTAGAGATCCTGGTGGTGATGATGTAAATCACAAACTAAATGTATCCAAAGCGCATAATGGGAATTAATGTTTTTTTCTAAATATAAAAAATTGCGTGTGTTACATTGATTGGCAAAAGAGCAACCCGAACTTCGACGGGAATGTGACTGAAAATGTGGCGTCTATATTGCCTCTCTGATTTGTCCCAGTGACCTACATTTTGGCTGAAAGTGACTTACTTTCACACTCAACTAAAGCTCGGTACACACAGTAAGATTAATCTCAGAGATTTTTTAATCTGAGACAAATTTTACTGTGTGTACATTCCTGATACATGTATTATAAGATTTTCTGGAGTTTCATGAAACTGTATTAGGTTTAGAGCAATGCTCTATTTCCTAAGATTTGTATTAGAGTATTATCCAATCATAGCTTATCATTTCCTGGAAGGTGAGCTACCTGTAGATTTGTTGACGCTGTAAAATGTATACACATTGAGTAAACCACTTCCTGATACACAAAAATGGCAGACAGTATAATTTTCTACGTACTGTGTCCGTATTCACCAACCAGTCGGAAGGAGGTTTTTTTTTTTTGGTCCTATTCTACAAAATTTACCAAATTTCAAAGTAACACAACTTTTGATTGGCTAAACCGTTTGGTTAAGCCAATCAGATGGAGTGTTACTTTCAAATTTGGGGGAAAAAAATGGAAAAAGAAGACCGAGAACGTTCTTAAGAATGGTTGGTGAATACTGATCCTTGTCCAACATCTTCACACCAGGAATGTTTGGTTCAAGTTTTCCAACCCAATAGCAATAATATGCATTATGCCATGATCACCTCATCTTGCTCTGTAAGCACCATTTTGACACTAGATCTACACATTAGCATAATTTTTTAGGGGAAACCCGACAGGACTGGTAAGAAGAGTATCATAAGATTTGTGCTTGTAGGTGTACAGAAGTGCATTATGATACAAAAATTCTGAGATTAATTCTATGAGACAAATCTTACTGTGTGTATCGGCCTTAGGACATCACCAATACAAACATTCTGACCAACTTTCATGAGAAACAGACAGAAAATACGGCATCTGGAGTGCACACACGTTTTTTCGAAGATTTATCCTTTTCACCTACTTTTTGACCCAGCACGATCAAGGTTTAAATTCTTCTAAGATACTATCAAAACAATCATTTTTTGAACAATTTTCATGAATATCAAACTAATTATCTGGCCTCTAGAATGCACAAAAAGTTTCTCTAAAATTTGACCCAGTGATCTAATTTTTGACTTGACGTGACCAAATTTCGAACCTGTCGGAGATGTTATCAAGACAAATAGTCTGACGAGTTTTCATGCGTATCCGAATGAAATGTGGCCTCTAGGGTGAAAACAAGGTTTTTCTTCGATTTCTTCTAAGTGACCTGCTTTTTGACCAGACCTGACCCAATTTTAAACTTGTCTAAGATACTATCAAGACGCACATTCTAACTTGCATAGTATTAAACATAAAGTATGGCCTCCAGAGTGCAAACAGGGTTTTTCTATTTGACTCAGTTGCCTACTTTTTGACCTGACGTGACCCAAGTTCGAATTTGTCGGAGATGTTATCAAGACAAACATTATATCATCAATTTTCATCAGTATATGTATCCGACTGAAAATGTGGCCTCTATAATGCACGAAAGGTTTTTTTGTGCTCAGATTAGCTAAAAAGCGTTTCAACTGATGGGTACTTGATGCTTTAGAAATGAGCCATGCTTTGTGAAAAGGGGACTTAATGCATCTGCAAAAAGTATCGACCCATATCAGCCTACGCAGGCTGACATGGGTCGATACGTTTTGACATTGGTCAATTTTCTGCATATCAAAGGACCAGTCTTCCCCCAGATCCAGTCGATGTTAGAAATAAGTAAGTAATTTAATTGTTTACAGCACAATGCCGAGTTTTAACGACCCTGGGGGAAAAAGGCCTTTGAAAACATTGTGGGAAAAGGAGGCAATGCTGGAAACCAGCATTTCCTCCTATTCCCACAATGATGTCTACGCTATGAATGACAAATGTTACGTTTTGAGTAGCATTTAATTTGTCGTCTGCAAATGCTTTCAATTTGGACGAGGCTAAAATTTTGTCGTCTAGTAAAGAGTTAATGGATCCAAAGTTATGTGATGACTTGCATGGTAAAATGCATCACGGAGATGCAAAATTATGTGATGACTTGCATGGTAAAATGCATCACGGAGATGCAAAATAATGTGATGACTTGCATGGTAAAATGCATCACGGAGATGCATTAAACCCCCTTTTGTCAGCGCGTGGCTCAAATGTAAAAGATCATAGATCGGTTACTGATGAGGATATTATTGTAATTAAAAATAATGACAATATAATACAGATTTATTGATTTCACAGGCGATATTTGGTATGATAAGTCATTTGTTTGTGTTAAATAATCGTTTTTCAACAGAATTCCATTTGTGTCCCGGCGGCCATTGATCTTATCTATGCGTTCTTGAATCATTTAGAAAATTCAGGATAGCACGGATAGGTGCACAGGCCGCCGCGATATAACTGAAATATTGTTGAAAACGGCGTAAAACACCATCTACTCAATCAATCAACCTTGAATCGTTTAGAACTATATATAAGCCCAAAATACTTTTCAAGCCACTGGCTGCTTTCCAACAAACCTTGTTTTAACCTGTGAGAGAGAAATAACTCGGGTCGCCATGACCGACTTTTCAATAAATGTTCCAGGTACAAATTAATAGGAAGTGATGGCCATTTTCGAAATGCATGGATTTTTTAAAAATTTCTTAGTAGAGTAACACTTTAATTGGGCAATTAGCTGCAGGGATTAAGTCTTTCAAAATTTAAAGAATTCGTACGAAAATGTAATTCGCCAATATATATTTCAGGGATGTTGGTGTCCAAAGGTTGGAGTCTGGAAGATGTGTATTTAATTGCTGGTATGTATCCTTGCTGAAAGGGTAGCAAAAGTATAGGATCGCATGACGATAGTTCAGCCTTCAATGCCTTAAATGCAAAGCAAATTTTTACGTGCTCTTCTTGTTAGTATTGATCAGACTGTACAGAACGCAGCCTAGTCGTGGATCGAAACATTTTGTTACTCGTAAAATTTCTGCATATCCAAGGACAATTCTACCTCGTGATTTTCCAGTTGTTAGACAAAAAAGATTTTTTAAAACCATAATTAAGTGATGACTTACTTGATATAATGCATTACCAAATTGCAGTAAACCCCATCTTCATAGAGCGCCCCTCAAATGTTTTTTTAACCCTTAGGCTACTAAGCGTGACTAAAGGACCTTTTGCAGACAGTTTAGATCAAGATCAGACTGCACAAAAAGTGCAGTCTTACCTTGGATCTACAGTGTCCGATGAAGAGATATTTTTCCTCAAGAAGTACTTTTGAAATAGCAAAATTTGGATTTTTATCATCGGTTTAAAAATTTTATTTCACATATTTGGCAGGTTAAGCGTTTAAAGTTTCAAATAAGGCATTGATCACGGTATGTACGAGATCAGTACGTACTTAGCTCCCTTTAACTCGTTTCCCATGCGTGTACCTCACAACACCATTCTGGGTGAATCTTGGTGAGAGTTAAAAGTTGATAAAAATTATCCAATAAAAAGATGAGTTTACTTTCTGTCAAGATGTTTTTCTTTGCCACTAAAACAAATTATGATTTATAGAAAATTGATTAACTTCTCTCCAGATGCCTTCAACCTTTAGGCTGATAAACGTGACTCGATGCCCTTTTCAGATAGCGAAGATCAAGATTATAATGTGCAATGTGATCTTGTGATCTGCGCTCTCTGATACGGCGAGATTTTTCCGGAAATGTTCACTTTGAAATCGCAACATTTGGGTCTTAATTATCTGGAAATTTTATTTTAGCATTTTAACTCTTTACCAGACGACACAATTTTAGCCTCGTCCACATGTTAATTATTTGTAAACGACGAATTAAATGTGGTCCAAATGATGGAATTCGTCTTTGGAAGGGTAGAAAACATTGTGGGAAAAGGAGAAAATGCTGGGTATTACTCGAATAAATTGACCTGAAATTGATCTTTATGCAAAGTATAATTAAAGAGTGAATATTTATATCATCGGGTATAATCGTACGGTACGGAAATTCTGCTAACGGTAAATGTCAGGTGTGACCCTTACTGTGCCATAGTCAAAATAAGAAGCTTTTGCGGATGGTATAGATCAAGATCAGACTACACAAAATGCATCTTAGATCTATGTCACCCGCCACGTATTACCAATTTAAACCAACAAAATAATGTTTATTGCAGGTATTTTAAGTATTCTTTTAAGTCACTATAACTCTATTAGCCGCCTAAAGAGTTGTAAAAAAGTGCACATAGTTCCGCATGCAGACGACATTAGCCGAAGCTACGTTCGGACAATAATTCAAGCATGTAATATATGGTAATAGAGGTCATTGATTTCATGTCAATTTGTTCGAGTAATACCACAATGGTTTCTAAAGCCTTTTTCTACACGGTCGTTAAAAGTCATAGCTGTTTGGCAAAGGATAAAATTAGATCAGTCCACAAATTCTACAAGGGGCAGTTACATGTACTTATTCCACTCAGTAATACGCATTTTGAAAGAAATAATATGAAACAAAGTGCCCTTCATAAGTATAGTTGCTTTTGCAGCCAGTATACATAGATTAAGATCAGACTGCACAAAACATGCCATCTTATCTTTGATTTACACTGTACACTTTGCTAAAATACTACAGACTAATATTGCAATATTATTATTCTTGTATTTCTAAACTGAAAATGTTTGTTGCTTTAACCCTTCAACACACAATCCGAGTTTAAACGACCCTGAAGGGAAAAGCTTTTGAAAACAATTTGGGAAAAGGAGAAAATGCTGGTAACCAACATTTCCTCCTTTTCCCACAGTGTTTTTTGCCCTTCCTGAAATAACTTTCAATTTCTGAGTCGTACATACTTTGTCATCTGCAAATTCTTGTAATTTGGTCAAATCCAGAAGTTTGTCGTCTGGTAAAGAGTCAAGGGTTAGCATTTCTATTCTTTTCAGGCATATTCCTAGTTCTCACCAGTGCTCTGTGTTTTATCATCCGCTGTACAGGAGAAATTCCACAGGAAAAAGGTGTTGAAATGAACATCGAGGCAGCAGAGTCAAACGATCATAGCAACCAGCACCTTTTGCATAAAGGTGACTTGTCTGTTAGCTGACCCTTAATGTGCTAGGAACTTGGGTTATTTTAGAGGACAAGGAAAGATTTAAGATCAAAGTGTTCAGATTGTTCAGTCTGATCTCAGATCTGCACTACCCAATAATGTTGTTATTCCTTTTAAGACGTCATAGGTTTAGCATTGTCCATACAGAAATCATGTGCAAATGACAAATTAAATGTGTCTCAAATGATCAAATTTGTCTTTGGGAGGGTAGAATACATTTTTGGGATAGGAGAAAATGCAGGCAATGGCGTTTTCTCCTCTTCCCACATTGTTTTCCTCCCTTTTAAGGACCAATTCCATCAATTAGGCCACACTTGACTTGCAATCTGCAAATGTGGCAACTTGAACAAGTCTAAACTTTCATGTTGTAAGGTGTTAACCACTGAGCAGCATTTGTACTTTGAGGAATTAAGAAAGTATTCATATCAAGCAAAATCCATTTGTAACATTGATTTTCAATACCCACAAAGTCATCTTGAGTAATTTCTTTATTTGTTACAATGATTTCAGAAGTAAATTCTAGCTTATGTTTGAAAATAAGAGAGAAAAAGGTGTGTGTGTAAAATTGAGTCAAGCTCTGAGAAAAGGGGGCCAATGCATCTGCAAAAAGTATATGTCCATGTCAGCCTGCACAGTCTGTACAGTCTGACAAGAGCCGGAACACTTTTTGTTGCGTGTAAACTTTCTACATGGCAATGGACCATTCTACCTTCAGATCCAGTAAACTGTTATTAGACTCAAAGGGTTTTATAAATCCAGTCATGTGATGACTTGCTTGGTATAATACATCAGAGATGCATTAAACACCCTTTTCCCAAAGCCTGGCTCAATTCTAATTAACATAAATAACCTGTGATATATGAGTCTCTTGTGATTTATATACGAATGCAATACTCTGGGTATTCTATAACTGTATACAATGTACATCAAAACTCTATATCTGTTTACATTTCAACTGTCACTTGCCATGCTTTGTAAAATGGGCCAGAGGCCTTTACATGAACATAACCAAATAAAAAAATTGAATATTGATATAACATACTGTGATCTAATACAATAACAATAGTTTGTGCATCAATAGTTCCAGTATGAGGGAAAACAGTAATCTCATCTGAATTTGTGTTTGCCACAGTTACTAGTAGTAGTAATTCTTTTAACAGATGTCAAAATTTTTGACTTGTCCACAATGAAAGCATTTGTAGACAACAAAATAAAATGTGGCTCAAATAATAACAATTTGTCTAGGACAGTGCAGAAAACAATGTAGAAAAAGGACAAAATGCTGTTTACCGGCATTTTCTCCTTTTCTCTCAATTTTTTCAAAATATTTCTTCTTGTGGGTTGTTTGATAAATGGTTGACTTGCATATTCAAATAGATTTTTATGTGACTGATGAAGCACTGCTTCTCTGTATTATAAGTTAATATGCTATATTATAAGGATTACGACCCCTAACTCATCGGTAAATATTGTGTAACACTGACGTTTTCGTAAAGGCTTTTCGGCAAATCTTAGCAGCTTCTGTCTTTTAATACGTGAGTTAGGGGCCGTAGACTCACTAACTCATCCGTAAATATTGTGTAACATCGACGTTTTCATAAAGGCTATTTGGCCAATCTAGGCAGCTTCCGTCTTTTCATACGAGGGTTAGAGGCCGTAGACCTTAAACAGTTCAATTAAACACATGCCCAATTGATCTCATGACTCAACAGGAGTGAAACAACCTCACTAAATATCACAGTTGAACCCTTTCCCACACAATCCCAAGGTTTAACATCCCTGAGGGAGAAGCCTGCTGAAAATATTCTGGGAAAAAAGAAGAAAATGCTGGTAACCAGCATTTTCTCCTTTTCCCACAATATTTTCTAACCTATCAAAGACAAATGCCATTATTTGAGCCCAACTTTTATTGCTCTCTGCATAGTGCTTTCAATTTGGACAAGTCTATTTTTTTCTAATACAGTAAAGAGTTAAATGTGGGTTGGATTTCTAAAGAATTCTTAATATATATTACAGGATCAGCTTTCATTTCTGACATTTCACTTTCATTTTACACTCATCCACATTTACACTTATCTTACCTCTTTACCTGACAACAAAATTTTAGACTTGTCATATTTGAAAGCAACCGCAGATGATAAAGTGAATATGACTCAGGTTCTCAGATTTGTCCTTGAAAGGGACAAAAACATTCTGGAAAAAAGAGAACTTGCTGGTTACAAGCATGTTCTCCCTTTCCCACTGTTTTCAGAAGTCTTCTTCCTCAAGGTCATTAAAAGTCGGGATAGTATGGTTTAACTTTAATTAAGAGAAGCGGTCCCTGAACCTTGACCTTGATCTAAAGATGAAAATTCGCCAGAAGTCTGTCAGTAGTGAAGGAATGTTCCACCAGTTTTTAGAAATTATCTTTCTTGTTCTGTAAAACACAAAATTGGTATAACTAATTGAACTGTCTAACTTAAATAATCCTGACCTCAGTAATTTGATTATGTCATGTGAACTACTAAAAACTATCCACTTTTATCACTTTACTACATGAAAAAATATAGACTTGTCCAAACTGAAAACATTTCCAGACAAAAATTCACATGTGGCTCAAATCATGAAATTTGTCTTTGGTCAGGTAGAAAATAATGTGGGAAAAGGAGAAAATGCTGGTTACCAGCATTTTCTCCTTTTTCCACGGTGTTTTCAAAAGGCCTCATTCTTGGGGTCCTTAAAACTAAGGATTGTATGGTAAAGGGTTAAAGCAATACATGTACCCAAACACATTAGCACATGAATGGCTTTTTACATCCTTCTATACAATATTATAGAAAAGCAGCAATGGCTAAAACAATGGTTTCCATTATTTTTTTTTAAAAAAAACATTCTCGCTTCTTCCAGTGTTTTTCCTCTCTGACTGTTCATTTACTTTTTGGTCAGACTAGATATAGCTAGTAAAACACTAGTTTGAACCATAACTTTTTTAACTTGGGAAAAAAAATTAAGACATGTCCTTATTAGAAGCATTTGCAGATGACACATAATTTGTGGCCCAAATGATGCAATTATTCTTTGAAAGGGTAGAAAACTTTTAAGTGCAAAAAGTAGAAAATGTTGGTAATTAGCATTTCCTCCTTTTGCTACCAATGTTTTCAAAACCCTTCTTAAGGGTCTTTAAAACAGTTCGATAAAAGATTAAACTTTTGGGCTTTTATTACTGCAACAAAACACATGAGCTACAGTCTAGAATTCTTACCTGTTTATCTTTGAAATTAGTTCCAATATTCCAAAAAAGCGTATTCTGAAAAAAAAAAAGCATATAGAAGAGGATAAACTGTTTTAATTTTTTAAAAAAGAAATAAAGTATTTTGATTATATAATTATCAATTTTTATCATGAATGAATGAATGTTGTTTTATGGCGCATCAACAGCATGCATATCTCTTTGAAAAGATTATCAAAATGGAATTTATGAGCTGAAAAAGAATTTAACAAAATGATGACAGTAAAAGGATTTCAATTTCTATCATACTTTGTGGCAAATATCTCGAACAGTTTTTGAAAAACACTGTGATGAACAGAGACCAGTTTCTTCATTATGCAATATTTCCTTTCTCTCTCTGTATGAAGATTATAAATAATTATTACATTGTCATATATCACCATATCATAATATTATTTGCATTATTATATCAACCATTATTATATCAACCAACATTGTTTGTATCCTTACTTGACTTACTTATCTTGAATGTAGATTAGTTCTAATACATAATTATTACATCAAGAAAAACGATAGTTATCAGGATATAGAAGCAACACATCCCGTTAACTCTCTACCAAACAACATAATTCTAGACTCGTCCAAAGTGAAAGCATTTGCAGACGATAAAGCAAAAGTGGATCAAATAATGAAATTTGTCTCAAAAAGAAAAGAAAACATTGTGGGAAAAGGAGAAAATGCTGGTTACCAGCATTTTCCTCTTTTCCCACTATGTTTTCAAAATCATGTATCCCATTAGAACAGGGAATTGTTGGTAAAGACTTAAATTATTACCTCATATCTTGCAGCAGACCACTGCTGAAAACATCATGGTAAAAGGAGTATTTGTTTGCATCAATTAATTTTCTCTTCTGCGACATTTATTCATTTACCCACAATCACAGACATATCACGATACTTCACCAACTTTTGTCATCTGCAAATGTTTTTAATTTGGACAATCTAAAATTTTGTCATCTGGTAAAGATTTTTCCAACACTCTACCAGAAATATTAACAAGGAACCTACAGGACCTGAAAGTTATCATTATTTGTAGCTATGTTTCCAAAAGCTATTTGTGATGGAAAAGATCCTGGACTTACAACTAACAAAAACTTAAGTCTTAAGACAATATCTTGTTTTCACAACCCTGACAAAGATTTTAAAACAGATTTTAAAAGTGTCAAGCATTTTCTCCTTTTCCAACAATGATTTCTACTCTTTCAACAGGCAGACAAACCATCAGAAATCATAATACAGAATTCTTCAAGCACTTGATCTATAAAGCTGCAGTAATCTAAATTTTTGATAACACGTACACTGAAAGACATCTATTTCTAAACAAGGAAAGTTGGAACACATATAAAACTGCCAGACAAGCAAACCCATAGTGGAGCCTCTTCAGTTTGTATTCGTACTGTTTTTGTGCTTCCTGCAAGATAAGAACAATGACTGTACATGTTCTATAATTAACTCTCAACCAAATGACAAAATTTTGGTCCGACAAAACTCAAAGCATGTGCAGACAACAAAATAAATGTGACTCATATGACGATTTCTGCTCTTGGAAATGGAAGGGTAGAAAAAATTGTGGGAAAGGGAGAAAATGCTGGTTACCCGCATTTTCTCCCTTTCCCATAATTTTTTCAAAAGCCTTTTTTCTTCAGGATCATTAAAACTTGGGATTGTGTAATAAAGGGTTAAACAAGATGTCCTCGAGTGCCTGCATTGGTCCACTGGCTGATACTGGTCAAGGCATTTTCTGCAAGGGTAACCTATTACTATCAATCATGTAAGAAAACTGAAAACAAATACATGTACACATTATCCCGTGTTTTCAATTCTTTACCAAAACCAATATTGTGGGTACTCACATAAAATGTCTTGATGTGACATTTCATAAAAGTGTCCAAAGCAATGGATATGATAATGTATCTCATTATCATAGCCTCTCAGACTTCAATATACACATACCCTGAGGACAAAGGCTTTTTAAAACATTGTGGGAAAAGGAGAACATGCTTGTAACCAGCATTTTCACATTTTCTCTTAATTTTTTCTACTATTTCAAAAACACTTCTCATTATTTGAGCAACATTTGCCATCAGCAAATGCTTTAATCCTTTACCACATTATCCCAAGTTTTAACGACCGTGAGGAAGAAGCCTTTTGAAAACATTTTGGGAAAAGGAGAAAATGCTAGTAACCAGCATTTTCTCCTGAAGAAGAAGCCTTTTGAAAACATTGTGGGAAGAGGAGAAAATGCAAGTAACCAGTATTTTTTCCTTTCCCAAAATGTTTTCTACCTAATCAAAGTGAAATTCCATCATTTGAGCTACAGGTTAATTATCATCTGCAAATGCTTTCAGTTCGGACGAGACTCAAATCTTGTCATCTGGTAATAAGTCAAACCATACTTAATGTTAAGCTTTAAAGCGCCAAATAAACCCAACACAAAATTTCTGTCCAGAAATAAGACCTAATTAAGTGTGATTCACTGGCTGCTTTCATCTTTAGTGTTTCAGCCAAGTTGACAGGTTAGATCAAAGATAAGACTGCATATTTTGTGCAGTCTGATCTTGATCTATACTGGCTGCAAAGGCAACCATAGTTGTGAAAGGTGCTTTATAGGTTGAACATCCCTATCTAACACAGATATTTTTAAGATTTTCATCATTCTTTCAAGACACAATGTGTTGACAAACCTTTATCTGATCCAGATGCACATGGCTACTTTGTAACCTACACACAGAGGATTTCATCTGCTTAGACAGTACAAGAACTGTCAGTATCAAACTGTCCACTTTCCTCTTACACTCAGTCATAGTACGTCTTTGTTTGACATTCTCATTCTGTAATCATACAATCAGAAACACTTTTCAAGGGTTAAAAAAAAGCCTGGGGACATAGGAACTGAAATCTGTAGGGGCAGGGTCTATGATGTGCATATATTTGAAAATTTAAGGGGTTTTTTACCCTAAACCATACAACCCCGAGTTTTAACAACCCTGAGAAAGAAGCTTTCGGAAAAAACGAAAGGAGAAAATGCTGATAACCAGCATTTTCTCCTTTTTCTACAATGTCTATCAAATTAAAGACAAATTCCATATTTTGAACCACAATTCAATTTGTCATCTGCAAATGTTTTTATTTAGTTTGGACAAATCTTCGATTTTGTCATACTGTAGAGAGTATTAGTCCTTGATTGACCTACAATTAATATACTGTAAATGCAATACTTGGCTATATAAATTGGTGCAAAAAAGGGAGACATTCACAAACAATATCTATTTTTACCTGTTGAACCATTTCAAAAACAACAAATTTTTACACTCTACACTTTTCCAAATTTAACTCTTTATCAAACAACAAAATTTTAGACTCGACGAAATTGAAAGCATTTGCAGATGGTAAAATAAATGAGAGTCAAAAATTGTAACTTGCATTTAGAAGGGAAGAAAACATTGTTGAAAGGTTACCAGCATTTTCTCCTTGTTTAACAATGTTTTCAAAAGTCTTCTTCATTAGGGTCATTAAAACTGGGGATTGTGTAGTAAACACTTAAAGTATCTGCACTAGTACACAGTTCAAGTATCTGCAAAATCTTTGCAATTTTGAAACTGATACAGATGAGCTGAGAAAAGGAGGAAATGCTGGTTTTACCTTTTCCTACAATGTTTTCAAAAGGCTTCAAACTCTGGGTTATTAAAACTCAGCATTGCTGGGTAAAGGCTTAAAATTATGGACATACGGGCATACTTGTACATTGTATATTTTTATGCAGCCAACTTGGTTGAAAGAACTATCCTGATTTCAAACATTAAGGTTTACACCCTGAGCTAACAAAATATCTTTATACTATCATAACACTTGAATATCCCTAATTTTCATGTTATCTAATTCTGATATTATCAGTTGGTTTTTTTTTTTTATATTGAGAAGATAAAAGTAAGTCAGATTATTTGTAAAACCTAATGACAAAAGTATCAAATGCCCTGGAGGAATGCGATTCTTTTATCCCTTTTCACTGTAATTTGAAAACATGTTTACCTGTAATTCCTTGATTTTTGACAGCTGAATCCATGTTGCCAGAACAACCACATGGCCAAGGGTCTGAAACCACAAATGTAACACAATTAATAATTAGAAAGTAAAAATGTAGCCATCCAGATGTCCTCTAAACAATGTGCTAATATACATGGCCAATGAGAAAAGAAGTCTTTTGTATATACAAGACAATGAATCTTAACCCTTTACCACACAATCGCGACTTTTAACAATCCCGATGCAATTGAAAAAATTGTGGGAAAAGGAGAAAATGCTGGTAACCAGCATTTTCTCCTTTTCCCACAATGTTTTCTATCTTTACTGACACAAATCCAGTCATTTCAGTATTGATTTATTTGTCGTCTGCAAATGCTTTGAATTTGGACCAGTCTCAAATTTTGTCATTGGTTAAGAGTTAACCTATGAAATGCAATGCAAGTAATTCGTACTTTTCTCATCACTGACCCTTTACAGGTTACCCAAACAATCCCAACTTGTAACCATCCTGGGGAAATACACTTTCCAAAACACTGTTGGAAAACTTCCAAAGGAGAAAATGCTCATAACCAGCATTTTCTCTCTTTTCCTACCAAGTTTTCTACCCTTCAAAAAACAAGTTTTAATTTTTGAGTACTTAATGTTTAATTTGATGACTGCAAATGCTTTCAATTTGGACGTGTCTAAAATTTTGTCATTCAGTAAAGACTTAAAATTCATTTCTATACCTTAATAGATTTGCAATACAATCCAATGGTCTATCATCCTGGGGTAAAATACTTTGAATACATTGTGGTTAATGTCGCTTGCAAATGCTTTCAATTTGGGATAGTCTAAAAACTGTCATTTGGTAAAGAGTTAAATCTCAGGGCCACTATGGTGGTTTACATCTCCATGTAAACCCATACCAATTCAATGAGATTCTACTCACATTTTGACCAGGCCCTGGGTAACCATTCAGCAGACAATGTGACCTTTTTCGGCCCATCAGTTCCTGGTTTAAAGTGTTATGTTTGTGCAGTGAGACATTGGCTGATCTACTAGAATGTGTTATGTTTGCTGACATCAGACCCATACAGGTGTCATCTCCAGTCGTGTTGTACATGTACGAATCTACCTCTGCTGAGAACATTGATCCTTCACTACAGTTGCGACTTCGGTCACTGAATCCTGATAACTGTTGATAGTTACATGTAGGTAAGTTAACATGCAGAGGACGAATACTTGATTCTGACGAACTACAACCATCACATTCTGAACATCTAGTAGATAAACTGGTATACTGGTTTGTATCAGCGTTACTGCTCAACGATGAGGAATGGGACCTATGGCAGGAATATATAGGTGTCTCCGTGTTACTGTACCTGTCCAATTCTTTGATTGTAATATCATGATGGACTGGATTTCTTGTTTGTACCCGTTTAGGTAAGTAACTGTCAGCATCTAAATAGTCTTTGCTGTTCACCATGTCAGTAAGAGTAGGTGTATCTGAGATAATTTGTCTCTCTAAAGTTTCCAAGAAAAGTTCACTATTGTTTCTATCTGTGTCATTCAGTGATGGTTTGGTATCATCCTCTATATTTATTGGTTCACTTTTAACTCTGAGATACCTCTCACTGAAAATTTCTTTCTCTATACCTCCAGGTTCACTATTCTTTTCATCAGGCATATTTTTTCTGTCATTCCCCACCAGACCACACTTGGGTGTTGATAAACCATGTTGTGCTAGACGATTAAGAATTGGATTTGTTTGTTGGCTAGATGAATAAATGTGAGGAACTCTAGCTGGTGTCATGACTTGTGATACAGAAGTCAGTAATGATGGAGTTTTTCTGGAGCTGAGAATACTGAACCTTGGATCTAGCAAAAAAAAAAACCCACAGATTATGTAAACATTTGACTGATATAAATTTTAGATTATTTCATGTTCAAAACCTGGGCCAAATTACTAGGTAAAAGTTACCAACTGAAAAACAAGAAGATGCTACAGCCACAATTTAACCCATTACCACACAATCCTGAGTTTTAATGACCCTAAGAAAGAAGGCTTTAGAAAAAATTATGGAAAAAGGAGAAAATGCTGGTAACCAGCATTTTATCCATTTTACCTGTTTTTTCTACTCTTTCAGAGACAAATTGCATAAGTTGAGCAACAATTGTTAAGTTGTCTGCAAATGCATTCAATATGAAGGAGTCTAAAATCGTTACATGTGGCAAAGAGTTTAAGGTGTTAATGGCTTTGATTCTATCAATACCAGTAATAAGCTTTTTCAAAACAGTTGTATTTTTGCTGTATATAGTAATGATGATACAAATTACTAGTATAATAAACATAGATCTAAAACATTTTTAAGAAGACCAAGTTTATTCCATTGTTTCTAGAGTAGACAACATAACGACCGGTATTAGGGAACTAAGGATACTATTATGACTTATTACTGAAAACGTCTCGCAGTCCAAATGAAACAAAATTTTGGAAAGGACACCTTATGGTATTTTGGACCGGGGTGATCAGGAATGTGTTAAGTAATAGCTGAGGGACACTTGCCTTTACAGTTAACGGGAAGGTTTAAATAGATATCTGAAGCGCTGAAAAAGACTCTACAAAGAGGACTTGATGCTTCAGGACAGTACTTGGTCCTTCTCTGGCATTGTTTTCAAACCTTTTGAAAACAGGGACATGAAAGGTAGCATACATGTAGGTGTACATGTATATACATACCATACTAGACCTGGTTAACCCTTTACCATGTCATAATCCTAAGATTTAATGACCCCTGAGAAAGAAAGCTCTTCAAAATGTGGGAAAAGAAGAAATTGTTGGTAACCAGCATTCTCTACTTTCCCCACAACATTTTCTACTGCGCCTGATACAAATTCCATCATTTGAGTGGCATTTATCATCTGCAAATACTTTGAATTTGGACTAGTCCCAAACTTCGTTGTTTGGTAACCCTTTGGCTGCAAAGTGACTCAAAGGCCATTTTAGTAGACACTGTGGCTCGAAGACTGCCGAGAACATGTCTGGTGTTCAATCTTCAATGGCTGATAGTGCAACAGTGTCTATTCTAAGATGTGTGATTGCAGAATTCACACTAATTTTTTTCAGATCCATCATAAATTCAGACCCAATGCGTCTTAACAGTCCTGTGTAAAAAATAAACAATGAAAAAGTCCAAAAACAAGGAGTTTACTCTCCCCTTGCCAAAAATATTGCCATTTTGCAAAGCTGTTTAGCATCATATAATGTCTATTAGAGTAACCTGCCTTGACAGCAAGTGGGTCAAACTGGTCCACTTCCAAAACGACCTGGTACAAAATGTCCTGTTTTACCTAGTCCTAGAGTAGATCTACTATTATTGCAATGAATTTCATCACAATGAATTTTATAAGTATCTTACTCTTATCTTTTTCTGAAAAATGAATTTAATTTCTACAGAAGGATACTCCAGAAACTTTCTTTTGAAATGTAAACAGGTCAATAATTGTATTAATTGGACAGTAATAAATTATGTCTGTTATATGCGTTTCCTACCTGTTCAAAATTATCTGCTCATTTATGTGAAATCTATCCTAGTTTTTACATAGAGGTGAAGGGGGGTAATCCCCCCCCCCCCTAATTTCAGTTTCTAGAATATAGACAGTGGTGCAAGATTTTTGCAACAAGAAATGAAATTATAACACTTGTGTTTTCACAATGAAGTTGCTGACAAGAAAATACAAGAGGACCATGGTGGTCCTATATCGCTCACCTGAGTACTAAGCAGTAAAGGTCTACAATGAAGATAAATACCAAATATCGAGGTTCAAGGCCAATTGATAATGAAACAAGAGCGGCAAATTGTCGCAAGATACGCCCGTCCCACCACCAGTTGTCGAGGAGGTATAATAATCGCAAAGGGCAGGTAATGCAACAAAAATGTTTACCAAGTCTCAAGTCAATTTGACTTGAGGTGACAAAGTTCCGTTACGGACAAGCAAGAAATACTGTAAAAATGAAGATCAAAGTGGAATTACTCAAAATCCGCACTAGGTAGAGTTATTGTTCTTGCGCACTGTACTCCATAATATTGCAACAAACATGCATACCAAGTTTGAAGTCATTCTGACTTGAGATGACAAAGTTATATTCCGGACAAGCACTAAACGCTGTAAAAATGATGATCAAAGGGAAATAACTCAAAGACAGCACGAGGTAGAGTTACAATTCTTGAGCACTGCACTTCCAAATATTGCAACAAATAGGCATACCATATTTCAAGTCATTCCTACTTAAGATGACAAAGTTTTGCCCCGGACAAGCAAGAAATGCTATAAAAATGAAGATCAAAGGGGGAATAACTCAAAATTCATGCTAGGAAGAGCTATGGTTCTTGTGCACTGCACTCCGTAATTTTTCAACAATCATGCATACCAAATTTGAAGATGTTCAGACTAGAGATGACAAAGTTATATTCTGGACAAGCAGAAAATGCTGTAAAAATGACAATCAAAGGGAAATAACTCACAGACAGTACGAGGTAGAGTTGTGGTTCTTTCGCACTGCACTCTGTATTATTGCAACAAACACAATGCCAAGTTTCAAGTCAATCGGACTGGAGATGACAAAGTCATGCTCCGGACAAAGAACTATTCTAAAGAACTTTCTAATTCAAGGGCAAATAACTCCTGTCATTCTGGTCCGATTATACCCATAATCGAACTCATCCAAGATCTTATGGTCATATGTATTTTGACCAAGTTTGGTGCTGATTGGTTTATATTTGTAGATGCTAAAGTGAAAACAATGTCAAATATAGCAATTTTTCTAATTCAAGGGCAAATAACTCCAGTCGTTCTGGTCTGATTAGACCCATAATCAAGCTCATCCGAGATCTTATGGTCATGAATATTTTGACCAAGTTTGGTGCTGATTGGTTAATAATTGTAGATGCTAGTGTGCAAACAAAGTCAAATATAGCAATTTTTCTAATTCAAGGGCAAATAACTCCAGTCATTCTGGTCCGATTAGACCCATAGTCGAAATATAAGATCCTATGGTCATATATATTTTGACCAAGTTTGGTGCTGATTGGTTTATAATTGTAGATGCTAGAGTGTAAACAAAGTCAAATATAGCAATTTTTCTAATTCAAGGGCAAATAACCCCAGTCGTTTGGGTCCGATGAGACCCATAATTGAACTCATCCGAGATCTTATGGTCATATATATTTTGACTAAGTTTGGTACTGATTGGTTTATATTTGTAGATGCTAGAGTGTAAACAAAGTCAAATATAGCAATTTTTTTAATTCAAGGGCAAATAACTCCAGTTGTTCTGGTCCGATTAGACCCATAATCAAACTCATCCGAGATCTTATGGTCATATATATTTTGACCAAGTTTGGTGCTGATTGGTTAATATTTGTAGATGTTAGAGTGTAAACAAAAAAATGTGAACGGACGGATGACGGACGGACGACGACGGACGGCGAGTGATCACAATAGCTAAAAACAGACAGTTACCCATTTTGGTAGGATCAGACCCTGAATCCATCTGACAACAAAGCCTTCCCCTTTAGCCAAGCAGTTTTCTAATCAGTCTGTCTCATCTGAGCCCATAACATGATCTGAAAAAAATACCCAGTTAATTTTCTGTCGTGGAGTGTCCGTATTCCGTGAGGTTCCTTAAACCGGTGATTTTTGTTTGCATCTCATAAAGGGCATAGTTTGATGATGTCACACGGTATTTCCGCTCGTAACCCTTAATAATATTCTAACATTTTATCGCCCTTGAATTTCAGCGAAATGTGAGACAAAAACATGTAAAAGAATGTAATTTTCTTGGTTAAAAGAAATTGATATCATTTTTCTTATGTCTAAATAGTGTTCCTTCTTAAAAAATGCAAGGACCTATGACTAATTGATGTAAATACTACCTAGCTACTGGAATCATGTCACACCATGTTTCCTCAAGAAGGCCGATGGCATGGTTTTTCTTTATGCACATTGAACAAGGAAATTAATATCCAAGGTGTAATTTTTTCATGAAACTGATTGGAAATGATTTTTTAATGAAGGCAAGTAGTTTCTAGTTCATATTCTTGCCTTGATCCTTAGTTTCATCCTGTTGTTTCCTTATGATCACGGAATACGGACACTCGAGGCTATATTGTCGAATCATCTAAAATCGCGTTACATCGAAGTTCAAGACCATTTTTTTCTTATAAGTCACGTGATACTTTATTGAAATCGAGGCTGATGAGGTCATACCATTCTTTGATTTTGTTATCATCTGCAAAAATCACAAAAAAAATGAGGTTTAAGAAGGTAAATTGGCTACTTGGAAAAGCTCATATTCAAAAAAGGTTATTTCATTAGCGCAAAGACACCTTCCCATAAAAACTACAAATTATTTCAAGACAGAACCACATTTGAAAATTATCATACTTCCACAATGTTTTGCTGTTAATGGGTGTCACGTGACCGTGTTAGAGGTGGAGATTAAAGCTCAGTCTATTTTTAAAATACTGGTTTATTCCGACTTTTGCGAACATACCTGCATGACAAAATGGCTGCCTTGTGTCAGCTGTATCATGCTCGCAGAATAAATTTTGTGAATATTTGAAATAAATCGGATATGTCTTGTGTCCTTGAAGGACAATAATTGAATAACACATTCAGCCAAGTGGAATTTCATTTTTACTCCTGCAACTTAAATCAATAAACACCGAAGCTTAATATCGCGATTTTCAGTTTGCCGAGGGTACATCTATTCAATGATTCTAACAACTTTCCTTAATTTCGCAAAAAAAAAAATGAATAAATATCATATAAATCAGTATTTTGACTAATGACTAGGCCTTTGCATCATAAGCAGGCTGATGCTGACACCTCACTGCCGATCGATAACAAGTACTCCCGATTCAGGGTCTAGCTCCGATGTTATTTTTGTGATTGTTTCTCCGCTAGACTCCCGCAGCAGCCTTCTTTAAAAGTATCTGGAATGAATACGATTTTACTGGCATCTTTTCAAACGGCTCTATGCAACAAAATTTCCAATGACAGCTAATAAAATGGGCATGGATTGTTAGATAAATGATTAATTTTTATTATCACACAAGCTGTGCTGCAAAATACCAATTAAATCAATGGAAATTTACCTTTTTTCCCAACATAAATAAATCCAGTGAAATTTGTAAACAACTTGCATGGTGACTTCCGTTAAACAGACATGCGCACTCAACGGAATTTGAATTTTGTACAGTCTGGTTCTCTAACCCTAACAACTATTTTCGTATAAGATGCCTTTGTCAACAGTGGAATTCCCAAATGAAACGTCCTGTAGCGTGTCAGAGATACTGCGATTTCTGCTGCATTGATGATATCACCATGTTTTGATTTCTGGTGAAGTAGGTCAACGGTTATTTACGTTGAAAAGTACAGATTTGCACGAAGGTAAGATTTAGATATTAACCAACATCAGTTTTTTTGTAAAGATTAATAATTTATCTAACAATCCATGCCCATTTTATTAGCTGTCATTGGAAATTTTGTCGCATAGAGCCGTTTGAAAGATGCCGGTAAAATCGTATTCATTCCAGATACTTTTAAAGAAGGCTGCTGCGGGAGTCTAGCGGAGAAACAATCACAAAAATAACATCGGAGCTAGACCCCGAATCGGGAGTAGATAACAAGGTGCCATTTAGTTTTGATAATGTTCCTGCTCAAGATTGCGAAGGGATTTTTATAGGGCTGCAGAGATCTATAACCGTGCTGTAAAATTTTAATAAACCTGTCATACAAGTAGATGTGGCTGTACAATATTTCAAATCATTGTATGCTGCTGATGTACAGAAGTGAAAGTCTCCAATTCATGATTGTTTTAGAAACACCACCCTAGATTCATTTTTTCCCCCCCTGGGTTAGTCTAAATCACAACCAGTGAGAGGAGGTGGGTGTAACGTATGGTGGCTTAAACAGTTAGAGGTGGCCATAAAACCCCGCCTTTTGATGACGTCACAATTCCACTTACGATTCGAGGTAATATGAGAAATATCTTTAAAAAAGATAGACTGCGTAAGAGATACTGGAATATGAATATTGAAAGTTTTTTGTTGAACAATATGAAGTATAATAATGAAAAATAAAGGGAATGACAGACAACTCGCCCCAAAGACAACTCACCCCAAGACAACTCGCCCCACCAAAAACTCATCCCAAGACAACTCGCACCATGTTTAGGAGACAAGTCGCCCCAAACTGAAGACAACTCGCCCCACACCAAAGAAACTCGTCCAAAGTTTACAAAAACTCGGGCTAGCTCACAGAATTTGAAGAATCTCGCCCAAGTTAAAAAAAAAAATCCCCCAAAGTCTAGCAAAATTCTCGTCCCGAGCATAAATTCCTTACAGATTGGTTAACAACTCATGAAAATGACAACAGATTTGCCGCTAATCTATCAAAAAACAGGTAATTTACTGAAATACAAAAGTAATTATCTAGGATGAAGAGACATTATTCAAACGGCTTATCGTCAAATGTATCTATAGATCTACCAGACAAAAGCAATCATGAAAGACTTCTCATCAAACGGTCGACAGGTAGGTCAGTTTATCCGTCTGTTTTTTTTTTTTTTTTTAATGTGTCTAACAACTAATTTGATTGATTGATTGATTGAAAAGAACGGGTATGGGAACAGTATAATAGGATATTCATACCTTGAACTGAATATGTCAGGTGTGTCAAAGGGAAAAGGAAGATTCGTTTTCGATTCTCTTGACCTTGTTTTTGGATTAACCTTTACCAGACAACAAAACTTTTAAGACTTGTCCATATTGAGCGCATTTGCAGGCAACAGATTAAATTGTAGAGTTTAAAAAAAATGGAATTTGTCTTTAGGCAGAAAACGCACTTTAAAAGGAAACAATGCCACCAATTATTACCGCTTTCCCCCCCCCCCTCCCCCCCCCACGAAAACATGTTTCCAAGAACTTACGCACACGTGTACACTTTAGCTATTTCTTTAACCCTTATCCTGCGAAATAGTGAAATGAAACTTTAAAGCCAATAGTGAAAACCAAGATTTTGCAATTTCATAGGATTTTTTTTTTTTTTTTTTTTTTTGGGGGGGGGGGAAGATATCTCCTTATCGGACACTGTAGATTCAAGATCAGACTACACGTTCGGTACAGTCTGATCTTGATCTACACTGTCTGCAAAAGGTCCATAAATACGTCGAATATTATGCTTAAAACGGGATGTTCGTTATACGATAAGGATTTTTTTTTTTATTAATTCATTATTCTTGGCTGTTAAAGAAAATTATTCGAATTTTTCGAAATCATTGATGAAAATTTTTTATATGGAAAGGGGCGGTGTGCAGAACACACGTTCTACTCACTGGACGATGCTGATCTTTAATCCCCCCTGTAGTTTTTACACCCACGTTTTAATGAACTTAAAAGCTTTAGTAAAAATCTGATTTTACTAGAGGGTATGAAATGTCTTTTTGCATACCAGCCGGACTACTGAGCTTTGATAGAACTTTATGTAAGGGCTTAACTAAAAAACTGACCAGTCAAATAGACTAAGTACTAAATATACTTGTCTCATCAGCTTTGCATCATACAATAATATCGCATATGTCATTTGGATAACTCGATCCTCAACAGACACTTTTATCTCGAAGAAATTGGATAATCAAATGATAGCAGTAAAAGATGTATGGAAACGCTTTAAATCTTCTATGGATTTATTGATACATGTATAGATTAAGAACTACAAGGTACATCATTTCAAATAGAATAAGATTCTGACTGGAGATAACTGGATTTGTTTAATGCGCTACCACCCATTTTCTGAGTTTTTTAAATCGTAGCTGATGCAAATCTCAAGTGTAAAGCTGTGAGTGCAGAGAATATAGAGAGCTGCAAGGGCTGTTTCCGATGTCGACATGTTAATGTTTCGCAGAATGACCTAGAGTTCCATCGCTTTAATGGCTCAATTACTGATCCATTTTCTTACTGGCATCTATTTACATATTCTTCAGTAAGCTTAGGTAGATCTATAGGTTTTTTTTTGTTTTTTTTCAAACTCATACTCTTACACATGCCGTGGATGTTATAGATCTATATAATCATTGCACATACCAACACCATCATCTCTATTTTGCACAAGTATATGCATTCTTTTCATTAATTTCTTTCAATACTAATTTTCACAGCAACGAAGTATCATGAAAATCCATCCATTTAAAGCAAAAATGATCTTTTAGAGATGTAAAATGTATGTCTTAAAATATTGAATGAGAAAATAGAGCAATAGCTTGTACTAGGAAATGATTCAGTTTCAACGATTTTTATAAAGCTATCTATGGCAGGGCAGTGAAAAGTCATATGTGCGGTAATGGGTCAATTATTCAGCAAGGCATTCTTCGTATTCGTTCCCTTGTGTCTATTTTATAGATTGTTTAACATGCATTATATTCTTTCAATCTTCCTATTATATATTTGTAACTTAAGTTGTGGTTGTTGTTGTCGATACAGCTGGACTGAACAACATACAACATCACATCCTTTTTTCATGCAGTTCTTCATTATACTTAGCACTTTGAGGTGGCTGTTAAGTAGCCTGAAATCTTTCGATTAGCCCTCAGACGTACCCTCAAACACGTCTGAAGACAATACCACTGAACAAGCTCCAGTGTGTAGATGATTTTTTGGAGTAAGAAAAAGTTTACTGATACTCTAAAAGATCGAGCCCCCGCTATGAATAAAGCTACACCGAGTTATTCAAGAGCTGGTATGCATTACGATGTAAAACCTTGCAAAACATGTGCTCTTCTGCGTTCTACCTAAATTATTAACGTTGCTTTCAATAGCGAATGAGGTTGGGAGAGTTTTTTGAGGGTGTGGGTGGAGGGAATCTTTATCTTCACTCCTATAGCTCTTTGTTGTCTTTCCATGCTGTAGTGTAAAGAAATACAATTATTTGTATAATGATTTAAATACAGGTATAGAAGATCGATTAATTGAATGTTTTGTGCTGCTTTCAACATTATTTCAGTCATACCACGGCGACAGCTCATATACACATACATATATGTCCTGGGTTTCACCAGTGCTAGCCTAGGGCTCTCAAGCGTCTTGCCAATGGACTATCACATAACAAACCCAGTGCTTCCAGTGAGGCTCGAACCTGGGGCCTCGAGGTTACGAGTCCTACACTTTACTACTGAGCCACACAGGACCCCGGGTAAAGAGGGAATTCTGTATCTTAAAAATAAATGTAAATGCTAGGTTCTTTTTCAGTAGATCTAATATTTCGAGTATTTTAAATTCCGATTTGCAGTCAATACTTTTACGTTCTTGCTTGCATGATATGAAACATATCCTAAATGTTGTTACTAGTCTGACCCCTTGTTTTTGTTAAAGATATGGAAAGCTGGTGCCTAGGCATGCGCGGATTCAGCTATTTTTCTAATGGGGGTCCAACCAAACCAGTACACGTCTTTTTACATACTTTGATTTCTAGATTTCTATGGATGTAATCATGTTAGCCGTTTACAAGTATACTCAACGTTTCTGGTTTTAACAACGGGGAGGCCTTCCACAATCAGATTTTTTTTTTTTTTTAAGTTTTATTCATGTATTTTTACATTTTTATTCAACTTTTATCATTTTTTTTACCTTTTTCTGTGTCCAGTTTAGTGTATACACCCATTGCATACCAGGTTCCGACCAAAGTTTAGACTGCTTTACCTCACAGTGTATTGTTTACTGAGGAGAAACAGTCATTGGCATCTGTGACATAATTTTGTAACGCTGTATTTTTGTTAGGATTTTAAGACAAGATAATCACTAACATGATCAAATAATAAAGTGCTTTGCGTTTTTAGAATAATACTGAAAACTGTATTTTTTAGTTTTAAAAGGAGAAAACGGCAGGATTGACTAGTGCGAGATTATTTTACGAGTGCTTATTGTTGCATACATGTAATGTTGACAGTTCGCTACATGTGAGCATCGATTCTCCTCAATATATGGTTATAAATAATACATTTAACGATGTAAAGGCATTTTTATTTTCTATCTCACTGTTTCTCATTGTTGCATAAAAAGCTGTTCACACGCGTCAAGTGTTAAACTAAATGCTTCTTTCAATTTCAGACCACATCCCATTTCAGACCACTTACTAGTAATATGACACATCTAGTCGGGATCGTATTTAACAGCGACCACATGCAATATGAATCTGATTCAAAAGCCAAGCGCACTTAGCTACGCCCAAAAAAAAAAAGCGTTTTCCTCAAGTGCGTCAGCGCTTTGATAACGATTTATCATGTAGCTGTTCTAACTGAATTTCTATGGTGGGATATTTCTGCCGCGAGATACGAGATAGCTATTGCGATAATTTCAGAGAACTATCGTGATAAAACAAAGTTTCCAGAAAATATTATCTAGATAACAAAAATTTTCACGATAAAAATATCACGATAATTCTAACTGTTATCATGATTTTTTTTTTTGCTTTCATGCCCATAACTGACATTCACGGTATCTAAAATTAGATACGATTTCGGATCATCTTCATCTACAACCTTATGAATTCTCCTTTTCCCTGAATGGTTTTAAAGTTTTTGGTAGGAGGCATTTCGAGTTGTCTTTGTGATTTTACAGACTTCTGTTCATTTCGAGTCTTGTCAAAATTTACCAATTAAGCTACGATTATTAATTATTTGAATTTTTACTTACTTTAATCTTGTGAAATTAAAAACTACCGAGTTCATCCAAATGATAAATTTTCTATCTATAGACATCGAGAAACACATAGAACTATCACGATAGTTTTATCTCGAATGTCAGCTTCGTGCACGATTGAGAAATTTTGTGTTAAAATATTACGTTTACCGTGATATGATTTTCAGGAAACTTTTCATTATCTCGATAGAATTTCAAGGAAACTTCAGTTTATCGCGATAGTTTTCTAAAGTTATCATGATAGCTATCTCGTATCTCGAGGCAGAAATATGCCACCATAAGAACTAGATCACGATAATTTGATCTTGAGTGTCAGCTTCGTGCACGATTGAGAAATTTTGCGTTAAAATATTAAGTTTATTCGTGGGTCTTTCTTTTAGGAAACTTTTCACTATCTCGATTAAACTTCCAGGAAACTTTTAATTTGTCGCGATAGTTTTCTAAAATTATCATGATAGCTATCTCGTATCTCATGGCAGAAAAATGACACCATAAATTTCCTTAAAGGAAAATTGTTTGCTAGAAAAGTCTATGACACGTTTGTTACGGGTCATTTCGTAGAGAGTTTTACGTACATGTATTTTCTACAAAGAGTAGCTATCACAAATGTTACAAAGAGTAGCAATCACAAAAATTGTAAGTCGCGATATAGATCTAGATAGATGTATATAGTTTATAGCGCGTCGATCGGTAATCAAGCCGGTTCCCCGACTTGGTTACAGTTTGTGAAAGGGGCGGGTTTGACGTGATTACTGTTTGTAAAAGGGGCGGGTTTGTCGTGTTGGGGAACTAGAGTTCCTCCGTCGGACGCGGCCACGGCTATTTCGGATTCATGACTCTATTTTCTACAGTCCTAATTTTATTAAGTCACCTCCAGGGCTGCCAAAATACTATTGCAGGATTTAATTATTTTGTAAAAGTATTTTGCAACTTAACATTGGTATAAAATTTGTGTGAAAGTGGTACATATATCCAAGCAGCTGCACAATAGTAACTTTTCCGAGTTGTCAAAAAAGAAAAGGTCGAAAACGCAACACACGACAAGTTCGACTGTAGACGTAATCAATGGCGTGTTCGCTTGGAAAACAAGATCCATTTGGTGAAACAGCAAAATGATGTAAAGATTTGGTAAGTCCAGCTCTTGAATTAAAACATTTTGATCAATACGAATAAATTGTAATAGTAGAGGAAACGCCCTGAAAGTCGCACCGGAGGTCATCTCCGGACAGCTTCGATCAGTAACTAGGTCACAAGATGAACTACACTGAAATTTGGCATATTCGCACCGATAATAATTCGAACTCTATGAACAATTCATACATTATGCAGATTGTTTCAAATGCATTTATTGCATGAAACACTAGTGTGGCATAATACCGGCAAACGCCCCTCCACTATATAGCCCTATGCATACATGTGATATTGTTTCACAAATTAAAAGATAATGAAATTCTGTGCTTTATTCCGTCGACCAATATTGCATTTGATGTATAAGGAATGAATCAATAAGAAGTCAAAAATTTTTTGACACACAATTTAGATTTTTATGGGTTTTCGCGATATAGTGGAGGGGTGTTTTCCGGTATTATGCCACTAGTGATATATGGTTAGTGGCAAAGTCAAGTAGAATGAGTAATACAGCAACAAAAGATCTTGAGAGAGAGAGAGGACTTACGGACGTTTCGTACCATAACCATTTCGTACCAGTCACTTTGTACCATACTTGTAACATTTTGTACCATAGTTTATACCATTTTGTACCATAATTTTACCACTTCGTACCATAGCCATACCATTTTGTAATCTTGAAGTTTTTTGGGACCTACTACAGCAGTTTTCTCTGAGGGTCGTTAAAAACGAATTACTTATAAATTGTAAAGTGTGCAATTTAAGATGATGAATGTTGTTGGAAAAAATGATGTTTTTACTAGAAATAAAATCATCACATTGACTTTGACTTTTGACCTTGTCATTTCTCTGCATTATACTAGGCTTACTTAATTCAAAACATTCCCATAAATAAATATACAAAAGAGAAGACAAAAAAGAAAAAAAGACAAATTACAATCAAGGGAATTATGATTCCTTGAGAAAATTTTCAGTTTAATGTTATCAATTTGTTCCCAACTTAAATTACATGTAGATATAGATCTACCCGACCTGCAACAAACATTACAAACAAACAAACCAATTAGATCCACTTGTCTTCTCAGTCGCATACTAACTGATTCCTTCATATGATTTATGATCATATCCTGTAAATAAGGTTACCGAAACACTGGTTTATACTAAATAAATGTATAAAAAACACTTTTTGTCACATTTATTGATATGTTTGGTCATAGTAGGACATGGTATTATCATGGTATGAAGTGGCAATGCAATGGTACAAGATGGTAAATTCATGATACGAAGTGGTAAATCTATGGTACGAAGTGGTTATATACAAAATGGTACCAAATGGTCATGGTACGAAGTGAAATAGAGAGAGAGACAGAGAGAGAGAGACGTCGACACAGTATTACTACCCGCTCTTATATTCCTGTTTGCCCTTTTTCTGTTCATGCTAAATTATCTTTCTCCTGAATTCAGTTTCATTTTTTTTTTTCCTTTTTATTCCAAATCAAAGGTCAAAGGTGACGGTTGCATTATTGAAAAGTTCAAGTGTCTTTCTACAATTGAAAAGGTAGAAAGGTATGCAACTCCAGACAACGAACCACCGATTTTTCCACTCCCTGATTTGTTGTCAGCTAATTTTTACGGGTCATCCATTTTGCTAACAGAATTTTAGCTGATAACAAATTGTTTGTCGAAAATCGCTTATTACACCTGGACTCAATTTTTTGACTAAGGAACTATCACTGAGTTACAAGTATGACTGTTTCTTATGATTGCATGTATGTTTCAAAAGAATGGCACATGATTTTGTGCAATTTTAATGTAAAACTGTTGATGAATTGTGTATATGTATGTTGGTCAGATCTTGGCGACCTGACTGTTCATAAAGTTTAAAGATTTAATCAGTCATTTTGATAATAGAAACGCACATTTCAAATTTTTCAATCACGCAACCATCGCTTTTGTTCTAAATAATATCATTTCAAAGATAATATAATTTGATTAGTGTTTTTGTATTATCATATATGATGATATATTTAAATGTATCTCAAGGGGAAAAAGTGCTGCTGGTATGGGATTTGAACCTGGGACCCCTCATGTATAGGGCGAGTGTTTTAAGCATCAAGCTACCTGGACTACTCAGCATCCACACTACTGATTATCACTACTGGTACATTTTGAAAAAGTTGTTAAAAAAGAAAAATGAAATTGCCAGGATTGTTTGGTAAAGGGTTTAAATGACACTGCCATAGTAATGCATTTTCTTTTTTTTTTTTCTTTCACTCTCTTTCTCTCAGGTACAATACTACAACAGTGAGATATGGAAGAAGAAAAGAGGAGAAAAATGGAAGCAGGTTCTGAGCCGGACCTGAGACCTTTACAATGTCCAAACTGTAGGAAGGTATACTCCATGAAAACAGAAGCAAAGTTCAAGAATCACCTCAAAACTTGCGGTAAAGGACAATATCAATGCGATATATGTGACAAGAATTATTTTTCATTGATATCCCTGAAAAAACATATTAAGTGTCATTTGATTGGGGCTGTGTTCAGATGTCTAACCTGTGGAAAGGACTTCAAAACAAAGTTTAAACTGTCTCTTCACTCAAAGATCCATAAAGATAAGGCAGAGAGGGAAAATGAAAGATTTCAATGTGAGTATTGCGACAAAACATTTGCATGGCAATCATCCCTGAGCAGACATATGCAGAGTCATTTCCAAACAGACCAAGATGCTTATACCTGTAAGTGTGGAGAAGGATTCAAGAAATATTCCAAGTTCTATTTTCATAGAAGAGACTGCTCACTGGGGAAGAAGGATATTAAAATGACAGAAGAAATAACAGTTTCTGTTGACTTGAGTTTACACCGATGTCAACTGTGTAACCAAGGTTTTAAGAATAGGGATAAGCTGGATGCCCATATTATATCATGTGATCCCTTTTCTTTCAGTAGTGACAGTAAAGCAGGAATTCTAATGTCTGAGGATGAGAAAGCGGGAATAGAAAAAGTACTAACAGAAAAAATGGCAAAATTTGTGGATGCAACCCCTAAAGTGAAAAAAACTGACAAAAGGAATGCATACACTAACGAGAAGCACAACACAATAGACTCTCAGGAACCAGTTGGAGGAATGGTTGATGACATAGAAGTGAAAAAAGAAGATGACGAGGTTGTAGAAACTGTTAAAACTGAAATTATATCTGAGTCACCAGACAAGATCAAACCCGTAACAGAGGAAGATCATGGTACAGATACTAAACTGAGAAACAGTCAATCAACACCAATAACTGACAACAAATGGTGGAAAAATACAAAAATAGGTGCAAAACAGACCAAATTCGGTAAACAGTTGCTACACAAAAAAGGTACTTTATTCGAAGATCAAACTGTAAAGAGATCTAAAAGAAATGATGAGCCAAAAGGAAAAGTGAACAGGAGTATAAAAAAGATGGAATCAGAGACTGGTGGTATCAGATCCTCTGCTGTTGCATTACCAGTGAAAACTGATACAAGTATCTTGTCACCTCCATCAGTGACTGCAAGTCGAAGAACTGGACGAATTCGAAAACAAAAGCAATTTCCTGGTTATGACGTTGAGTTGCCATTTTTACATAATGGAAAGGATTTAGATATCAAACAAAGAAACACAAACAAGATTGTAGATATCAATCTGGATATGGAAGTAGAAACATTCTCAACAGAGACCTTTGAACAGACAGAAATACAACAAACTAAACCAAACAGGCATTCTACACGTGACAGTGAGCCAACTGAAACAGAGGAAGGCCGTATAGCTGATAAAACTGTTGATTTTACAGAATCAGAGGGAAATGAAGGAAAGGTATCAGAAGAAAATAAAAGTGCTGAATTTGAACTACTACCAATTTCTCCTCCTTTAATAGAAGAAGACTCTGCTAAAGCTCAAAAGTTTTTGGCTGAAAGAGAAACAGACACAAAGACAGAAAATATGAAAATGGCTTCAAAAAGAAAAAATAAAACTGAAAAATCAACTGAAGAAAAATACATTGAGAGAAGTACCCATGATTCAACGAGAGTTCTACATAATTTTTTGTTGACTCCCCATACAGGTAGTGGGAAAACCTTTATCACATATGAATGCTTAACAAAGTCATGTTCGAAAGTTCTCCACTCCATAAAGAAATTAAGTAGCCACAAAAAGCTTGTACATAAAGCATTATTTAGATATTTGTGTACTGGATGTGGCAAAGAGTTTGGATCATTTACAGTTTATCGCTCCCATATAAGAATGGAACACAGTGATACTGAAGCCTTAGTATTTCAACTCAAAGATGTGAAGATCACAATTAAGGATGAGGACAAGGTGGTGGGCAAAGAAATCTTGGTTTGTACAAAATGTGGTTACCGCTATGGAGACCTTCAAGAGCCTAAACATGAGTGTGAGCCAATGGAGTTAGAATATTACTGCCCATGTTGTTCCTACCACTCTAAACTGCGTGATGAAATAACAGAGCATATAACTAGTGAGTAACCTCTTTTCATGTAACCTATTGACAAAACAATCCCATGTTTTGATGATCCCAAAAGAGAAGGCCTTTGAAAATATTGTGGGAAATACATGTATCGGTAAGCAGCATTTTCTCCTTTTCCCAGAATATTTTCAATCCTTTCAAAGACAAATCTTATCGATTAAACCAGACTTGATTTATCATCTGCAAACACTTTCAAATTAGACTAGGGTCCTGCAACGCTGTGACAAAGTGTAGGACTCATGACCTGGAGGCCCTGGATTTGAGCCTCTCTGGAAGCACTGGGTTTGTCGTGGGAGTGTCCTTGGGCAAGACACTTTAGAGCCCTAGCCTAGTACTAGTGAAGCCCAGGACATATGAGGGCTGTTCGATATGTAATGTGTATTGTACGATATCTCAAAAGCATTCGACTCAAATAGTGAAATGAACATTACATCCCTTCAAAATATTCTCCACAGTTTGAAATACACAATTTCAATCTCTGAATCCATTTCTGAAATGCGTCACGGTACGCTGATTTAGGTAGACCTATGAGGCACTTAGTGATGGCTGAGCCAAGGGCTTGTTGGGACTTGTAACGACGACCAGATAAGAACTTTTTAAGTTTTGGAAAAAGGAAAAAGTCGCATGGGGCTAGATCTGGAGAGTATGGTGGGTGTGGCAAGACAGTAACCTTCTCCGACTTCAAAAATTGCTTCACAAGCTCAGATGTATGTGATGGAGCATTATCATGAAGTAGACGAACATGCCTAAATCCTGACACTGGGCGTCGTTTAAGATAATATTTTTTGAGCTTTTTCAGTATAACATCTCAGTAATACCAACCTGTAACAATTTTGCCCTTCAGCACCGGAATTTGTACGGCTATACCATCACATGAGAAGAATATGCAATAAAGAACCTTCTTTGTGCTTATGCTTCTTTTGGCAAATACAGGCCTTCTACCGTGTTTAGTTAGCCATATTTTGTTTCCAATTTTTCTTACTGGTTCGAAATAGTGAACCCATGTTTCGTCACCAGTAACAATGTTTGCAAATTGTCTTTGATTGAATTTGGGAAACATTTTGAGCAATTGCTTAGCGGTTTGTACTTGTACCCATTTTTGGTCATCTGTCAATATATGCGGTATCCATCTGGCAGAAATCTTTCGTACTTTCAAAATATGCTTCAAAATGAATTGCACCCGCGATAGCGATATGCCAACAGCGTTGGCAGTATCACGAATTGTGTATCTGCCATCACTTTCAGTTATTTCCCTGACTTTTGAGACATTTGGCTTGCCTGTTACAGTCACAGGTCGGCCAGATTTTGCTGCATCTTTGACGGACTCTGTGCCAGTCAGAAATTTCTTTCTCCACCTACGAACTGTCTCATAAGATACCTTATCAGACCCGTAAACTTCCCCCAATTCAGTAAAAATCTGCATTACCGAAAGACCGAGTTTTGTGCGAACTTTAATATAAGCTCTAATTTCTTCAATATTCTTAATCCGTTTCCCAACCATTTTTACAACAGTGGTCAACAACTAGCTCTGAAATGACTGTAAGTTTAAAACTATGTGGAGCTAAAGGCTCATGTTTATACCGTTGGAAAGGTATTGAATAGAGCTATTCAACCGTATCATCATCCACGAAATCGTTGAAAGCGTTATCGCGCTGTGGTACAATACACATTACATATCGAACAGCCCTCGTACATGAATAATAATAATTATGTGAGCTTTAGGCATGATAAAGCAGAAATAAGGTCAATCAATCAATCAAATTTGACAACTCTAGAATTTTTATCGTTTTGTAAGGGGTTAAGGGTTCATAATGATTACACAAAATTAACTCTCTACCAAACAATCCCAAGTTTTAACAAACCTAAGTAAAGAACATTTGAAAACATTGTGAGAAAAGGAAAAAATGCTGGCATCTTCACCTTTTCCCAAATGTTTTCAAATGCAGTTCTTCCTAAGGTTTGTAAAAACAGAAGATTGTTTGGTAAAAGATTAAGCCTAGGAGTTTATTTTCAGCAAACCACAAAGGTGAATACCATGCAATCAAGAATAAGGACCAGTACCAAAGCCTCAGGTCTTCAGATAAGGAACCAGGGTGGAACATCAGTGACACAACCACCACATGCAGTGTCTGTCATCTCAAATTAGACACAAACCAAGACCTAAAGCATCATATGAATGTGAAACATGGTGATTTTTCTTTTTTTTTTTTCTTCATATTGTCATTAGGTTTAAACCTTTACTGAACAGCCCTAAATGACCAACTCCAGATAGGTTTAGTTTGACTTTTATAGAAGAAAACATCGAGGTACTGTTGTAGCCATGTGATTGTCTGCAACAGTGTGCAAAATCTTTGACAATCTTTGATATCTGTCTTTGTTGAAGGTATTTACTTCCAGTGTTGGAAATTAACATTGTATTTTGCAGGTAGCAACTACTTGCTACCTGGCCTAAAATAGGAAGCAAAAGGTACCTACCTGGTAGCAAAATTAGGCAGACAAGTAACAGCCAACTCAACCTCTCATGATGCTGGATTTACTGCCTTTGACCATAAGTTGCTTGGCAGAAGTAAACAGCACTTCTTTAGAGATATGTGCCTAGATACTGTGCTGTTTGGCAATTGAAGTTTTATACTTGAGTGTTTTCAGTGGTCTGACGAATCACCAAAATACCACCGAAACACCGAAATACCCCTATTTTTATCATTGGGTTCAGAGAACTGATATAAGTATGCAGGATTTTTCTGCCCCCCCCCCCCTTTTTTTTTTACAGAAAACACACTTAATAAAGTGTTACTCATTATTGAGAAGAATGATTATCTTAATATACAATGATCATTGATTCACATGGAGAACAATTACCGAAACACTCACGTGTCTGGCCCGTATACCTGTACGCCAATCTAGATCAAAGAACTATTAATATGACATTATCACTTATATTTATCATTTCTTTGATTGATAAACACACACAAAAGAGAACGCTAATCCACTTCATTTGCTAAAGAAGTAGAACCAACTCAGACATTACATGATGTAGGTCTCGGATCCGATGAAACACCCAAGTTTCTCGGCATGTTCTGTTCTCTTCTGTTCTTTTAAAGTGATGCGATCGTAATCATTGATGGTTTATGGTTAAGGTTATCCAACTTGTTTGATGTGTAAGTTTGTCATTGTTATGATTAAAGTGATGCAATTATTAGTATTATGAGGTGGAATCATAATTGCCGTATCAATTTTCACCTGGTAACGTGTTAGCCACGGATTCAAAATGGCTGCCAGCTTCTATTTTGGTGATGTTTTCATTTCATATTCCCAATATGAAAAAAGGAAAACTATTTTTCTAGCATACTTATGAATAAAGATCAGACACACTAACCATGTAAAAAAGCTACTGTAGTGAGATTCCGGAGGTAGGGTTCCTGAATCAACCGATTTTACTTTGAGGAGCGGATATTTCGGTAGACATATACAGTACAGTCTGGCTGTTCTGATGCACATTTGGCAGGCCTAAACGGCATGTTGTTATTTTGACACTAAGTTTTAAATCAGCCCACCTTTATCAATATAATAACAATTTGTGTCAAAAACCACAACTTCAGTTATCTTATAGGGGTATTTTGGTGTTTCAGTGGTATTTCCATGATTAGTCGGACCCTGTTTTCAGTAATACAATTTTTTGTCAGCATTAGGGAAGATTCACGAACGTAGTTATAAATATGGATGTTAAATATAAAGTCGTCATCAAGGTCGGTTGTATTCGATCATGCGGCTCATTAATACGCTTATGTTTACATATATATGCAGAGGATTGCAAAGATCATTCAACACAGATTTCTAAAGGAATGAGTAGAAGTTTTATTTTATTGAAAATTAGCAAAACACTTCAAGCATACAGAATTACCAGATAGCAAAGTTTTGCTACTGCTTTTGTGCCCAGGTAGCAATTCAGTTTTAAGGTAGCAAATTTGCTATCGCTAATTATGAACCCTGACTTCAAACTTGGGTTAGTTGTTAAATATCAAAAAGGGAACCCACACCAGAAGGACATCTAACTTTCAAAATCATTCTTACATTGTTCAGTATTGTTGCCGTAGAATGAAAAATCAAAAATAGCTGAGTCTTGGTAACTGCATGTAGTGTTTTCCTTGTTAAGTTTTGCAGCTGACATTATTTGAAAAGATTGTGGTAAAAAAAGAAAGTAGCAATTTTGATTTTTACCTCAACCTTTTTTGACATGTATTGAACCTAATTTAGGATGATTAGTCATATATTGCAAGAAGGATAAAGTGTTGTTGGTTTTTTTTGGCTGGGTTTTTTGCCACTATCAATAGTATTTCAAGCACAGCATGTCAATAGCACACTTATTTAGATCTTTTTTTAGGTCATACACGTACAAGGTTATATTGATCGATTGATTGTATGGTGTTTAACGCCGTTTTCAACATTATTACAGTTATATCACGGCGGCCAGTGCACCTATCCATGCTTTCCTGGAGTCTCTTTTTACCAGTACTCTGCACAATTTTCTGTCCAAGCCACTGGCTGCTTTCCCACATAACCATCTTCGAATCAATGGTCAGCGATGGGAGAGGAATGAATCCTTTCACAATGACTATCATCATTCCTCGGAAAGAAATTGGCCAAGCCAGGGATCAAACCCATGACCCCATGTTCCCAAGTTCTGCACACTACCGACTGAGCTACCCGAGCTCGGCTACAAGGTTATAGGTTTCACACATTCTAGGTAGTGATGATGCAGTACCTTGTTCAAGTACACTCCCACTAGATCAGCCCTGCGAGCACCAGACAAACTA
The DNA here is from genome assembly GCA_946811185.2 of Hippopus hippopus. NCBI lineage: Eukaryota > Metazoa > Mollusca > Bivalvia > Cardiida > Cardiidae > Hippopus > Hippopus hippopus. The sequence goes on along the minus strand of OX328106.1, from coordinate 47,106,965 downwards.
GAATTCCTAGATATGAATGAATCTAAAGCTTTAACTCTTTACTACACATCTCCAAGTTTTAACAACCTTGAGGAAAGAGACTTTTGAAAACCTTGGGGGAAAAGGAGAAAATGCTGGTATCCAGCATTTTCTCCTTTTCTCACAAGATTTTCTAGTCTTTCAGAGACAATTACCATCATTTCAGGTACATTTAATTTGTATTCTGCAAATGCTTTTATCCAGTCTAAAATTCTCTTGTTCTGTAAAGGGTTAATTACTGGTACAATGTCTATGCATTCTGCAAAATGATTTGGAAAACAGGTAAAGAAGAGCATTCACTTGTCACAAGAAAGCATTTGCTTCTTTTCCTACAATGTTTACATATTTTTTAGGGTGGAGATTGTGAGGTAAACAGATCAAAAGCTTTTAAATCTTTTTTTCAGCTGTACGTCCATTTGCCTGTGGATTGTGTAAAACCTGCTATGGAAGGAAAAACGCCTTGAAACGGCATTTGCTTACCCACAAGGCATCCCAGTTGAAGTGTCCATTTTGTAACAAAGAATTCTATGAGAAAGACCGCCTAGAAACGCACAAGTTAACCCACACAGGTGAAAGACCCTATCAGTGTGAAATATGTGGAAATAGGTGAGTTAATTTTGTAAAAAAAACCCTAACAGTGTGAAATTTGTGGAAATAGGGGGAGGGGGGAGTTATTTTTACTAAAACACATTTAGCTACAAGTATACTACTATGACACTTAAATCTTTACCAATGGAATATAGTTTCAGGCTTCTCCAAATTCAAAGTGTTTGCAGATAGGATTTGTGTTGAATACTTTACTAGACAAAATTACTGTAGACTTATCCTCATCAAAATCATTAGCAGACAACAGCTGCAATTAACTCAAAATGTGAGGTTTGTCTGTGAAAGGGAAATAAACATTGTGGAAATTGAGAAAATGCTGATTACCAGCATTCGCTTTTCCCATAGTGTTTTCAAGAGTCTTCGACTTCAGTTTCTTTAAAAATAAGGATTGTGTGATAAAGGGTTAAAGGAGTAAAAACATTCTGGGGAAAAGGTGTTTGTCTGTATGTTGCAAGAACATTCAAAGTCATTTGCTGCAAATTATTTTCCAGCACCAGTCATTTTTACAGTGTATGTGTAACAAGCACAATACTGTTTGATAGTACAATATTTACTCATGTAAGTTGTTTTTATTCAGAAAGGTTAAAAGACATGTAGAAAAGTGATAGGTGCAAGATTGACTTTAAAATTATGCAAGATTTAACGGTAACTCTTTACCACACGACAAAATTTTAGACAAATCAAAATTGGAAGCATTTCCAAAGGACATAATAAATGTGGCACAAGTAACAGGATTTGTCTGTAAAAGATAAAAAAACAGCGTGGGAAAAGAAGAAAATAAAATGCTGGTTACCAGCATTTTCTCCTTTTCCCACAATGTTTTCAAAGGCTTTCTTTCTCAGGGTCGTTAAAACTCAGGATTGTGTGGTAAAGGGTTAAATTAAGTCTTTACCAGACAGCAAAATTCTAGATTTGTCCAAAGTGAAAGCATTTGCAGGTAGCAAATGAATTGTGGCTCACATGGTGGACTGTGTCTTTAAAAGTGAAGAAAATATTGTTCCAAAAAGAGAAAATGGTAGTTAAAACACTTTATCACACAATCCTGACGTTTAACGATCCTGAGGAAGAGGGCTTTTGAAAACATTGTGGGAAAAAGAGAAAATGCTGGCAACCAGCATTTTCTCCTTTTTCCACAATTTTTCTACCCTATCAAAGACAAAAATCATTATTTGCTCTTGATTTGTGATCTGCAAATGCTTTCAATTTGGTGAAGTCCTAAATTTTGTCATGCGGTAAAGAGTTAACATTTCCCCATACTGTTTTCAAAGGCCTCAACATTTAATGTTGTTTTAGTCAATAAGGAGGAACATGCAGTTGTAATCTTCAACATATACTGTTACTGCTCAAAATTTTGAAAGATGGTTTTACCAAACCAGCCTTCAAGTGTCTGTAGGTCTGTAATTTAATTAACCATGATTTTATTTATTTGTTGCTCAAAGATTAGTTAAAATTGTATTTAATATATAACAGCAAAAATTTTAAGCTTGTCTATATTAAAAGTGTTTGAAGATGACAAAGTAGATGTGTCTCATACATTACACTTGTCTCTGAAAGGATTCAAACATTTTGGGAATGGTGGCTCAAATGGTGTAGCTTGCTTTTGAAAGGATTCAAAACATTGTGAGAAAAAGGGGAAAATGCTGGTAACCAGCATTTTCTCCTTTTTCAACAGTTTTTTTTAAGAGCATTCTAACACATAAAAACACATATCATCTGATGAACGGTTAATCAGTATTGTTCACATATTTCAGATACTGTGATGAAAAGGGCGTAAAGAAGCATATGATGCTTAAACACTTAGCTCACTATAAAAGCACTTTTCCAAACAGCAGCATCAACAGAACAGCTGAAAACAATATGAATTCAACACCAGCAGTTTGTCATCTATGTGGGCAAACTTTGGAAAATGAAGCCTGCCTACAAAAGCACATGAGAAAACATAAAGAAGCAAGTGTGTACAAGTGTCTCTATTGTAATGAGACATTTAGTGAGAAGAAATCACTCAGAGTGCACATGTCGAAGCATACAACTATTACATTGCCGAGACATGAAACAGTTGCCGCCATAACCAACTGTAAATCAAAAGACTTATATAAACAACATAAACTATTTGAAGAAGATCATCCTTCAGGTCTACCATATGGGTGTCATCTCTGCCATAAGAGATTTGGTCGGGTCAAAAGTGCAAATCAGCACATTCGTAGTGTCCATCTAAATGAGACTGACAGAAAGTTTGTGTGTCACATCTGTGGGCGTGGCTTTGCAATAGGGTCAGGCCTTCATGCCCATATGCGTCTTCACACCAATTCAAAGCCGTATAGATGTAAGATATGTAATAAACGTTATAGACAGTTAGCTCACGTAAGGCAGCATCTTTTATACCATGGTAAACCCTCTTACAAGTGCAGAATATGCAGTAAACAATTTAAAATTCGGTCAAATTTGAAAGCTCATGTCAGCACACACTGTGAAGTTCTGCCATACAAATGTCCAGTTAAAGAATGTACAATGGCTTTCCAAAATTTCTTCCCATTCTTGACTCATCTTTCAACCTGTCTTGAGAAACTTAGAGATGATTTACCACCTTTGAAATGCAATTTTTGTGGTTTAATGTTCGCCAAAGGCAAGCTTATTGCTCACTATCACACACATGAAAATGAGGATCACTTTTCGTGTGATGAATGTGGAATGCTGTTCAAAACTTTTCCCAGTTTATATTTCCACAAGGAAGAGAATAATCATTTTCAGGCTTCTGAGCTTTTTAAGTACAGTAATAATTCTTTTTCTACAATGAACAAGCAAAAGCTATATGAATACTCTAATGACTGGAGTACCAAATTTCTTATGAAACAGTATGAGTATATAGAAGAAGAGGATGAATTACCATTACAGACAAAATCTGAAAGTGATTCAATTATTTATACAGAACAATACAAAATGGAGGAAGATATTAACAATGAAGGTGAACTTATTCTAATAGCCGAACAGTTAACACACATGGCCTCAGGTGTTCCATTTAGAGAGGTTATAGTTCAAGCCACAGATGATGGAAATGACAATGTTACAACTCTGGCTATAGAGGAACTAGACAAAAGTGTGGAAGGCTTTAGACATACTGGTGAAATAGACCTCGAGACAGTTGGCAACGAACAGGAAAGTCTTGATGATGGGGTTGAGCAGAAGGTTGATGAAAATACTAAAGAGGAAGAGACAGATGCTGTAGACTACCATTTCATTGTGGAGGAAAGCCAACCTGATAGAACAGGTGGTGGAGATGCTTTACAAGCAAGTGAAAGTTATCAGAGTGATAACACTGAAACAATTGTTACTGGTATGTCACATGGAGATATCACTGATGCTCGTATCATCATTTCTGAAAAATGTGAAATTAATGATTCTGAATATAGAAACTCGGAGTTGGATAAGGTTCTTGTGGATGAAACCAGTGTGGAAGAAGTAGTAGAAAGTTGTGATATACAAGGAGCCTCAATGACTGACACTGTTAGAAATCCTATCCGATTTGTAGATCAGGCAGGAAATGAGATCATAGTGTATGTATTAGATGAGACGGGAGAGCAGATACAGCTTACTGACAATGAGGAGATACTCAACACTGTAGTTCAGAGTGGTGATTACTCCATACTGGAAAATACTGGCACAGAAATGGTGGAGGAATATCAAACAACAAATGAGACCTTTGAAATTATTGAACATGAAAAAAACACGGAGTATTTCCAGGATGAAAGTCAAAAAGATTCTATCAAAAATACGGAAGGAGTTAAAAAAGAACCAGAAACAAGCAATAAAAACAAGCTGTCAACTCAGCGTCGCCCACAACGGGAGATTCAAAATACAGATAAAATCAAAGGATCTATCAATAGGGACTTTGAGAACTCACTGGAGAGTACTGCTAATCAAAACATGCATATTAAAGTCTCTTTGAATTATTATGAAGAGAGATCAGTGGAGTTTGCTTTTGAATGTTCAATCTGTAAAAAAAGATTCCCAACCAAAAAGGCACGTAACTTTCATGCTAAAACACATCTGCCAAACAATCTACGAAAGTATCAGTGTGAAGTCTGTGGATCTGGGTTTCACACTCCAGACAAATTATCAATCCATAAGCGAATCCACACAAAGGAAAGACCTCATAAATGTGACAAATGTGGCAAAACTTTCAACCAAGCAGGCCACCTTAGTACCCATCTTCGCTTGCATCTTAAGTACTATCCATTTGAATGTGAAAAATGTGACAAGAAATACATATCTAATGCTCAACTGACCAGACATTACCAAAACTGCCATACTGAGCCAAAAGAAGAAAATGTTCAGTGTAGAAAATGTGAATTGCTTTTTAAAGACAAAGTTGACCTCCAGATCCATCACTTACAGCATCTAAACAAGGAAGAAAGACAAAACTTTTTATCCAGGTACAATTTGGCAGAAGGGGTAGAAATTGGGCTGGAGATTTTTGAACATGTCAAAGCTGTAAGTAAAACAACCCCCAGGAGTTCAGTAGGAAATTGTAAAAATTTTGTTTGTGAAACTTGCGGTGCTGTTATGAAAGGGGAGGCGACTCTACTTGCCCACCAGGCTTCACATCGATCTGAAAATTTTGTTTCAAATTGTTCACTATGTGATATTAGTTTTTCAGACAAATTTTTGTTAGATCAGCACATGTCATCTCACAAGATGGATGGTGTGTCATGTGATATCTGTGGACTTTTTGTTCGTTCAAAATGGTTGAAAAAGCACTTGGAAAAACATAAAGCTTCTACAAGTTTTAACTATCAGTGTAAAAAATGTGGAAAGCAGTACAAGCTGGAATATTCCTATTTGAGACATATTGTGGAATGTCTTGGTGAGGAGTTTAAGGACTCGCTTTCAGACGAAACAGTGATGTAGATAAACTCTGCACCAGATAACAAAATTTTGAACTTGTCCAATTTGAAAGCATTTGTTTACAACATATTCATTATGGTTCATATGTTGTTAGATGTCTAGATGCGCAGTGTAACTCTTTACCGCATGGCCAAATTTGAGACTCGTCCATATTGCAGGAATTTGTAAGAGAACAATTCAGTTTTTATCCCCTGCCGAAAGGCGGCGGGGGATATGGTAATAGTAGCCGTCTGTCTGTCCATCCGTCCGTCCCACTTTTTATCCGGAGTATAACTCAAGAACTATAAGAGGTGTAAACATGAAACTTCACACGTAGATAGATCTCATCAAGGAGAAGTGCAGTGCACAAGAACCATAACTCTGGATTGCATAATTTAGGAGTTATTGCCCTTTGTTATTTCTCTTACTTAAATTTTGTCCAGAACATAACTTGAAAACTACACAAGATATAAACACAAAACTTCACAAGCTTATAGATCTTATCAAGGAGAAGTGCAGTGCACAAGAATTATAACTCTGGATTGCTTAATTTAGGAGTTATTGCCCTTTGTTATTTTTCATACTTAAATTTTGTCTAGAGCATATCTTGAAAACTACATAAGATATAAACGTGAAACTTCACAGGTTGATAGATGACATTGAGGAGAAGTGCAGTGTACAAGAACCATAACTTTCACTGCCATGCTTTAGGAGTTATTGCCCTTTGTTATTTATCAAACATAAATTTTTTTTCCGGAGCATAACTCAAAAATTATTCGAGGTGTAAACATGATACTTCACAGGTGCATAGATCACATTGAGAAAAAGTGCAGTGCACAAGAACCATTACTCTTGGTTGCATAGTTTAGGATTTATTGCCCTTTTTTTTTCTATCCCCAGCCAAAGGTGGGGGGATACAGTTTTAGCGTTGTCCGTCCATCCGTCCATCCTTCCGTCCTTCCTTCTGTCCATCCGTCCGTCCGTGTGTCCGTCCGGGAGAATATCTCCAATACCATTGGACAGAATTTCATGAAACTTTATATGTGTGTACAATAACCCATTCCGCCGAGATACTTTTTTTGTTTTCTTGATTTGATGCAAAATGGCCGACTGGGAGTGATTTTAAGTTACGCGGTTGAGTGAATTTTTGTTGTTTTCAGTCTTCATTTTTACAGCATTTTCTGCTTGTCCAGAGCATAACTTTGTCATCTCCAGTCCGATTGGCTTGAAACTTGGCATTTGTGTTTATTGCAATAATACAGAGGGCAGTGCAAAAGAACCTTAACTCTACCTTGTGCTGTCATTGAGTTATTTCCCTTTGATCATCATTTTTAAAGCATTTTCTGCTTGCCCGGAGCATAACTTTGTCATCTCCAGTCCGATTGACTTGAAACTTGTCATTTGTGTTTGTTGCAATAATACAGAGTGCAGTGCGAAAGAACCATAACTCTACCTTGTGCTGTCTTATGAGTTATTTGATCGTCATTTTTACAGCATTTTCTGCTTGTCCGGAATAAAACTTTTTCATGTTAAGTCTGAACATCTTCAAATTTGGTATGCATGATTGTTGAAAAATTATGGAGTGCCGTGCACAAGAACCATAACTCTTCCTAGCACGAATTTTAATTTATTCCCCCTTAGATCTTCATTTTTATAGCATTTCTTGCTTGTCCGGAGCATAACTTTGTCATCTTAAGTAGGAATGATTTGAAATATGGTATGCTTATTTATTGCAATATTTGGAAGTGCAGTGCGCAAGAATTGTAACTCTACCTCGTGCTGTCTTTGAGTTATTTCCCTTTGATCGTAATTTTTACAGCATTTGGTGCTTGTCTGGAATATAACTTTGTCATCTCAAGTCAGAACGACTTCAGACTTGGTATGCATGTTTGTTGCAATATTACGGAGTACAGTGTGCAAGAACAACAACTCTACCTAGGGCGGATTTTGAGTAATTCCACTTTGATCTTCATTTTTACAGTATTTCTTGCTTGTCCGGAACAGAACTTTGTCACCTCAGGTCAAATTGACTTGAGACTTGGTAAACATGTTTGTTGCAGTTACCAAAAGTGTAATGCACTGGAGCCGTAACCTTACCTAATGCCCTTTTGGAATTATTCCCTATTCATTATTTTTTTTTTTTCAGCTTTTCATGCTTCTCTACAATACAACTTTGTCTTTTCATGTTGGAATGACCTGAAACTTTATATGCATGTTTCCTTAACATTAGAGGAGACATTCATGCCTATTTCAATCACTTACATGATTTCTGCTGCACTACTATTTTCCTCTACCTGCCCTTTACGATTATTATCCCCCCTCGACAACTGGCGGTGGGACGGGCGTATCTTGCGACAATTTGCCGCTCTTGTTCATTAAATGTCATGTCATGGAAAAAGGGGGCTTGACAAATATTTTCATTATGGACCAATATCTCTTTCACTACAGGACAAAATGTAATTAAACTTCATCTTTATTAAGCCACAGACAATAGTTATTTGATTTTATTTCATGAAATGCCATGTCATGAAAAAAGGGGGCTAAATGTATAATTTCATTATGGACCACTAACAGTTAGTTCGCCCATTCGTCCGCCTAGACAGAAATCGAATATTTATGAAACTTCATGCATGTCTTCCTTGGGATAGTCCGTTGATACAATTTTCTTTTATATATAATGACGTGTCATGGAAAAAGGGGGCTTGATGTATATTTTTATCATTTGTTTTCATTTAATGAAATGCCATGTTATGGTAAAAGGGGACTTAATGTATAATCTCATTATGGACTGCTTATATATTTTTCATTTAATGAAATGCTGTGCCATGGAAAAAAGGGGCTTAATGTGTAATTTTATCATGGACCATTAACAAAAAGGCCACATGTTCATGCAACACACAATACCTCTAATATGTTTGTATCAAAAAAGGTCTTTTTCGGTGGGGGATATCATTTCAACAAAATTGCTTGTTTACTTTAATTTTGTCCAGACCATAACTTGAAAACTACATGAGATAGAAACATGAAACTTCACAGGTTGATAGATGACATTGAGGACAAGTTCAGTGTACAAGAACCATAACTCTTGATTGCATAATTTTGGAATTATTGCCCTTTGTTATTTTTCATACTTTCATAATTTTGTCCGGAGCATAACTGGAAAACCATAAAAGGTATTAATGTGAGACTAAAAAAAGTGTACCTTGTTTATGTTTTTATCGTACTTTGTATTGTGCAATGCTAGAAAATAATTCTGAAATCTAGCTGTTTTAGCCTTTAAACCAACCTACAAGACACTCATCTTCTATTGAGCAAGCATTCGGCAAGGGATGGCCATGTCAACATGGCTCTTGTTTTTTTTTCAATTGATAGTTTTTGTCCTGTAAAAGTTAGAAAACATTGTGGGAAAAGTACAAAATGGCTGGTTACTAGCTTTTTCTCCTTTTCCCATAATGTTTCAGAAAGCTTTTCTTTCTGAGGGTCGTTAAAAGTCAGAATTGTGTGGTAAAGGGTTAAAGGACAAACTTTCAGACACAACAGTCAGACAACAAAAAGCTTGATAAAATTTTATACATGTCCATTTTATAAGCATTTGCAGACAAGAAAACTAATGAGGCTCAAATGATGTTTGGGTTTTTTTTTTTTTTTTCTTTGAAAGGGTAGAAAACACTGTGTGAAAAGGAGAAAATTCTGGTTACCAGCATTTTCTCCTTTTCCACCAGTGTTTTCAGAAGCTTCCTTATCAGCGTTGTTAAAACTTGGGATTGTGTGGTAAAGGATCGAGCTAAATTTGCGGAAGAAAATTTGAAAAGCATGAATCAACTAATAAATTCTTTACTTTGAAGATTTTCTTTACCGTAATTAAATTCACATGGATTCAACTGCACACTAGCTTACATACAGCTACATGTCTTTTTCTTGTTAGCTCCACTGGCCGAAGGCCAGTGAGCTATTGTCATGGCGTTGTGTCCGTCGTCCGTCCATTCGTTCGTCCGTTCGTTCGTCCGTGCGTGCGTCCGTAAACTTTTTCTTTAAAAAACTTCTCCTCAGAAACTATTGACTGGATTTTTACCAAATTTCACAGGAATGTTCCTTTGGTGGTCCTCTTTCAAATTCCTTCAAATAATTGTGTTCCATGAAGAATTCTGGTTGCCATGGCAACCAAAGTAAAAAACCTTTAAAAATCTTCTCCTCCCAAACCGCTATTTGGATAGCATTATTATTTTGCAGGAATGTTCCTTAGATACAGGTTTACAGAATTCCTTAAAAAAAAAATGATCTGTCAAAAAACATGGCTTTTATGGGAGACTCATTTTCCTTTTATGGTATAAAGTAAAATCTTTGAAAAATTTCTTCTCTAAAACTATTCATTGGATTTCATTGTTGTTTTGCAGGTAAGTTCCTATGGTGGTTGTCTACCAAATTGTTTCTTCAGTGAGCTAAAATGCAGGATTGAATGATAATTGTTAAAAACTTCCTTTCGCCATTATAGAAATATCAGGCCTGTGGAGCGATACAGGCGCTCAAGCGCCTCTAGTTTTTAGCTCCACCGGCCAAAGGCCAGAGAGCTATTGTCATGGCGTTGTGTCCGTCGTGCGTCCGTCCGTCCGTCCGTCCGTCTGTCCGTCCGTCCGTTCATGCGTGCGTCCGTAAACTTTTTCTTTAAAAAACTTCTCCTCAGAAACTATTGACTGGATTTTTACCAAATTTCACAGGAATTTTCCTTTGGTGGTCCTCTTTCAAATTCCTTCAAATAATTGTGTTCCATGAAGAATTCTGGTTGCCATGGCAACCAAAGTAAAAAACCTTTAAAAATCTTCTCCTCCCAAACCGCTATTTGGATAGCATTATTATTTTGCAGGAATGTTCCTTAGATACAGGTTTACAGAATTCCTTAAAAAAAAAAAGATCTGTCAAAAAACATGGCTTTTATGGGAGACTCATTTTCCTTTTATGGTATAAAGTAAAATCTTTGAAAAATTTCTTCTCTAAAACTATTCATTGGATTTCATTGTTGTTAGCTCCATTGGCCGAAGGCCAGCGAGCTATTGTCATGGCGTTGTGTCCGTCGTGCGTCTGTCCGTCCGTCCGTCCGTTTGTTCGTCCGTTCGTCCGTGCGTGCGTCGGTAAACTTTTTCTTTAAAAAACTTCTCCTCAGAAACTATTGACTGGATTTTTACCAAATTTCACAGGAATGTTCCTTTGGTGGTCCTCTTTCAAATTCCTTCAAATAATTGTGTTCCATGAAGAATTCTGGTTGCCATGGCAACCAAAGTAAAAAACCTTTAAAAATCTTCTCCTCCCAAACCGCTATTTGGATAGCATTATTATTTTGCAGGAATGTTCCTTAGATACAGGTTTACAGAATTTTTAAAAAAAAAAATGATCTGTCAAAAAACATGGCTTTTATGGGAGACTCATTTTCCTTTTATGGTATAAAGTAAAATCTTTGAAAAATTTCTTCTCTAAAACTATTCATTGGATTTCATTGTTGTTTTGCAGGTAAGTTCCTATGGTGGTTGTCTACCAAATTGTTTCTTCAGTGAGCTAAAATGCAGGATTGAATGATAATTGTTAAAAACTTCCTTTCGCCATTATAGAAATATCAGGCCTGTGGAGCGATACAGGCGCTCAAGCGCCTCCAGTTTTTAACCGTTTGAGAATGTTTTTTGATCTACAATGTGTATATCAGTTAAAGTGTTGATATATTTCAGCATTGTTGTTTACATATTATGTTAACTCTTTACCACACAGTCCCGACTTTTAATGACCCTGGAGCAGAAAGCTTTTGAAAACATTGTGGGTAAAGGAGAAAATGCTGGTAACCAGCATTTTCTCCTTTTCCCACATTGTTTTCTACCCTGTCACATACAAATTTCATCATTTGAGTCATATTTAATTTGTTGTCTGCAAAAGCTTCCAATTTGGACAAGTCTAAAATTTTGTCGTTTGGTAAAGAGTTAATAAAGATTATGAATATATACTTGAGCCATGCTCCAGCAAAAGGGGCAGTAATGTAACATACCAAGCAAGTGATGTTAATATGGTTCCGTAAAATCCATTTTGTGGAACAACAGACTGGTGGAATGGTCCTTCAACATGCAGAAAATTGACCAAAAGCAAAAAAGTTTTGACTAAGGTCAGCCTGCCTGAGCTGCACGCTTTTTTGCAAATGCATTAAACCTCCTTTCCACAAAGCATAGCTCACTTTCAAGCTTATGTGTTAGTTTATTCAATAGTGGCAGCAGTACCCTGACCTGTGTTTCCGATTAAGTCTTTACTCGATCTCAAAATGCTAGGCTCGTCCATATAAAAAGCTTTAGCTGAAAACAAATTATGTCTGACTCAGTTGACTGGCTTTGCTTTTTGAAAGGTGGTTGGGAAAAGGAGAAAATGTAGGCAGCATTTTCTCCAATTGCCACGTTGTTTCCAAAAGCCTCCTCCTTCAGAGTTATTTAAACTCCGAATTATTTGGTAAATGATTAAATTACTTGTTCTAAACAAGTCACCCTAGTACAGTTTACCCATTACCCTAGATCTACAAATAAGACATCTTACGCCTCTTCACTTGAGCATGTGAGTTGTTGTTGTTGCCCTGGGGTTATCTATTAAAATCCTGCGGCAGGTTTCACGAAAAAGCTTTACTTGTTTTGCTCAAATCTGCTAACAGACTCGGTTTCTGACTTAAAGATATATCTATACTCGTATTCAGCCAACCTTTAATCCATTTCATCCTTACTTTATGAAACTATCATAATTCTAGTATCATCATGAAGAATGTCGCTCCTGATGGCTCTATGTACGCTCCCAGGTTGCACAGATTACGACGGATAGAAAATGTATTTCATGTTTTGGACGACTTCAAAGCAATCGTTGTTGTTGTTTCCAGTTTTAAATGAGGACAAATCCTTTGAGTCTTTCTACCCCTTACACCATAACCGATGAGTCAGTGAATCTACGGCCCTAACTCTCATATTAAAAGACGGAATCTGCCGAGATTGGCCGAATAATCTTTACGAAAACGTCGATGTTTACCGATGAGTTAGGGGCCGTAAACATTTCACGGGTAGGAAACTTCATATTCGGAGCCAATGGCATGTGTTGGTCTTCCGTTTCTGAAAATATCGGCTGGAAAAAATAACCAAAAAAACAGGTATTTTATAGCCGATATTTTCAGAAACGGAAGACCAACACATGTTCTCGTCAGAGCCATTGGCTCCGAATATGAAGTTTCCTACCCGTGATTTTCAAAGCCTGGGTTGACACAAAGTTTCAGAATTAACTCGGCAAAATAAACAGACAGGTAACAATTCCGAGTTTAACCCTTTGGCTGCTAAGCGCGACTCATTGACCTTTTGCGGACAGTGTAAATCAGGATCAGACTGCACAAAAGGTGCAGTCTGATCTTGGATCTACACTGTCCAAGAAGGACATATTATTCTCCAAAACATAACTTTGAAGTAACAATTTTTGGGTTTTTACTATCGAATTGAAAATATCATTTTAGTTGGGCACCGAACAAACATATACCAATTGCAAATTACTATCTATTCATTCTTAATCCGTACTAAGAAGTAAGTCAAAAGCCAACGCATTCAGCTACGCCAAAAATACAGTTGAAATCTTCGTATAGATTTTGTGCGCAAGTTTGAACTCTCATAATTTCACAAATACAGCATTAAAGTAGGATTTGAACATACCTGTTGCTTGCATATTCAATAACCCTTCGTACGAGATACAAATATTTTCAATTTAAACGCTGAACATAAGAAAAAACAGTTCCTTTCATCTGTTACTCGAGTTGTTTACGTTCCCGAAAACACAAAATGGCCACAACACACGATAAATTTCTTCAGTTTTTTTCAGAGATTTACATGTTATATAAGCGATTTCTACAAGTTTCTCAGGTAATGAAAGCTTTAGTAATTTGTCTTTGGTCATGTTTGTTTCTAAAAGTTAATTGCATTTCGCTGCAATACAGATTAAACCGACGAAACAGAAAGTCAGTATAGTACTTTATCTTTGCTGCCGAAAGATTTACGATGGACTTGAGACGGTACGGTGCACAATAAACGTCCAAATACGTAAAAAATCACTGTAGCATCTCATTGAGACTACAAATTAACCAAGAAGACGTGTCTCTGACTCATTCATGCTTCTCAAGGATTATCCAGAACAGAACAACAACCTAGTTCAGGGCCAGCGGGGAATGGACCAGAATGCTGTGAAGTACAAGTTCAAGCACTATGCCACAAGTTTACGGCTCGGGGGGAAAAAAATGCTCAAAAACTTGTAATGGAAACCTGAAAATACTTTGTATTTTTTTTTTTTTTTTTTTTAATCAGTTTGTATGCCACCAGTTATTTGCTAACATGCAGTGTCTACTAACTTAAAAACTCGTACAAAGTAAAAGCTAAATTTCATGAGGGCAAATGGTGGCGACGAAATAACTCGTACAAAGTAAACACTAAATTTCATGTGGGCAAATGGTGGCGACGATAAATAAACGAAAATCAAACGAAGTCCAACAGGATCTTGTGGTGACACTGAGTAATACTCTGTGTCATTTGGCAAACCCCAGTTGTCTGCGCGTGTCATATTCTTCGAAGATTTGACCTGTCTGCTATGACGCATCACTAACCTGTACAGGATAAATATTAATACGCGGTATGTAAATTAACACTCGCCGCAGAAGTAGCAATGGAGAAAATGGCTATAAACAATATATATGTGGAAAAATCTACCCTATTTTTCGCTCCAAATTTCTTAAAAAATTAATTATTTCAAACGAGAAAAATACTTTTCACAAATTCTATTGTTTTACTGCAAATCTCTGAATACAATTTCAAAATATAGACATAAGGGAAACTAAGATTCGTGCAGGGTTTTTCCACAGACTTATTAAGAAGAAGTGTCTGGGCTTATACCGAAAGTATTATCCAAGCCTGTAGGGGGCTGTTTTTTTTTTTTACAAATGACTGGTGCATATAGTTTACATGCTAGCTGACCATAGCTCAATGAATCATACCATGTAGAGTTCATTGAGTAAACGTTATTGTTATTTTGAAATTCGAAGTAACGGGTGCCGTTTTGAAAAGTAGTCCGGTTCTCAGAATGCCCAGTTAGTCTGTATTAGAAAAATGCCACCTAGCGAAAGATAATGGGCGAACCCTGTTGAAAGATGCAGGTACGGAATCTGCCGAGATATAACGAGCGGAGGTTCACTGTACCAGTTTTTTAGCTCACCTGAGCACAAAGTGCTCAAGGTGAGCTTTTGTGATTGTGCTGTGTCCGTCGTGCGTCGTCAACTTTTACCTTGTGTACGCTCTAGAGGCCACATTTTCAGTCCGATCCTCATGAAACTTGGTTAGAATGTTTTTCTTGATGAAATCTCAAACGAGTTAGAAAATGGGTCAGGTCGGGTCAAATCTTGCAAAAACCTTATTTGCAGTCAAATACTCAAGAAAGTTGGTCAGAATGTTTGTCATAATGATATCTTGTATGAGTTTGAAAATGGGTCACGTCGGCTCAAAAACTAGGTCACCAGGTCAAATCTTTAAAATAGATCTAGCTTGTGTAGCTTTAGAATCATCATTTTCTGTCCAGTACTTATGAAAATTAGTCAGAATGTTTGTCTTGATGATCAATATAATGAAATTGAAAATGGGTCACATTGGGTAAAAAACTAGGTCGCCATGTCAAATATTGGGGAAAAAACATTGTGTACACTCTAGAGGCCACATTTACTGTCCAATGCTTATGAAAGGTGGTCAGAATCTATGTTTTGATAATATCTACAATGGGAAAATGGGCTATGTTTGGCTAAAAAGTGGGTCACTGAGAGAAATTCTAGAAAAAGCTTCTGTACAAGCTAGAGGCCAAATTTTCAGTCCAATAACTATGAAAGCTCGGTAGAATGTTTGTCAATATCTCGAAAGAGATTGAAAATGGGTCATGTTTGGTCAAAAGACTCAGGTGAGCGACTTCAGGGCCATCATGGCCGTCTTGTTTTCCCGTACACGAAACAAGAGGGCCATGATGGCCCTGTATCGCTCCACTGGCTTTTTAACCCTTTACCACACAAATCGAAGTGTTAATGACCTTTAAAGAGAAGGCTTTAGAAAACCTTGTGGGAAAAGGACAACATGTTGTCAGCCAGTATTTTCTCCTTTTCCAACAGTGTTTCCAACCCTATCAAAAACAAAAATAATCATTTAAGCTACATTCAATTTATCTTCTGCATTGGCTTTTAACTTGGTCCTGTCAAAAAAATTGTCCTTTCTTAAAGAGTAAAATTAAGGTATCATGCACTTAATTGGCATTGACACAGACATACAGCATAAAAAGTCTGTATGGTAATAAACTTACTTTGAAAACATAACCTCCCCCCTACCCAACAAAAAAAAAACATATCTTTGTAAGTGAAAAGACTGTGTCAGTGAATACAAGCAGGTTTATTCATTGGCATGAAAGGTAAAGTTCTGGAAAGAAAAGTGAATGACAGAAACCTTACTCATGTGAGCATAACTATTAGCATCAAAATAAATCACTATCCCTGAAAACAGAACATGTCCTATCCAAAAAACTTGAATATCAACATCAATCATATATTATTGCAGTTTGATAATCAAGGGAGGTAAATAGTAACAAACTTTATCTCTTATAAACGAGTTATTTCCCTTGATTACTATTTAAATTGAAGTCACTTTATAAGCCCATGCTAAACTTGTGATTGCTGGCATGGGGCCAATTTTGACCCCAGGGCTATAATATGAAGAAATTTCTTAGAGGTCCATTAGATAAAGCTACATGCTAAATTTGGTAGCCCTGGGCCTTATGGTTTCAGACAAGAAGATTTTCAATATTTTTCACTTTTGTTGCCATGGCAACCAGAGTTTTTGAAGGAATCAAATTCTTTCAAGAAATTCTGAAGAGGACCACGGCAGGATCATTTTTGTGAAGTTTCATCAAATTTGGACGGGTAGTTTCAGAGAAGAAGATGTTTGCAATAAAAGTTAACGGACGCACGCACGACGGACACCGGGCCATGACATGAGCCCGCTGGCCTTCGCCAGTGGAGCTAAAAAAGGAATCACTCGGTAGAGTTAAAAGTCAAACATTACTTAAAGGATTTTGGGTTGACATTTAGCGAGATTCTATGCGTAGATCATTAAATAACACTACATTAAAATCTTCATAAGGTATAAAATTTAATTCAATTTCACTGAAAAAAAAATATTTTGTTACATGGTTTAGTAAAACGGAAATCTTCCTCGCACGCATGCGCAGAGACCACGGTTGTTTACCCAGGATGAAAGGTCGAAAACGACACGCTTAGATTAAAGCTTTTTTGTATGAAAAAGAATACTGTATCGATATGAGGTAGAATTACAACAGTAATAATATAGTATATCATTTTCAATATAGTTATTTCCTACGATTCTGCTTCAGATAATGAGATTTAAGGAGTGTTAGATATGAGCGACCTACTTCGACAAGTCGTGAAGCTTAGAGGATGCTCTAATTTTTCGAACCCAGCCGATTCACACAACATTTTTTCACTCCTTTCCACCCAAGGAACTTAAATCCCACGATAATTATGTTCTTTACTTTTCACTAATTGTACCCCAATAAAGCATAATTATGTTATAGAATATTTCAATACTGTTTTTTCCAATCTTATAAGAAATAAAGGCCAGGAACACTATGATTATCTTGGCCCTAAAATAATGTTTTGAAATTTCAGCTTTGCATACCAGTATCATTTTTATCAAGAATAATTCAATTTTTCGCTTTCCATAATATGTTAACACATTACCACTTGCAGGTGACTTAGTTTTTAAGTCTTTAGTGGAACTCTTTGGGAAATACTGTGGCAAAAGGTGAAGAATTTACTGTTTGCCAGATAACAAAATTCAGATCATTCCAAATTTGAAAGCATTTGCAGATGACAAGTCACCAGCATTTTTTCCTTTTCTCCCATTGTTTTCAAAAGTCTTTTTTCTCAGGGTCATTTAAAATCAAAACTGTGTGGTAAAAGGTCAATATATATACAATAGAAACTCATGTAAGAGCAAACACATAAAACTTGGTATAGATTATGTATTATATTATATCTATATTGACAGAGGTATGAAAAGAGAACCAAATACCTAAATCATTTAAACAACACAGAAAAACCATGGCTGGAGTGAACACAAAAAAAATTGAGTCATCCTCCCTCACTACAAACAAAGCATCAGATCTTGCAGAGAAATCTTACTCAAATGACACTTGTGTGAGAAGATCAAGTAGAAAAAGAAAACTGAAGCAGTTCCATGATTTTGAAGTAGACCTGTTTCTTGGAGACAAAGATGACCACACAAATGATGATATGGACCACAGTGAACAAAAAAGCAAAAAGAGGCATAAAAGTAACACAGAAGCACATACAGAAAAAGCTGAAGATAATCTAGAACACTCAAAAAGTAAACAGAACCATAAACAGTCTTCACCCCATTTTCTAGACCATGAAAACAGAGCAAGTGTGATAACCTCTTCTGCAACAGAGCAGAAACCAAAATCTGAACCAGTTTCAACTTTAAAACCAGAATCTAGTCAGAAGAAGAGTATTTCTAAATCAAAAATTATTAAACCTGACGTCTCAAGTGACTTTTCACCTTCTCTTAAGCAATTGAGTAAATCTGGAGGGATATCATATAAATGCTCCTCTCAAGACTGTTCAAAAACTTTTTTATGTCTCAGAAAACTGGATGTGCATAAAAAGACAGCACACAGGGAAAATATACGCCACATTTGTACAGAGTGTGGAAAAAATTTTGGGACTTTTTTCATGTTTCGTACACATATTCGGATGGAACACAGTGAACTTCAGTCATTGATGCTGACTTTAAGAAATACAGAAGTTGAAATCAAAGATGAGAACAATGTGGGAGGTAGAAAGATAATGGTGTGTACAAAATGTGGATATCGGTATGGAGAGAGAGAAAACCCAGATCATGAGTGTGAGCCAGAAGAACTGCGCTACTATTGTCCATGTTGTGATTATCACACTATCCTTGATACACAGATGCAGAATCATTTATCAGGTACAAAAAGTTACCTCACTCATGACTTGCTTGATTTGTATGGAAAAGGTTGAGAGATAAGGGGCTCATAACCAGCAGTGTCTCCTTTTCTCTAATGTTTTCAAAAGCTGTTGATTTCCAGGGTGTAATTAGTTGAAATCTTGTTCTCTTACTCAATTCAAATATCAATTCCCTTGTTTTTATTCACAAACCATATTAACCCTTTACTACACAATCCCAAGTTCTAACAACCCTGAGAAAGAAGCCTTTTTGAAAACATTGTGGGAAAAGGAGAAAATGCTGGAGAATTTGCATCAGTAAAGTCATATTTAATTTGTCGTCTGCAAATGCTTTCAATTTGGACTAATCTTAAGAGTTCGTTATTTGGTAAAGAGTTAATTAAATTTTGTTTGTCAGCTGTTTAACAAAGTCTGAAGACAAAATTTTAGACTTTTTAACGTTGAAAGCTTTTGCAGACAGCAAAATGAAATGTGGCTTAAATGGATGTATGTGTTTCTAAAGGTTAGAATACATTGTGGGAAAAGGAAAAAAAGCTGGTAACCAGCATTTTCTCTTTTTCCCACAATGTACCCAAAAACTTACTTTCAAAGGTTTTTTGAAAGTTAGGATTGTGTGGAAAAGAATTAAGCAATAAACTTGGAATTGCGACTGAATGGACTCTTTTAGACTGTGTAGACCAAGATCACACTGCACAATGTCTGATACAGTGAGATTTGTCTGGCTTGAAGAAGATTAAAATCAAATTATTTTGGTTTAGACTATTGGCTAAATATGTTCATTTAATTTATTTAGAAGTTTAACCCTTTGCTAAACAACCCCATGTTTTTACGCTGGAGAAAGAAAGTGTTTCCAAACGTGAGAACTTTGCTCGTTAACAGTAAATTGTCCTTTCCCCACAGTGTTTTCTACCTTGTCAAAGACAAATTCCATCATGTGAGGGACATTCGAGTTGTTTTCTGCAATTGCCTTGAAATATATGTCTAAAATTTGGTCTTCAGGTAAAGAGTTAGCCCTTTACTAAACAATCAAAGGTTTCAACAAGCCTGGGGAACAAAATAACTTTTTTCTACAATATTCTACGGTACTTTATTTTCTCTGATAGAAAAGACGAATCCAATCATTTGAACCATGCTTGATATCTCCTCTGCGAATGCTTTCAATTTGGACTTGTCTAAAATTTTGGGTTTTTTGTAAAGAGTTAAAATATATACTGGAATACAAAATATAGAAACTTGTTGCTTTCTGCAACAATTTCAAAATGGACAACTCGGAAAAAGTCCTTGCTAAACATGAATTCAGCTTGCCTTTCATACATAAATACATGGTGAACACTTTGGCATAAGGAGCTATTACTCCTTTTGCCTCAATGATTGAATACTACTGTATATTTCAGAGAACCACAGAGGGGAATTTCACGAGATAAAAGATGTAGATAGGTATGCAGATCTGAGATCCTCAGCGAAGGAGCCTGGATGGAGTGTCAACCAAAATTCAACAACGTGTGAAATCTGTAACCTTCAGTTTATGAAATATGAAGAATTGAAACAACACATGAATGTAAAACATGGTAAGTGACTCAACTACACGTAAACTACACAGGCACTTGTTTCTAGACAAACTTCATGGATTGTCCTTTGTAGCCTAATATACTTGTATAAGACATCATGGATATTTTGTTGTAGAGGGCAAGATTTTCAGAAAAAAAAAAAACAAGTGCCAGTGGCATATTAGCTAGTTGTCATGAAGTTAGAGAGGTTGTCTGGAGAGCAAGTGTGCATTAGTTCAAATCTGTTTGCTGGATGTTGTAATAAATGCCATTTCCAACTTTAAAATTTTACCTCAATTACGCCATTCTACCTATCAATGTAGGGGTCCTGATTGGCTCAGTGGTGAGGCATAGGACTCGTAACCTGGAGGCCTCGGGTTCGAGCCTTACTGGAAGCTCTGTCTTTTTCCTAGGAGTGTCCTTGGGCAAGACATTTTAGAGCCCTAGCCTAGTACTGATGAAATCCAGGACATACATGAATATTTGAGCTGTTGCCATGATATAACTGAAATAATGTTAAAAGTGGCCTAAAACACCAATCAATCAATCATCAACTTCTCATGTGTTCCTAGAGTTCCTTTTACCTGCACCCAAACAATCCTCAAAAAGAGGGCTTTTGAAAATAATGTAGGAAAAGGAGACTGCATTTTATTTGTGCCCTGTCAGTTATGTCAATATCAATAGGAAACCAGCATTTTCTCCTTCTTCTCAGTGTTTTCTACTCCTTCATAGACAAATTACATCATTCCAACAATATTTCATTGGTTACTTGCAGATGCTTTCAGTATGGAAATTCTTAACCTTTTACCACACTATCTGAATTTTTAATGACCTTGAGAAAGAAGCCTTTTGAAAATATTGTGGGAAAAGGAGAAAATGCTGGTAACCAGCATTTTCTCCTTTTCCCACAATGTTTTCTACCCTTCCCAAAAAACAAATTTCAGTTTTTCAGTCACATATATTTTGTCATCTGTAAATGCTTTCAATTTGGACCAGTCTAAAATTTTGTCGTTTGGTAAAGAGTTGAATTGTATCATCTGGTAACAAGTTCAAGGAAGGTCTTTGATTTATTTATGACTTGTAAATTATGAGCATACCAATCATGAAAAAATGATAATGATAAGCTATTTATTTGATAAATACAAAATATTTCAGCCAAACACCCATTTGCTTGTGGAGTATGTAAGATTTGTTATGGAAGGAAAACGGCTTTGAAGAAACATATGATGTCACATAGAAAGTCAGACCTGACTTGTTCTGTATGTAAGAAAGAGTTCTATGAGAAGTCAAGACTCGCAGCCCACATGTTGACACACACAGGAGAGAGGCCTCATCAGTGTGAAGTTTGTGGAAATAGGTATGTGTTAATTTGATGCACCCACTAATCCAATCTTCACAGGGTAGAATCTTTGTTATCTTACATTCTTTACCAAAAAGCAAGATTTTAGTTTCTTCAAAATTCTTGCATTTGCAGAAGAGAAATCAGATGTGGCTCAAATGATGGAATTTGTCTTTCGTAGGATAAAAAACATTGGGAGAATAGGAGAAAATGCTACACTGTGTGTGGTAAAGAGTTAATATCGTCACAACATTTTCATATAATCATGTATTAACCCTTTACTACACGACAAAGCTTTGGACCAGACCAGACTTAAAGCATTTGAAGTCAACAATTTAAATATGCGTCAAATGATGATTTCTGTCTTTGATAAGGTAGAGAACATTGTGGAAAAAGGAGAAAATGCTGGTTACCAGCATTTTCTCCTTTTCCCACAATGTTTTCAAAAGCCTTCCATCCCAGAGTCGTGAAAACCAGGGATTGTTTGATAAAGGGTTAACTCTTGCTGAAACAACAAAATTTAAAACTCATTCGAATTCAAAGAATTTGCGGATGACAAAATAAATATGACTCTAAGTATAAAATCTGTTTTTGATCGAGTAGAAAACATTGTGGGAAACAGAGTAATACTGGTTATCAGCTTTTTCACCTTTTCCCACTATGCTTTCAAAAGCCCTTTTCCCGAGGATGTTTAAAACTCGGGATCGTTTGATAATGGCTCAACTCTTTACATCAAAATAAAATGAGCCATGCTCTGGCAAAAGGTGGCTTAATGCATCTGCGAAAAGTATCAACCCACGTCAGCCTGCGCATTCCGCGCAGGCTGACCTGGGCTGAAGCTTTTCGCTATTGGTCAATTTTCTGTATGTCCAAGAATCATTCTTCCTAATGATTCAATCGGTCAATGAAAGAAATGCATTTTATGCATCCATAATTAGGCGATGACTCGCTTGGTATAATGGATCACGGAGACGCATTAAGCCCCCTTTTGCCAGAGCATGGCCCAAATGCATTTGCAGACAAAAAGTGAACCTTTTACCACAAAGTCTGGAATTTTAATGACCTTAAGGAAGAAAGCCTTTGAAAGTATTGTTTGTGGATGAGAAAATGCTGGTAATCAGTATTTTCTCTTTTTCCCACAATGTTTCTAACATTTCAAAGACAAATCTCTCAATTTTGGCCACATCTACTTTGTCTACTGCAAATGTTAGCAATATCAACAAGTCTGAAATTCTGTTGGTTAGAAACTAGCTAAATTATTCTTTGAAAAGGGTGTACACATTGTGGGAAAAGAAAAAATGCCGATAACAAGCAATTTATATTTTTCAGTGTTTTGAAAAGCATTTTTTCCTCAGAATTGTGCATTATCTTCTTTTACCATGATGTTTTCAAAAACCTTCCTCCTCATGTTTGTAAGAGCGTGTTATTGTTTGATAAAGAATTTAACATTATGGCACAAGTTTTTTTGTATATCAGTAATTCCGCTTTTCTTTCCTTTTCAGATACTGTGATGAGAAGGCAGTTAGGAAACATATTGTAATAAAACACCCTGACTATTTAAATTCTAAAGATCCAACTAGCAATAGGAAAAAAGTGTTCAAGAACAGAACACTGACCCCTTCAGTGTGCCATCTGTGCGGGAAATCTTTTACCTCAATCACTCTCCTAAATAAACATTTAAAAACACACAACAAATCCGAAGTATTCAAATGTCCTCACTGTGATATGGCCTTCAATGAAATATCAGCTCTAAAACAGCACAAGCTTTCACATCAAGCTCTTGACTTTTCACAGACAGGGGGCATAAAAACAATTTCTAATCAAGCATTGCAAGAAGTCTTCAAAGAGATCCGAATACATGAGGAAGGACATCCTTCAGGCTTGCCCTTTAAATGTGGCATTTGTGAAAAACGTTTCAGTAAGCTGAAGTGTGTGCACAGACATATTCGTGTAATACACATGAAAGAGGAGGATAAAAGTTTTGTGTGTGATATCTGTAAACGTGGATTTACGCTTGGTGCTGCATTACGCACACATATGAGACTACATACCAAAGCTAAACCTTACAGATGTCGACTTTGCCACAAACAGTTTAGACAGCTTGGCCACATTAAAGACCACTTACTTCATCACGGAAAGCCACACCTGGAATGTGCTATTTGTAAAAGAATGTTCAAAAGTCGAGGCAGTCTGAGACGTCACGTAAGAGTACATTGTAAAGTCCTACCTTTTGTTTGTCCAGCTGGAGATTGTTCATTAGCGTTTCAAAGCCTCTTTCTATTTCTAGAGCATCTTTCAACTTGCAAAGATTTTGCAGATGCTGAAGAGATCCTGGAATGCAACTTTTGTCATCAAAACTTCAACAAAAGCACGATCACAGGTCATTATCATGAACATGAAAAAGATGTGAAGTTTACTTGTGAAACCTGTTGTACTCACTTTGACAGCTACCCGAGTTTGTATTTCCATAAAGAGCAGAAAAAGCATTTCCTGGAATCAGAGTATGAAGCTCCTGGTAACAAAAATGTTGTGAACAGAATGAATTTGCAGGACTATGCTACAGGTATGGATGCAAAGGATCTTTTGTCACAGTATGATTACATAAAAGAGGAGGAGGATGCGGAACTAGCAGCTTATACTATTATTGAGGAAGAAAAAATCAGAAATCCTGAGCAAGAAAACACAGTTGATGATATTGGTGTGAATACTGATGGGGATCTCATGCTTATAGCAGAGCAACTTACATATATGGCATCTGGTTTCCCATACAGGGAGGTCATTGTTCAATCTGCAGAGAATGAAGAAGATGGAACTGTGACAGAAATCACTATTCAAGATTTGGATATAGTGCAAGAAACAGTACAAGCTGATGTTCAAAAAGAAGAACAAGTAATTTATGGACAGATGGTAGAAGCTTGTATTGAAGCAGTAAATGAACAAAGCATTGCCAAAGAGGAGCCTGAAAAAGTCTGTGTCAAAGTGGAGCCTAAAGAGGTCCAAGAGGAGACTGAACAAAAACCTGAAAACAGTCCTTCTGAGCTCATGCTCAAAAACAATGAAGCGGAAGTTTTTGAAAAGAAGGATAAAGAAAATGTTACTGTTGATGAATCAAAAGTCAATAAGGATTGTAAAGTAAATTATGCTGCTACAAACACCATAAAGGTTGAAGATAAGATAAATGACACTAGAAACAGAATTGATAATGAGCCAAAAGAACAAAAAGCATGCCCTCATTGTCAGTATACATTTCCTGATGAGGGTTCTTTTGATAAACATGTTTGTGAAGAGGCTGATTTTGAGATCAAACTAGATACAGACTCTGATTATGAAGTCAAGAAAAGGACAAAAGTGAGGAAGAGAAAACGAAACATTGGGATTAAAAAATCATCCATGGTATCAGATATCAATTCAAGTGACATTTCTTCAATGTTGAAAGAGTTATACAAACAGAGAGCAGTTATATATAATTGCACTACAAAAACATGTTCAAGAAGATTTCATAGCATTAACAAAATCATGCATCATAAAAAACTTGTACATAAGGAAATTCTAAAGTATTTATGCAGCCAATGTGAAAAGTTATTTGGAAGTTTCTATGTGTTTAAATCACATATTAGAATGGAACACAGTGATCTAGACAAAGTATCTTTCTATTTGAAAAATACAAACATTTTAATTAAAGGAAAAGCTAAGACTGTGGGTGGAGAGATTGTAGTATGTACAAAGTGTGGTTATAGATATGGTGGCCTTGAGGATTCAAGGCACGAGTGTGAGCCGACACAGCTGCGCTATTACTGTCCTTGCTTTCACTACCATTCTGATGATATAAGTCAGATTTCAAAGCACATATCAGGTAAGTATTCACCTGTATTCCTACATCCCCGTGTCTCATATCTAATCAGGTGATAACAATCTCATTGTCAGAAAGACGAAAATAAACCGTATAGTATTTTATGAGATTGATTTATTTCCCCATCTAGCTGTAACTGGGTTTAACTCTTTACCACACAATCCTGACTTTTAACGACCCTAAGAAAAAAGCCTTTTGAAAGCATTGTGGGAAAAGGAGAAAATGCTGGTAACCAGCATTTTCTCCTTTTCCCACAATGTTTTCTACCCTTTCCAAGACAAATTTCAATTTTTGAGTCACAATTATTTTGTCGTCTGCAAAATGCTCTAAATTTGGACTAGTCTAAAACTTTGTCATTTGGTAAAGAGTTAAGCCTTGCTCATGTTATTTTGAATGATGAAAAGACTTAACCTATTCCCTTTTAACCCTTTAGTAAATAATCCTATGTATAAACAACCCTGTGGAAAAACACTTTTGAAAAAATGGTTGAACATGTAGAAAATACTGGTAACCTTCATTATATCAGCCATATTTAATATGTTGCCTGCAAATATTTTTCGAATTTGACCAGTCTAAATTTTTTGTGTGTGTTGTAAAGAGTCAACAGCCTAAACTCTATATCAAAGGACAAAAATTAGGAGTCATCCAAATTAAAAGCATTTGCAGACAACAATCTAATTATGGCTGGAATTATGCTTTTTGGCTGTGAAAGTGTAGAAAACATCTTGGGAAAGGGAGAAAAAGCTAAGTAGTTACCAGCATTTGCTCCTTCTCCCACTATGTTTTCAAAAGTTTGACTTTTCAAGATGGTTAAAACTCAGGGTTTTGTGATAAAGGGTTAAGTTGATATTACTGGTGTTGAGCTGGTCTATAACTAGGCTGTACAGTAATGGGTGAAGAAACTGAGGCAAAGTTTGTTTTGGTTAACCCTTTACCACACAATGACGACTTTTAATGACCATGAGGAAAAAGCCTTTTGAAAACATTGTTGGAAAAGGAGAAAATGCTGGTAACCAGCATTTTCTCCTTTTCCCACAAAAATTTCTACCCTATCAAAGAAAAATTGTGTCATTTGAGCCAATATGAAAATGTTGTCTGCAAATGCTTTCAATTTGGACAGGTCTAAAATTTTGCAGTGTGGTAAGGGTTAATAAATAAATTGAGGTTTTAACACCTTTACCACATAATCCCAAGTTTTAGCGACCCTGAGGAAGAATGCTTTGAAAACATTGTGGGAAAAGGAGAAAATGCTGGTAACCAGCATTTGCTCTCTCTTCCACAATGTTTTCTGCCCGTGTCCCAAAATAAATATAACTTTTTTAGCCACATTTACTTAGTTCTCTGCCAATGTTCCCAGTTTCGACATGTCTAAAATTTCATCTTTTCAATTTGTCACAGACTTCACCATCTATTTGTACATCGGTATCCAAACATTAACCGGTTGGTTGCTAAACAAGTGAAATTAATGTACATTTTTTGTAGGAGGTAAGAACCCAAATTAACGACGTATATTACAAATTTTTCTTACGGACAGATTTTCTTAAAACTTTGCACATACAAAACTCATGATGTCTCAAGGAGATTACAGTAAAAAAAGACAAGGGTCACCTTGCTCGTTTCTGAGAAATTTGCCTTTGAAAAAGGTATATACAGTTCCAAACTTCAGCTTATATTGGATTTAAAGCGTCTTTATTTAATAGTCAGTTAAACAGGAAAATTAAAGGAAAAATATACAAATATACATCATTTTAATGAAAATTCATATATTTTTGCACAAAAAATATACAAAAGCCTCGTTTTGAGCATGGTAAATGTACAGATGTGCATGTTATATATGGATCATTGAGTTAAAAAGGGAGATAATTTGACAAAATTAAGGTTTAATCTTAAATAAATACATACTTTCTAAAGGACAGATTTTTCTTAAAATTTCCACACTTACAGTATTCATAATTCTAAACAATAAGAAAAAATAAAAATGGCTGTGCTTATTTTGTCAGAAAACAAGGGTTAAGGGTACTGTGGAAGTTATTTTTTCAAGGAAAAAAATAGGATAAAAGCTCAGCAGACATAGTGGGAAAAGGAGAAATTGCTCAATAGGAGCGATTTCTCCTTTTCCTACAATAATTTTCAAAGTGGAAGCATCTATACTTCCACAGCTTTAAATTTCCTGCCTTTGTTTCCTTGTTTGGTGTGTAACGCTGTGTCAGGAGCATTTTGATTATTTCAGGGTGACAGTTCAAAGATCCATTTTTTTCTCTTCATCACTACTACCCGAAGAGAGTGCTACTTGTTGCAGTGCACCAATAGTATTACCATTATGTGCAAAAAATACATAGGTGCACTTTTGATTCAATATCCACAACAAAAATACATGCGCAGAAGGATGCGCGCGGACATTTGTCATATACGTTGTTAACTCTATTTTAAAGACAAACTTCTCAAGACTTACCCACATCAAAACAATTGGCAGACAAGAAATTAAATACTAGTATGTCACAAAATCAAGGATTTGTATTTGTCCTTTACTGTCAGAAAAACACAAAGATGAGTTCAAAGAGCTTGACATCAAGGACAGATATGCCTGTTTACGGTCTGTGAACAGAGAGCCAGGATCGCTTATCAGTGAGAGAGCAAAGACATGCGATGTCTGTGACATCACCTTTGATACAAATGATGAATTGATTCAACATCTCAACTCAAAACATGGTAGGTCGACAAAATTTGGTTGAAGCCTAGTATGTTTTAAGCCCTACTTAACTATAAAATCCGGAGTTTTAATGACCCTGGAAAAGATGGCTTTTGAAAACATTGTGGGAAAAGGAGAAAATGCTGGTAACCAGCATTTTCCCCTTTTCCTACAATGTTTACTACTTGTGTTAGTTCTATCACAGATACTTTAAAATTTGTAAAACAATTGAATCGTCGTCTGCAAATTCCTTTAGTATGGACCAGTCAAATATTTTGCCATATAATAAAGGGTTAAAAAATGACCACAGGGCATAATCTTCAAATTTTTACACCAGATTTTGATAATTAAGACAGAAAAAGGTTCTAACAAACAGGAATTGTCATGATCTTGTATAAAGGAATTGGAATTTTATCAACCAGTGAAGCAACAGAATAAACCTAACATACATTTTTCGGCTATGAATCGGACCTTATTGGTAGCAGTTTTTGGGTTCCTTTTGTCCAGATTGTCTCAGTAAAGCAGACAGTGTAGATCAAAGATCAGAGTGCATATTTTTTTCAGTCTGATCTTGACCTACACTGGCTAAAATTGCAACTAGAGTTGTTAAAGGGTTAAGAATATGGAACTTGGTTGTAAGGCATTCAGTAACAAACAGAAATTAGCTACATTATGTTTATACCCAAAAGACTTTATGTTTAGTTCGTAGATAGTTTTCTTGGTCACTCATGAAGTGTGAGTGCAGCAGGCACAACTTATGATGACCTTGCAAAGGCTGTATATCTAAGATCAGACAGCTAGTTCTGGGCAGTCTTATCTTGCAACTATACCATTAATTATTTTGTGAATTTTTGAAACCCATGCAGCCATGAAACCCTATTATTAAGAGAGCTTTCGTTTCATATGTTGCTTATAAGGCTAACTCTACCAGACAGCCAGACCCTGGTTGCACAGTAGGTAGCATGCAGAACTTGAAACTAAGGGATGGCTGTTTGAATCTGGAGCTTTGCCAACTTCTTTCCGAGCAATGATGTTAGTTATTGCCACAGGCATCGTTCCTCTCTCACTGCTGATTGTTGTTTCAGTGATGGTCACTGTATACATTGATATACAGGCATGTAGAAAAACAACAGAACTACAGATTACAGATATTGTGCAGACTGTTTGCAAACTCAAGACACTCTATATTTGTTGGTATATTTGTGATAACGTACTCAAACAGAAAAGTTTACGAATTTCTCAAATTCGCGAAATCGCTAAAATTTCTACGTCACAAAAAATTCCAAAGAAGGCTTTTTATATTTCAGCCAAACACCCTTTTGCGTGTGGATTATGCAAGACATGTTATGGAAGAAAGAGTGCCCTGTTCAAACATTTGAGCTCCCATAAGAAATCTGATGTCAAGTGTTCAGTTTGTCGGAAAGAATTCCAAGAACAGGCAAGGTTGGACGTACATATGCTGACCCATACTGGGCAAAGGCCTTTTCAGTGTGAAGTTTGTGGTAACAGGTATGTATTTAATTCATGTGTAGTTTTTTTTTACTACTATTATGTAAATCGTAACATTATGAAACAATTTGTGGCCAAGGACTTTAAAAAGGTCTTTTTAAGATATTGGTGATAAGCGTGAAGTAAACCTCGGAACACAGAATAAACCCAACCAACATTTTCAGTCAAAAATTAAAACCCAATAATGTGCAGTTGATGAAATTTTTCATTTAACAATTAGCTGCTTTTGAAATCATCATAAAAGGAGAATTACTGGTACAGTAATTACTAATTTCTCTTTCAAATACATAGAGGATATTTGTTTTTTACGGTGAAAGATCGATATTTATTTTATGTTGTAGATACCTAGATGAGAAAACAGTTAGAAAGCACATGAGAATGAAACATTTCGATCACTTCAAGGCCAGCTATCCTGCATTTAGTAACAGTGTCAAAACAAAAAAAGTGAGTGCTAGAGTGCCAACCATTTGTCATGTATGTGGTAAAACTTTCCCATCCGAGCTGAGGTTAAAAAGGCATATGCGGGATCATAAGAGAGAGGATCTTTATAAATGTCCGCATTGTGACTTGACATTTGATGAAGTTGCAGCTTTCAAAAAACATAAGGGCAGCCATCAGATGCTCAACTTGTCTAGAGAGGAGAATGATAAAGGACTGTCACATGCCAAAATGCAGGAACTTTTTAAAGGGGTGGAGGTTTTTGATGAGAAACATCCGTCTGGCTTGCTATACAAATGTGGAATATGTGAGAAAAGATTTGGTAAATTGAAATCTGTACATCGGCATGTGCGTCTGATACACATGAAAGAGGAAGATAAGACTTTTGTGTGTCATATATGTAAGCGTGGGTTTACACTTAGTGCTGCTTTACGTACACATATGCGGCTTCATGCCAATTCGAAACCATATAAGTGCAGACTTTGTAATAAGAAGTTCAGACAAGTGGGACATATTAAGGACCATCTTCTTCATCATGGTAGGGCACATTTGAAATGTACTCTGTGTAATAAAATGTTTAAAAGTAAGGGAAATTTACACAGACATATGAAAATACATTGCAAAACATTTCCCTTTCAGTGTCCTAAACCAGACTGTAAAGCTGGTTTTTTCAGCCTTTTTCCGTTTTTGACACACTGCTTCGAGTGTTTGGATTCTGTTGATGTGAAATCTAAGTTAGAGTGTAACATTTGTAAACAGTCTTTCCTCACTTCAGATATTATCTCCCACTATCATACTCATGAAAATGATGCTAAATTTTCCTGTGAAATGTGTGGAATGACATTTAATAATTATCAACGATTATTTTACCACAAAGAAAAGAGTAGCCATTTTCTTGCGTCAGAGTTTGTGGCACCTAGAAATAATAGAAATACTATTGCTGAAGAGGATGACAAACTCAACGAAAGTCAAGCTTTTAGTGTAGATGATTTATTGAATCAGTATGACTATATAGAAGAAGAAGACTGTAGTTTTGCAAGCAAAGAAAAATCAGGAAAGATTGAACAAAATACAGATGTAGATCTAGGTCCAAAGGTAGAAGATGTAATTGCTCATGAACTTAATGGAGGTGAGATCATTCTCACAGCAGAGCAACTGGCAGAGATTACATCTGGTGTTGCTCATGGTGAAGTGGTTGTCCAAGGGACGCAGGCAGATGAGATCAGTGAAATCACAGAGATAGCAGAGATTGCCATTGCAGAGGGTGCTCAAGGGGAGGGAGATGTGATCTACACCGAGATGGACCATGCACAGGAGGTGTTATTTACTGCAGACGGAACTCTTCCTGGAAACACTAAGGTTTATTCCATCACTAAACCAGATGGAAATGAGGAAGTGACTTATTACATATTAACTCTAGATGCTCCACAAACTTCTTGAGTAACTTAGTACCTCTTTTACCGTGAAATCAGCTTTTGAAAAAATTGTGGTAAAGTGGGAAATTGCTCACTTAACTCTTCACTACGTGACTCAATTTTTGACTTATCCAAGTTCAAAGCATTTGTAGAGGACATATCAAATATGGTTCAAATTATGAAATTTGTCTCAGAAAAAGGTAGGAAACATTGTGGGAAAAGGAGAAAAATCCTGAATACCAGCATTTTCTCCTTTGCGCACAAAGTTTTCAAAAGCCTTCTTCCTTAAGGTCCCAAAAACTCTGGATTGTGTGGTAAAGTGATAGAGCAATTTCTCTTAACTCTTTACCAAACAACAAAATTTTAGACCTGTCCAAATTGAAAGCATTTGCAGACGACAAAATAAATGTGACTGAAAAATTTAAATTTGTTATGGAAAGAGTAGAAAACATTGTGGGAAAAGGAGAAAATGCTGGTTACCAGCATTTTCTCCTTTTCCCACTATGTTTTCAAAAGGCTTCTTTCTCAACGTTGTTAAAAGTCAGGATCGTGTGGTAAAGAGTTAAACCCCGAGGTTTTCACGAACATTCATA
Organism: Hippopus hippopus; assembly: GCA_946811185.2. Taxonomy (NCBI): domain Eukaryota; kingdom Metazoa; phylum Mollusca; class Bivalvia; order Cardiida; family Cardiidae; genus Hippopus; species Hippopus hippopus. Next base: position 47,074,993 of record OX328106.1, on the reverse strand, counting down.
TAAAGTATCTTAATTCCAGTTGATAACTCGTAGATTATAACTTTCAGCATGTTTTCAAAGTCATCTGCTGCCTATCTGTTTAAGGAGATGATGAGAGAGCCCTCATTCCTTTGTTAACCCTTTACCACACAATAAAACTTCAGACTTGTCCAAATTCAAAGCATTTGCAGACGGACAAATAAACGTGACTTAAAGACAGAAATTAATCATCAGAAAGGTTAGAGAACATTGTGGGAAAAGAAGAAATTGCTGGTTACTAGCATTTTCTCTTTTTCCCCACATGTTTTCACAAGGGTTCTTCCTCAGAGTTGTTAAAACTCGGGTTTGTGTGGTAAAGGGTTAAAGGGTACCATGTTAAAGTGACCTGCGGTCAAAGGCTGTTGAAAATATTGTAGGAAAAGGAGAGAATGCTGGATACTGTAATACTAAAACAAGGGAATTTGGAGTAAAAATTGGTTCTACCAGTTAACCCTTTACCAAACGACAAGATTTTAGAATGGTCCAAATTGAAAGCATTTGCAGACGTCAAAATTAATGTGACTGAAAAATTGAAATTTTCTCCTTTTCCCACAATGTTTTCAAAAGGCTTCTTTTTCAGGGTCGTTAAAAGTCGGGATTGTGTGGTAATGGGTTAAGACTGGTACCTACAACCATCCTCATTAACAGGTAATTCTTTACCATACAGCAAAAAGTTGGAGTCATTCAAAATGATTGCATGTACAGAAGACAATTTGAATACGGCTGAAATAATGGGATTTGTTTCTTACAGGGTAGAAATATTGCAGGAAAAGTGTTGTGTAAAAAAAAAATCATAGCTTTTCAACAGTGTAACAAAAAATGTGGGAGAAAGGAGTACATGTAATCGCTTGTTTTAGGTAGTTTCTACCTTTTCAAAAATGTTTCAAAAAATGTCAAATGCAGTTGTGAAATGTGAAATTGTCAATTACATGTACATGTAATGGATTAACGGTTTACCACAGAAGTCCGAGTTTAGTGACCCTGAATACCATAAGAAGCCTTTTGAAAATATTGTGGAAAAAGGAGAAAATGCTGGTAACCAGCATTTTCTTCTTTTTCCACAATATTTTCTACCCTTTCGAAAACAAGCCTCACGTGTCAGCCATGTTTAGTTTTTCCTCTACAAATGCTTTCATTATGGACTAGTCGAAAATTTTGATGTGAGATGAAGGGTTAAAAAAATGAATAAGTATTTGCTGTTTTGCTGAAAGAGAAATGCAGTAAGTACAACGGCACACTACTGTAGTTGTCATTTTCTCATTTTATCACATTAACAAATGATCTGGTTTTACAATCCTAAAGTATGTTTTTGAGAACATTGTGAAACAAGGATCTTTTGAAAACATAAAAAGCGATATAGAATTTTCATACTTTTCTTATCAACTCCTTACCAATGGACATACTACTCACAATTTGATAGGGATCACTTAGATATTTAAATATGTGTATATGTTGCAAATATGCAGTTATGAATGATAAACATCCATTTCCAAAAGTAGTATATTTCATCAGTGAAGTAATGTATCATATTGAAAAATCATACCTGACAGTTACAGGTCACAAATATTGTCTGTTGACTTTAATGTTGTAATCCCTAGCAAATTTTGAGTAGTATATTTTACACCTATCCACATTGACAGCGTTGCAGACAACATAATTATTTTGGTTTATATGATACAGTTTTTCTGTAAAAGACTACAAAACATTGTAGAAAAAGTAGGAAATGCTGGATACCAGCATTTTCTCCTTTTCCCACAATGTTTTCAAAAGCCCTCTTCCTCAGGGTCGGTAAAACAAAGGATTTTTTTTTTTTTGAAAAGTTGTAAGAATCTTTTACTATTTAATCACATGTTTTGTTGACCCTTGTGCAGAAAGCTGTCAAAAATATTGTGAGAAAAGGAGAAAATGCTAGTTACCTGGATTTGCTCTTTTTCCTATAATGTTTGCTATACAAAACAAGATAAATCCCATCGTTTGTTTGATGTTGATCTACCTTGCTAATGACAGTAACCATAGTTGTGCATTGTGGTTTCACCCTTTACCAAACAATCCCATGTTTTCATGAACCTGAGGGAGAGGCCTTTTGAAAACACTGTAGGAAAAAGAGAAATTGTGGTAACCAGTCAACTACCCTGTCAGTTCATTTGTTGTCTGCAAATGCTTTCAACTTAGAATGGTTTAATATTTGTGCTTGGGAAAGGGTTAATCCTTTACCAGAATACTGATGACAAAATTTTAGGCCAAGTTTCTAATTGAAACCTTTGTCAGATGACAAATGAATGTAACTCACATGACGGTCTCTGATAGGGTAGAAATATGCAGGTTACCACCATTTTCTCGTTTTCCCACAATGTTTTCTTCAGTTTTTTTTACAAAAGGGGAAGTGTTAAAACTTGGGATTTTGTTGTAAAGGGTTAACTCTTTACCAGATGACAACTTTGGCTACCTGTATTATCAGTGAAGAACAGACAAAACTGAAAGTGTGCTGTACAGTATTTGTAGTGTCTGGTATTATGTGTGGTATAGGAACCAAATAGTCTTAAGGCTACAATCCAACAGAGTTTTAGACTCATCAAGCCAACCCTGGTAGCTCAGTCGGTAGTGTACAGGACTTGAGAACAGGAGGTCGCTGGTTCAATCCCCTGCTCAGCCAATTTCTTTTCGGATGATGATAGTCATTGCTACAGGATTTATTCCTCTCTCACCGCTGACCATTGTTTCGATGATGGTAATGCCAGAAAGTAGTCAGTGGCTTGGAAAGAATATTCTGCGGAAAACTGGTAAAAGAAACTGCAGGAAAGCATGGACAGGTGCACTGGCCACAGTGATATAACAGAAATAATGTCAAACACGGTATTGACCCTTTACCACACGGCAAAATTTAAGACCTATCCAAATTGAAAGCATTTGCAGACGACAATTTCATAGTGGCTCAAATGACGCAACTTTTCTTTGATAGGGTAGTAAATTTGTTTTTGAAAAGGTAGAAAACATTGTAGGAAAAGGAGAAAATGCTGGTTACCAGCATTTTCTCCTTTTCCCACAATGTTTTCAAAAGGCCTCTTTTTTAGGGGTGTCAAAAGGCGTCATTGTGTGGTAAAGGGTTAAAGACCATACAAGCAATCAATCAATTTAAACTCATCCAAATGAACAGCATCTGCAGAGGACAAATTCATTGTGGCTCAAATGATGAGATTCGTCTCTAAAAGAGAAACAAAAGGGCCATTGGCCCTTAAGTGCTGACCCGAGTAAAAGCATCTATGGTTGATAAAGCTGAAGAGATCCTGGTTTTAATGATGTAAAACACATGAGTGTAAGTAACCTACTTTTTGACCTGACATGACCCATTTTCGTACTTGTCTGAGATATCATCAAGACAAACACTCTGACCTAGTTTCATGAGTATCTGGCTGAAAATAAGGTCTGTATGATGTAAACAAGGTTTTTCTAAGATTAGGCTTAGTGACCTACTTTTTGACCCGACATGACCCAATTTCAAACTTGTCCAAGATGTCATCAAGACAAATATCCTAACCATGTTTCATGAGTATCAGGCTGAAAATGTGGCATCTAGAGTGCACACAAGGTTTTTATGATATTTAGCCAAGTGACCTACTTTTAAACCTGGCATGACCCAATTTCAAACTTGTCCAATATTCCATCAAGACAAACATTTTGATCTAGTGTCATGAGTATCAGGCTGAAAATGTGGCCTCTAGAGTGCACACAAGGTTTTTATGATATTTAGCCAAGTGACCTACTTTTAAACCTGGCATGACCCAATTTCAAACTTGTCCAAGATTCCATCAAGACAAACATTTTGACCAGGTTTCATGAGTATCAGGCTGAAAATGTGGCCTCTGTAGTGCACAAGTTTTTCTGAGATTTATCCCAGTCACCTACTTTTTGACCTGGCATGACCCAATTTCGAACTTGTCTGAGATTTTATCAAGACAAACATTCTGACCAAGTTTCATGAGTATCTGATTGAAAATGTGGCCTCCAGAGTGCACACAAAATATATGTTGACGACGGACACAGCTCGATCACAAAAGCTCACCTTGAACACTTCATGCACAGGTGAGCTAAAAAACATAGTGGCAATAAGAGCAAATACTCATTATCAGCATTTTCTCCTTTTTACACCATTTTTTACAAAGAGTTGTTAAAATATTTGATTGTTTGGCACAGGGTTTAAAAGTGCACTCTTCAGATTTCAAAATCAAGCTCAACTTAAGGCCGAGTAGCGGCTGAAAGTAAACAGTGCCCGTGTTAAAATGCATTTAAAATCTAAATTATATTATTTAACATATGGAAATTATTGTGAAGATGACAATCTCCTATCGTTCCATTGTTCCAAGTGTTAGTTGCAGGCAGAAAAATGAATTTTAAAACTAGGTCAAAAGTTGCCAAGTCGCTCCATCTTTTGTTTAACCTTTACCTGATTTTTTCTGCCAGGGACTAATACTGGGGCTTGCAGCACAATAACAGATTGTCATCTTCAAAAAGTCTGAAGAGGTCTCTTTAAAGGTATCTTTTTCAGATGAAGAATATTTTGTGGAAACGGGGTCTGACAAGATATGTATATGTTAGGTCAATGAGTTAAAAATTTCTTTGTTTCAAAAAATATGTTGTGGGTTGGCAGCAGAATTGTCTCATCACAGTACCAACGCACAATAGAATTCTAGACTTATGCTTATTGAACACAGACAAAATCAAATGTGGCTCAAGGGATGGCATTTGTTTTTGAAAGAGTAGGTGCCATAGTCATAAAACAGCTATTGCTGCTCAGCAGCCCACTCTCCTTTTTCGTATATTTTAAAATGATGTAGTACACTGGGTTGTTTTGTAAAAGGCTTATGAGTACCACAACATAACCAAGAGCTTTAATCCCTTCAGTTCAAATCTGTTACTTTTAGAAAATTAATGCAATTTCCAAGTAATTTTGTATGAGTATCTTTGAACAAGAAGGCCACAATAGCCCTGTATTGCTCCACTTCCTTTATAGATAAATGAGCAATGCAATTAATTGGCATAGAGACATCAAACAATGAGAGTCTTGTAATACAAGAAGGACAAATCAAGGATGACATAAAATCTGTACCAGATATCAGTTTATTCTGTGGCAGGAATGGTGACGTTTTGGAACAAAAACATAATGATAAAAACTTTGCTAAATATTCAACACATCCAAGCATAACACAAGACCAAGACAAATAAATATGACTGAAAACAGAGCATTTTCTATCCAGAAAACTTGAATACATGTATACTGTACCAACAAAGTCACACCAGAAGTATAGTAATAAAGTGAGATAAAAGGCAATAAATATTTGAGTCATGCTCTGTGAAAGGGGGCTTAATGCATCTGCGAAAAGTATCGACCCAGGTCTACCTCTGAAGGCTGACCTCGGCCAAAACTTAGCTATTGGTCAATTTTCTGTATGTCCAAGTAGTATTCTACCTCATGATTAAGTTGGTTGTAAAATAAGTGGATATAATGGATCCATGATCATGTGATGGCTTGCTTGGTACCATGGATCACAGAAATGCATTAAGCCCTTTTAGCAAGAGCACGGCTCATTTGTTATTTCCTTGATCATTGTATATAAGCTTGACTATAGCTTGTTTGAACTATAATGATTCACCCTTTACCAAACAATCCCTGGTTTTTACGACCCAGAGGAAAAAGCCTTCTGAAAACATTGTGGGAAAAGGAGAAAATGCTGGTAACCAGCATTTTCTCCTTTTCCCACAATGTTTTCTACTCTTCTAAAGTCAAGTTTCAATTTTTGAGTCACATTTATTTTGTCGTCTGCAAATGCTTTCAATTTGGACAAGTCTAAAATTTTGTCGTTTGGTAAAGAGTTAAGTCAAGCTTACAGCAGCTATGTCGGTACAGTCTTATCTTGACCTGCACCTGCTGCAATTCTCATAATTTGGGCAACATTTAATTTGCTATCTGCAAATACTTTCAATTTGGACAAGTCTCAAATTTTGCCCAACAATCCCGGGTTTAAATGACCATGAGGAATAAGGCCTTTAAAAACACGGTCAGAAAAGGAGAAGATGTCGGTAACCAGCATTTTCTCCTTTCCCTAAAATATTTACAAGCCTTCCAAAGGCAAATCGCCTAGCCATGGTAGTAAAGTCGGTAGCCCACAGGACTTGAGACCAGCGGGTCGCTGGTTTGACTCCCTAGCTCCACCAATTTCTTTTCAACTATTGATGATAGTCATTGCAACAGGATTCATTCCTCTCTTGCTGGTGATTATTGTTTCGACAATAATTGGTTATAAGGGAAAGCAGCTAGTGGCTTAGGAAGAATATTGTGCGATGTATGTACTACTAAAAGGAACTTCAGGAAAGCATGGATAGGTGCACTGGTTGCCGTGATATAACTAAAATAATGTTGAAATTGTGTACAATCAATCTATCAATCTAAATGCAAATTTCAGTTTTTAGCTCCACTGGCCAAAGGCCAGCGAACTTATGTCATTGCCATGTGTCTGTTGTGCCTCTATGCATCTGTCCATCCATGTGTCAATTTTATGTCAATGAAGCATCTTCCTCTCGAGAACTACCCATCCAATTTTGACTCACCTTCACTGATAATTTCTTTCCTTTCAAAACTCTGGTTGCAATGGCAACATAACTGAAAAATATTGAAAATCTTTAAAAGTCTTCTAGTCCAAAACCATGTGGCCTATAAATGCTACCAAATTTGGCATGTAGCTTCATCTAATGGCCCGCTACAAAGATTTTTTTAAATGATAGCCCCAGAGTCAAAGATGCCTCCATCCCAGGGGTCACAAGTTTTATGTTTGCTTATATATATGGTGAAAACTTTAAAAATTATCTTGTTCCCAACCATAAGGCTTAGGGCTTCCAAATTTTGTTTGCAGCTTTACCTAATAGACCTCCACCAAGAGTGTTCAAGTTATAGCCCCAGGGTCAAAATTGGGGTCAAAAGATTTTCTATTTTTTCAGGTTTGCTGCCATGACAACCAGAATTTTTACCAAAATTCAATTCTTTGTACAAATTCTGAAGATACCTGTTGCAGGATCATTTTTATGTAGCAGGATCATTTTTGTGAAGTTTGGTTAAAGTTGATTCAGTGGTTTCAGAGAAAATGTTCGAGATAAAAGTGAACACATGCACAGAAGCATGCTCACACTGACACATGACCAACTCAGGTCCATAACATAAGCTTAGGGTTGACTATTGAGGCCAAAATCTACTATTGCGATAGTACTGACATTGGAAAAAATACTATTGCAATAGTATTGCTATTGCCTGTTACTATTGCAATACTATTGGATGAATTGCAAGAGATGAATTTCACCAAATTATATCTTGAAACCATGTTTTAGACTAATACTTTCTCCGAGTAGTTTAAATTCTACTTGAGTATAGTTTTGAATAGCAAAAATAAAGGGGAAAATAGAGTTAAATGCAAGATGCTTAATAAATTTCAATGACAATTTTTTCTAAATGCAGATGGCTCACAAACAATTTAACATACCTAATTACTCTGAACTTTTGAAGAAGTCAACTTTTAAGTCTGATTGATATACAACAGCATGCAAAGCACAAAATGCTGACAAATGCTGATGGTTCATAAACACACCAAATAAAAAGTAATTATAAAGCAACTTTAAACTTTTAAAGAAATCACCTTGTAAATGTGAGCCCTTAAGGTTTTTTTGAGTTGATAGAATTTATCTAATTTTACCCATAATTGGCCAATATATTCAGACAGAAAAAATAATTATTTTTGTATAGTCTCCAAATCTTTAGGAAATTATCATTCTGAAAAAAAGGGGGTGGCCGAAATAATAGGTTTTACCTTGTTGTATGTGTATCCAAAAAGTGTTTTATTTTAAGATATTTGTATAAATTTACTGCTTATAGTCATTAAAAAGCTGAAAAGACGATCTGAAGTGACTCTGATCGGACAATGTCAAAGAGACATTTTGTTGTGTCATGGGTTTCCGTGTTTTTCACTCCGATCAGTTTTTCATGTCTGTTAATTTCTGGCTAGGTATTTCCACATGATTTGACAAAAAGATTGTCAATGAGGGTAACAAGTAACCTGTCATTTTTCACAAGAAAGCGTATAATGGCCTTTTTTGTCCATGCATTTTCTTACGCGAAGTCTCGGGTGTAGCCAGAATTTGAAACGTGTTTTACGCAATAACTTGCGCGAGTGGGAACACTGTTAAACAATATCTTACCTTTTTTAGGCCGAGAAAGGAGTAGCTTTCTAATACGAGTTAAGTCATAGTACAGAAGTGGATGGTATAGATCCAAGATCAAACAGCGTGTTCTGTTTAGTCTGATGTCTATCTACACCATCCGCCAACTTTGAAAATCGCCATCTTGCCATCAGCAGAGTAAATCAGAACGACCATGATGTAGATCTATATTAAAAGCCATCTGTCTACAAGATGCCTGTCGGCCTGTCGTGGGTACACAAATGTTTGCAGTAAAATTTGGATAAGGGGTATGACGTAGCACGCAAATCATTCGAAGCGACTGAGTTGTAACGCACCTGTTTAATTTAAAAATTAACCATATCTGAAACTTGTTGATTTGCCCTTTAAACTGGTCTGCTCGAAGAAACTTATATCTGGCTGCAGGTCGACCTCCAATCAATTCAAAGTGACCATGCAATAAGCCTATTTCATGCACGATTTACATGTACACCAGCTGATAAAGCCTTTTTGCATTTAGTAATATAGCTGTTTCAAGAACACGCCAGTCGTGTCACGTTTTGTGTAGTCGGCATAAAAATGTGCGGCTGTTTTCTGAAAATTAACCTTGCAGCCGAAATAAAAGGAATGCATTCGAAATGGATTACTGATAAATAAAGAAAAGAAAGAACGAGGTTTAGTATTCATTTTTCATAGTAGATTTATTTATTGCTTATGGAGGGACAACACGCATGGTTATGGTTTTGGCGGCCTGTGTAGATTAAGATTAGACTGTAGGCAGACTGTTTGGTCTGATCTTTGATCTAAATCCACACTTTTCGCTTTGGTGAGAAGTTTTTAACAAAAACACCCTTAGTGTTGCAATTATTTTGGTCTAATTTCAGGACTTAAAATTACCGCTGAGTTAATCAGCTCTCGAAGGATTCGTTTTCGTAACGATGAACATTGCTATGCAGAAATGAATATTATGCAGCCGATCATTATTGAAAACATATTCCAAAAAATTACCCGTGAAATATTTTGGGAAATTAACTTTACGGAATGTCCGAATATTTAGGAAAACTTGCTTTTGGAAGTGTTCAGAGAAAGAATTAAAAAATAAATTATTTTTGTAAATAATTAAACGTGTCCGAACTTTTAGGGCGTCCGAATACATTAGCGAATTGCAGTATTTTCCCTCTCTTTCTTGTCAGTGAAACTATCGAAACTATCGATATTTGAGGTAACTATCGGCGATAGTTATCGATTTTCAACATAACAATCGATGCAGTAGCATCGACACGCTCACCATCGCGATCCATCGATAGTCCGATGTATCGTTACACCCCTACATAAGCTCCCTGCTCTTCTGCAGATGGAGCTGAAAACAACTCCCTGTAATATCGACCACTGTCAGAAAGTAATAATGCAAAGAAGCATACTATAGATGAGTCTGCTTTAGCATTAATTACTTGCTTTTTTTCTTTTATTCTATTGCTTTGACATGCCAATTTTTATGTTATGTTTTTTCAACATGTGATTTTTACGGCTGACATTATGCGTAAATGATTCATCACAAACATCACATGTATAGGGTTTTTCACCGGTATGCTGTCTTATATGTGCAGTACAGTTACTTTTCTGTATAAACTCCTTGAAACAGTAAGGACACTTAAATTGTTTCCTCTGTGCATGCATGTCCATATGTCTTTGCAATGTAGACCCTTGTTTAAATTTAGTGCCACAAACTTCACATTTATAGCGTGCTTCACCAGTATGGACTAGCATGTGTCTGTTTAAAACACTTGCACCACGGCATGTTATACCACATATTTGACAGACTTTTACTTTAACTGTGTCCTCCCCAGCATGCTCCAAGTAATTATGCCTCTTAAATGTATGAAGTTTTAAGGTTTTAAATGGACATTGTTGACAAGTGTAAATCTTGCCACCATGCATTTTCCTCCTATGATCAAGAAAACAATGTCTAAGAAAGGTAGAGAAGCCGCATATTTCACAAATGTAAGTATAGGAACGTTCGTGAACCTCTTTTTTATGCCGTTCTAATTGTTTAAAACTCACAAACAACTTTCTGCATTCCTTACAACTGTTTTCATAGGTGGTACTCTCGTGGTGCAACATTACTGTGTGACGTTTCCATGACAATGGATTACAAAGTATTGCATCACATGTGTTACATTTGTATATGTTATTATTGTGAATACTTGTTCTATGATCAGTTAAATCTTTATAATTGAGAAATGAAACACGGCATGGCTCACACTTCCATACACGAGGGTGTACTTGTTTCTTGTGAGTTATGAGGTCCTTTGCTTTAGGAAACTTTTGGTTACATCTCAAACACACAAATTTTTTCACCTGTAAGGTTTTAGAACATTCTAATTTCAAACCATTTTTCTCAGAAATTTCATTCTCACAAGCTATTGCTCTTTTGGAATATTCTCTCCTCTTTCTCTTTTTTATTTTCTTATTTATGGTAGCTTCATGATCAGCAGTTAAAGACACTTCTTTGTAGGTATTCTCTGTATCATTTATATTAACCCCCATATCCTCAGTAGCAATTTGTAATTCTTCCACATATTTTTGGTCAACCTTCCCACGATCCTCACAGATCATTTCAGTTGTAGCGTTTTCTTCAAACACAAGGCGTGAATCTGTGTCATCATCTCCAAAATCAATACTTTCCTCTTTGGCTTCAATCAAATCATTAGTAATTTCAATCTGCCTTGGTGCACCTTCAGAATTCGTATCTAAACCTTTTAAATCATTACTTGTGTTTCCTGGCTGGTTTATTCCTTCTTCCAGTCCTCTGGAAATGTGTTCAGCATGACCATCCTGAAATTTGTCTTTTGAATCTATGCTATATTCAAAGGGTAATAGAGCCTTACTTCCATCCACTTCCTTCTCCATCTCTTGGACCTTCTCTTTGTTTTCTATTTGATTTTTTCCATGTTTTCTCCTATGAACACTTATCTCAGGTTTTTTCTTGTGAACATTTATCTTCTTTTTGAAAAGCTTACTTTCTGTTTTGTCTCTTGTTACAGCATTTTCAAATAAATCTTCCATTAATAACTCTAGAGCAAGTGTTTGTGTCCCACTGTTTTTATTATCATATCTAGGGTATGCTGTCTTTGTCAAATACTCAAAATAATATGAGACGCTATCTACATGAGTCTTTAGGTGGCAATGCAACTTGCAAACAGTTTCAAATTTTATCAAACATGTTCCACACCTGTACTGTAATGTAAAGTTCTCACTCTGTAAAGAGTTGTCCATTTTTTCCTCACACACTGATTGACACAAATGGTCCATTTTCTGAAAAACAGTACGTTAAGAAAGTACTTAAGGCTACCTTTTTCACACAATCCCGAGTTTAAACAATCCCATGGAAAAGACCTTTTGAAAACATTATGGGAAAAGAATAAAATACTAGTATCCAGCACTTTCTCCTTTTCCCACAATGTTTTCTACCCTTTCTAAGGTGATTTCTATTTTTGAGTTATAGTCATTTTGTCATATGCAAAAGCCTTCAACTTGGGCAAGTCTCGAATTTTGTTGTTTGTTAATGGTTTTATTATTCTATATATAAAATATCATGTACAGTTCTTGTTTTTAAAATCTTCTCCACTACAATTGTAAACACCTTGTTATGACCAATTACATCCCCTTAATCGATGGAAATGAGAGACTTTAGGCAAAATGTTAAGTGCCAGGTACTTGAGTACATACAGGAGGCTCAAGCATATTTTTTTTTCTAGACCAGCCCGTATAGCTCAGTTGGTAGAGCGTAGGACTCGTGAACTTGAGGGTGTGGGTTCGATTCTCATGGCTGGCCATCTAAAATTACTAATAGTCTTTTGGATGAGATGTTAAACCGAGGTCCCGTTTGACAGTGCTATACACCGAGCACGTTAAAGACCCAGGCGTAGCTTAGGATGGGTTTCGTCCTGTATCAGCACTATCCCCCGTAACAATACTAACAGCCATCAGGGGGGCATTGCCCATATGGGCAACCGGTGGCGATGATAAACACAAACTCAATTCAAGTAATTTTATTTAAAGAGCAGCCCCAACAGGTTACCTGGTAGAGCATGAGAATACCAAATCCTGGGCCACTTGAGGGTTTAGGTACGATCCCTACAGCTGGCCACATAAAATAACTGAAGTCTTTCGGATAAGATGTTAAACCTAGGTCCTGTGTGACGGTTCCATACACTGAGCACTTTAAAGAACCAGGCATAACTTAGGATGGGTTTCATCCTCTATCCTGCACATTCCCCAGTAACAAAACTAAGTCTTCCAGGGGCATCGCCCATATGGGCAACCACTGGTGAAAATAAATGAACGAAAATCAGCACAGCTCAGAAATTCTATTGAAATAACAAGTCTCAGTAAATTTATCTGCATTAAATGCCCTACTTAAGCGGTTTTGCCATGTTTGTCTGGCTTGCCTCATTTGCTTTCACTTGTGACTTGCTGGTCCTCGTGAATATGTTCAGACATTGTATCGGTTGAATACTTCACAATGTTTTTACTTCATCAAAGACAAATTCTATCTTCTTAGTGACATATAATTAACCCTTTACCAAACAATCATGAGTTTAAATGACCCAATAAAGAAGGCTTATGACAACATTGTGGTAAAAGGACACTCTACTATACCAGTTTTCTCCTTTTCCAACACTGTTTTCCCATCATCTGGGTCACATATAAGTTATTGTCTTTGAATGCTTTCAATTTGGACAAGACAGAAACTGTGTTGTATGGTAAAGAATTGATCGTCTGCAAATGCTTTGAATATAGATTCTTCTAAAAGTCTCTCAGTGGCGCTTATAAACACCCAACCAAAATTATTTGATAGAGACAATCCTTTTCGTACACGAATTGGTTGTTTAACTTTTTTGGGGGTTGACATCTTTTTGATCCTAAATGTTTGAAAATTATGTAAAAATTTAACATTTGTCCATAAAATGTCACACGCTTTGATATCCATATATATATATATAAACAAAATATAATAGGTCGGATCGGACTTTTTTCCATATCAGGTGTCTCACATGAGACACCTTTCGCAACAGGAATTTACCGAAGTGCGCAAGATGACCGGACTGAAAGCAGGTTTACGATTGTTTCAATTTTTATCCTCAAATGTACTATAACTGAACAAATCCTACTAGACCTAATACTTTTGTTTTCTTGTTATCATTAGTATCCTTTATATATTTCAAGGAAGAACCAATCGTACGTTAGTTGTTTTTAAGCAAAGCTGCTTAGTTTGTGTTTGTCTTCTGGTCAGCCATTTTGGGGAAACGTATATTCTCCGGGCTCTGCGGGCCCATTTGGTAACACCCCCAATAACTTAAATGGTGTTTAACGCCGTTTTCAATATTATTTCAGTTACTAGTATATTACGACGGCCATTACAACTATCCTTGCTTTTCCTAAGTGTGTTTTACCAATACTTCACACATTATTCTTTCAAAGCCACCGGCTGCTTTTCTACGTAAGCACTTAAACATCGTCAAACGATGCGCAGCAGTGCGAGAAAATCCTTAGAGAGAATATTTTGATGGGATACATATCAAATCTGCCACCTCTGGGTCTCAAGTCCTACGTACGCTACCGACAAAGCTAATTGATTGATTTTTCGTTTATTTGTCGTCGCCACCGATTGCTCATATAGGCCCGCAGAAGACTGTTACTCATGTTACGGGGAATCTATACAGGATAAAACCCTCTCCTGGTTCTTTAAGTACTCAGTGTATAGCATCGTCACACGGGACCTAGGCCCCACATGTCAACCGTAAGACCTTTTAATAATTTCAGGTGGTCAGCCGAGGGGATCGGACCACCATCCTCCAGTGGCCCGAGATATGACCTTCACAAATCTGCTACCACCAGAGCTGATGTTCTTTGTGCTTAAATTTACACCTTTATCAACTGGTATGGAAGGATATACATATTCCCTTTGAGATTAACCAATTACCCCTAAAAATGTGACTTTTTATGCCCCTTGGTAAACAATGTCTGTGTACAGCATGAAATCGGTTGTTTTCCATTATGTTATTTGTAAAAGTTGATGATCATTTAACTTCAGGATTGTTTAATAAGGTTTTTACCTGACGCAAAAAAAAAACATACATCTGCTGACGACAAATTAATTATTTCTCAAAACATGATGCTCGTGGTTGTCTTCTTTCAACATTTAGAAAACATTGTAGGACAGAGAAAAATGCTGAAAACTAACATCTCGTTCTCCCACATAGTTTTCGAAAGCTTTCTTACACAAGGTAGTAAAAACTTGGGATTGTGTGGTAGACTAACAGGTTGAATAATTTAAAATGAAGTTTTTAGAAGATTAAAAGAAACTACATTGACAAAGAATCCAAAGGAAAATGCGTTTAGATGATATTATTTTTGGTTCACATTTTAACAAAAAAAGTTTTTTATTTGTAAAGCTGGAACTGAACAGATAAAAATTTTTCCTGTGCTAAAAGTCAAACAGAAGAAGCGGGATTTGTGTGCCTTAGAAATCGCTATTTGAAACAAGAAATATCTCTAATCTTTTTCGGAAAGCGTAGATCACGATCAGACTGCAAAACGTGCAGTCTGATCATTGATCTACACTGTCTGATACGATATTTTCTTTTGGGTGAAATCAGTTTTGAAATCGCAATATTTGGGGTTTTTAATTATTGAGTGGAAATTTTCTTTTCATTTATTTATCAGTTTAGGGGTTAAAGAGAGACGTAAACTTGCCTGCAATTAGGCAGGGACCCATAGAGTAAACATGTCTACATTTTTGACTAATCATAAATTTTTATTTATTCGTTTTTGATCGGTACCAAAAAGTAGGTTAAAAGCCGGCACACTCAGCTACACCAAAAAATGTGACAGCTTTTGCAAGAAATTGCAGCACTTTCATAACATATTTCTAAACAAGTGAGTCTACAGAAAATTGTAATAACCTGATTGGACATGTAATTGCAGGAATACAATGAAAGAGCTGCGATAAATGGAGAAGATACATGCCTGTATTTGAGCCCTGCGCTGTGAAAATGGGTTAAACGTATTGTCAAACGGCATCCATTCATGTCAGTCTGTGCAGTCCGTGCTGACTGATACGAGTCGATACTTTCTGCTATTGGTCAATTTCTGCATGTCAAAGGACCCGTTTACTTCATTATTTAGTTTGCTGTTAAACAAAAATGGATCTTATGCATCCATAATTATGTGATGACTTGCATGGTTTATAATGCACCGCGGAGATACAATAATCCCCCTTCTGCCAGAGCATGGTTCATTTATTTGACTCACAAACACGTTGCAATAATAATAATAATCTTGCAACACACGAAAAGGGGCATTCGGACATTTGCGTAAAGTGTCGTCTCGGATGAGCCTGCGTAGTCCGCGCAGGCTAATCCAAAACGACACTTTCCGTTTTTTATGTAATTTTCTGTTTTGAGAAAGTCTACTGTACCACAAAATCTTATGTAGTCGTAAAGTGCCGTCTCGGATGAGCCTGCGCGGACTGCGCAGGCTCATCCGAGACGACACTTTACGCAAATGTCCGAATGCCCCTTTTCGCGTGTTGCAAGCAATATGTGTTACTTACCCCTCATCTCTTTAATGGCTAACTTGGTGTCAATGCGCCTTTTCTATATGGAAATCAGAAAATGACCTTTAATGATGGCCGACTTTAACACTGCATACTCTAAAGTTGCTGGAGAATTCTGATTTTTGCAAAACATTAACCCCCTTACCCAACAGAAAAATTAAGATTATCCTACACTGAATGCAGCTTCGGACGTCATTAAGTTCTCTGATACGGTAGAAAATATTTTTTTGGAAATTAACAAACTGCTTTTTCTCCTCTCCATCTCTCTGACCGACCACATCATATTGCAATAAAAAGAAAATGTGCTGCCAAATTCAAATGTAAGCTAACACACTGAATCATCAATGACATGACAATAGCTCTCTCTCTCTCTCTCTATCCGACTGAATCATTTTGCAAGAGAAAAAAAAATTAAATTCACATTTAAGCGAACAGTTCTCTCTTTCTCTCTTCTTCTTCCGCTGTCTCCCCTTCTCTCATATATTGTATAACAATGTTTCCAAAGACCCAGTATGGGGCAATCAACATCGACCCACTTAACTAAATTAAAAAGAACATTCCAGACTGTCAGAGCTATCTGTGACCCCTAATGGCCCCCTGTCGGTGTTCATTAAACAGTTTGTTTTGACTATTAAACCCTTTCCCCGGTCTTCGTTCTCTACCTTTGGAATTAACCCTTTTACCAAACAAGCTCGTGTTTCAACGAAACTGAAGTAGTGGGCTTATGAAAACATCACGAGAAACGGAGAAAATACTGGAAAACAACATTTTCCGTTTTGCCCAAAATGCTCTGTATCGTAACAAAGACAAATTCAGTCATTCGAGTCGCATTTTCATGTTTTGTATGTAAATGCTTTGAGTTGTACAAAGAGTAATACTGGTATCGTCTGGTGTTATGGTGATGTATGTAATATGCAAGTCTAAATGGCCTGCAACACGCGAAAAGGGGCATTCGGACATTTGCGTAAAGTGTCGTTTCGGATCAGCCTGCGCAGTTCCCGCAGGCTAATCCGAAACGACACTTTCCGTTTTATGTAATTTTCTGTTTTGCGCAAGTCCACTGTAGCACAAAATCTAATGTAGTCGTAAAGAGCCGTCTCGGATTAGCCTGCGCGGACTGCGCAGGCTGATCCGAGACGACACTTTACGCAAATGTCCGAATGTCCCTTTTCGCGTGTTGCAAGCCAAATAATATCACGTTCTTTGCTGTTCATGTTATGTGCTGTTCATGTTCTGTGAAACCCGGTAAACAGTCTGTCCTTGTAGAATTATATATTTACTAGCATTTTCTCCTATTTTCCCACAGTGTTTAAAACAGATTTCTTCGTAAGGGTTGTTCAAACACGCGACTGTGTGATAGAGGATTAAATTGATAAGTCACTAAACTATCGGTCTAAATGTAGGATTCTCCGTTTTCGTGCATGTTTCAAAAGTATTCTTTCTGTATTGTTAACACGTCTTTTTTTAGTTAAGGATTCGGAAAAACACATCAATGTGTCTGAAAAACATCATTTACAAATAGTATGTTAAATAATATAACCTCCACGACGACGATGATGACCACGATGATGATGCAAAGGGAGGACCGTGCGAGGGCGAAATAGTCTATAGCGAGGATCGACACAAGGAAGTATGGGCACAAGACTTGCTCTTTTTGCGATTAGCTACCCTGGTTCTCTTAGATGTCCAGGTGATACACACGAGACTACCATTTAGTTTCGTACCAGTTCAATACAACACATCCTCTCGTATGGGTTACTTTTGTAGCAAACAACAAAATTTTGTACTTTTCCACATCCAGAGCATAATTAACTTTTTGACGACAAATTAAATGTGGATCAAGTAATGATATTTGGCTCTGAAAGGGTAAAAACATTGTGAAAAAAGACGAAAATGCTGTCTACCAG
The DNA here is from genome assembly GCA_946811185.2 of Hippopus hippopus. NCBI lineage: Eukaryota > Metazoa > Mollusca > Bivalvia > Cardiida > Cardiidae > Hippopus > Hippopus hippopus. The sequence goes on along the minus strand of OX328106.1, from coordinate 47,057,230 downwards.
CATGTTTCCTTTTCCCATCTTGTTTCCAAAAGCCCTCAACCTCAGGGTCGTTACAAGTCCGGATTGTGTGGTAGAGGATTAACCCTTTCCCAAACGACTAAGTTGGACTCGTCCAAATACAAAATATCTGCAGACGAAAAATTGGTCCATAAGTATGGTGGCATATTTCTGCCGCGAGATACGAGATAGCTATCATGATAATTTTAGAAAACTATCGTGATAAAATAAAGTTTCCTGGAAATATTATCTAGATAGTAAAAATTTTCACGATAAAAATATCGCGATAATTCTACCTTTTATCATGAGTTTTTTTGCTTTCGTGCCCATAACTGACATTCACGGTATCGATAATTAGATACGGTTTCGGAACATCTTCGTCTACAACCTTATGAATTCTCCTTTTGCCTGAATGGTTTTAAAATGTTCGTAGGAGGCATTTCGAGTCGTCTTTGTGATTTTACAGACTTCTGTTCATTTTGGGTCTTGTCAAAATTTGCCAATTAAGCTACAATTATTAATTATTCGAACTTTTACTTACTGCAGTCTTGTGAAGTCAAAAACTACCGAGTTCATCCAAATGATAAATTTTCTATTATAGATATCGAGAAACAGGTAGAACTATCACGATAATTTTATCTTGCATGTCAGCTTCGTGCACGATTGAGAAATTTTGCGTTAAAGTATTAAGTTTATCGTGATACTTTTTTCAGGAAACTTTTCACAATCTCGATAAAATTTCCAGGAAACTTTAATTTATCGCGATAGTTTTGTAAAATTATCATGATAGCTATATCGTATCTCGTGGCAGAAATTGCCACCATACATAAGAGCTTATGTTCTATGATAGGGTAAAAAAAACATGTGGGAAATGGAGAAATACTGGCTACTACCATTTTCTCTTTTTTCCACTTTTTTTTCAAAATCCCTTCTTCTCCAGGATTTTAAATTTGTGTAGCAAAGGATAAACCAGTAGGCGGGGCTTAAAATCCAGGCCCAGGCTGAGAACCTTTGCATTGTCAATCATTTGTTTTACCACAACATGGCCCCGCCCCTCAGTACTTCACTTCTGACTTATTACTTTAATGTTCCATGCTCTGTGAAAAGGGGGCTTAATGCATATGCGAAAAGTGTCGACCAGGTCAGCGTGCGCGATTCGCGCAAGCTGACCTGGGCTGAAACTTTATGCTACAGGTCAATTTCTTTTGGTAGCTTAAAGGACCAGTCTACCCCATGATTCAGTCGGTTGTTAGACTTAAAGGAATTTATGGATCCAAAATATTGTGCTGACGTGTTTGGTATAATGCGTCACGGAGATGCATTAAGTACTCTTTTGCCAGAGCACGACTCATTTTATTTTACGACGATAGAAAAACAAATTGTTACACCTTATACTAATCTCTCTTGATTCGGCTTCCCGGAAACTTCGCTAGTATTCGCGCCGAATATGTGGGCCTATGAACAGTCCCAAGGTTGACACCCTGTCCCGTGTATCGAACTCGGGACCTTCTGGGTACAAGGCCGGTGTAATGCAGAGAAATGACCCTCCCCTACAAAATGACCCATGGGTCATTTCACTACGTAGAGGAATGACACGGGTCATTATTCTACGTAGAGAAATGACCCCCCTCTAGCTGTAGTAGAATCACCCCCTCATGAAAAGAAAGGACCCCCGTAGAGAAATGACCCCCCTTTTTTCCCCTGTAACATTGTTGTTGCTGCTGATGCTGATACTACTACTACTATTACTACTACTACCATTACTACTACTACTACTTCTACTACCCCCTTTTTGCCTTAACATTGTTGTTGCTGCTGATGTTTCTACTACTACTACTACTTCTTCTACTACTACAGCTGCTGCTGCAACTACTTCTACTAGAGGGGGTCCTTTCTCTACAGTCTGGGGTCATTTCTCTACGTAGCATAATGACCCGGGCCATTCCTCTACGTAGTGAAATGACCCATGGGTCATTTTGTAGGGGAGGGTCATTTCTCTGCATTACACCGGCGCTATACCTCACAACCACAGACACCTCGATTCATGTACCTCCAACTTCTATTACGACGTAGATTTAACCCTTAGGCTGCTAATGCGCTTTTGCGGACAGTGTAGATTAAGATCAGACAGCACAGAACGCGCAGTCTGATCTAATATCTACACTGTCCGATAAGGAGCTACCCCCCCCCAAAAAAAAGTAGTCTAAAATCGCAAAACTTGTGTGTTTTTTTTTTCAATAGCTGGACAGTTTCATTTAAGTTTTTCAGCAGTTAACTCTTTACCGAACAATCCCGGGTTTTAACAACCTTTGACGGAAGCCTTTTGAAAACATTGTGGGAAAAGGAGAAAATGTTGGTAACCAGTATTTTCTCCTATTTCCACATTTTGTACTCTGTCAAGGACAAATTCTGCCACTTGAGCCATCTTTAATTTGTCGTCTGTAAATGCTTTCAATTTGGACCAGTCTAAAATTTTGTTGTTTGATAACGAGTTAAGGGTTAATATTTAAGGCTCGCACGTGAGGAGGCAAGGGTTCTGGGATACTTTATGGAATGTTTATTTCGCATTATTTGTATATGATTGGGCAGCGTGATAGATAGCTAGTTTCACAGGGAGCGAGAATCTGTGAGAAACACCTGACCTTCACCCTGTCTTCCCCCCTCCCCCCGTTGCTTGTTTTATGGGCTATAACCCGTTACTTTACAATCAAATTTTGGAGCAACCCAAATATTTACATGTAAAGCTCGGTACACACAGTAAGATTAATCTCACATTATTGAATCTGAGACAAATCTTACTGTGTGTACATATAAGATTTTCTGGAGAATCATGCAACTGCATTAGGTTTAGAGCAATGCTCAATTTCCTAAGATTTTTATTGGAGTATTATCCAATCACAGCTTAGCATTTCCTGAAAGGTGGGTTGCCTGTAGATTTGTTGATGCTGTAAATTGTATAAACATTGAGTAAGCCACTTGCTGATACACAAAAATGGCAGACAATGTATTTTCCACGTAATGGGTCCATATTCATCAACCAATATTAAGAACGTGTTTTGTCTTATTCTCCAAGATTTGCCAAATTTGAATGTAACTCTCCTTCTGATTGGCTAAACCGTTTGGAAAAAAATCTGGAGAATAAGACTAAGAATGTTCTAAGCGGTTGGTGAATACGGACCCTGGTCCAGAGATCGTATATGGTGTTTAAGATCCCTGCCTGGTCCAACATCTTCGCACCAGGAATGGTCCGTCCAAGTTTTCAATGCAATAGCAATAGTTTTCATGCATAATGCCGCAATCACTTCATCTTGCTCTGTAAGGACCGTTTTAACACTTAGTCTACATCTACGCATAATTCTGGCGGGGAAACCCGAGAGGTAAGAAGAGTATCATAAAATTTGTAAGAGTGCATTATGATACAAAAATCTCTGAGATTAATTTCATGTGAAAAATCTTATTGTGTGTACCGGCCTTAATAACGTAAGGGAAAAAATTTACATAAGAGGGGAAGTAAGTCGTTTTCACGTCGGAAGAGGGGACACGACACCAACTCCCATCTTTCTTCAAGAGCTGCTCAATGCAGGATCACCCCTTTTCCACACGAAAAAGATGTAGACTTTTCCAAATTTAATGCATTTGCAGACGACATTTCAAATGTGGCTCAAATGATGGAACTAGTCATACATTGGGTAAACAACATTGTGAGAAAAGGAGAAAGTGCTACTTACCAGCATTTACTCCTTTTCGGACAATGTTTTCGAAAGGCTTCATTCTCAGGGTCTTTAAGACTCATGATTGTTTGGTAAAGGGTTTTATAAAGTCGGTTTTTGTCAAGGAATGGTTTTACCCATTACCAAACTGTTTAACTCTTTACCACACAATCCCAACTTTTAACGACGCTGAATGAAGGGCCTTTTGAAAACATTGAGGGAAAAGGAGAAAATGCTGGTAACCAGCATTTTCTCCTTTTCCCACAATGTTTTCTACCCTGTCAAGGATAGAAATCACTAATTTAGCAACATTTAATTTGTCGTCTGCAAATGCTTTCAATTTGGTCCAGTCAAAAATTTTGTCGTTTGGTAAAGAGTTAAATTATTTTAAACACTCAAAGAAGAAAAAAACTTTGGAAAGGAAACTTCTTGTATTCCGTTCTGCGGAGTAGCAACGTGAATGCAAGGTAGGCTACCTCTTTACGAAACGGCAGGATTTTGACCTTGTCCAAAACCAAAGCATTTTGCAGACGACAAAATAAATATTGTTTTTTTTTTCTCATGGTCATTGAAAGGATAGAAAATATTGTGGGGAAAACGGAAAATGCTGAAAACCAGTATTTCCTCCCCCTCCCGAATTCGTTTTCCGAAGCCTTCCTCTTGAACGTCGTTTAAAACTCGAGAATGTATGGAAAAGGGTTTAAACATCGCAAGAAGCACTATCTCTCATTTTAACCTCTTACAACACAATCCGATGACTTAAACGGTCCTGAGAAAGAAGCGTTTCGAAAGCATTGTGGGAAAAGGAGAAAATGCTGGTAACCAGCATTTTCTCCATTTCCCCGAATGTTTTCTACCCTATCAAGAACAAATTTCGTCATTTGAGCCACCTTTGATTTGTCGTCCCACAAATACATTACAGTAACTGTTGATTCTGTCTAATTGATTGATTGACTGTATGATGTTTAACGCCGTTTTCAACATTATTTCGGTTATATCGCGGCGGCCAGTGCACATACCTAGGCTTTCTTGGAGTTTCTGTCACCAGTGCTCCGCACAATGTTCTTTCCAAGCCACTGGCTGCTTTCCCACATAACCATCCTCGAAACAATGATCAGCGTTGAGAGAGAAATGAAACCTGTTGCAATGACTATCACCAGTCCTCGGAAAGAAATTGACCGAGCCGAGGATCGAACCAGCGACCTCCTGTTCTCAAGTCCTGTTCGCTACTGACTGAGGTAATGGACTTATCCAAAAAATGTCGTTTAGTGAAAAGTTAAATCAGCGTTTCCAAAGTGTTCTGTATCTAAATGCTAAATGTCGACCATAGGATGGTCCCTAGTTCACTCTGTACAATAAACCACCCTCAACAAGAAGGCTTCTCAAAACATCGTATGTTACGAAGAAAATACTGATATCAAGCATTTTCTTCTTTTCCCAAAATGTGTTCTGCCTTTTTCACAGACCATTTAATTCCGTTGAGTCATATGCTAATTAATGAACATCTGTTAATTAATGTTGTTGTCTACAAATGCTTTACACTTTGATACGTGAATTAAAAGTTGTCGTTTGGCAAGGAGTAAAGGGATGTGATGATTAAATCAAACAGCGCGCGAGAAACAATCGTAAATATAATTGCTTTGACAAAGCGGAGAAAGAAAACAGATACTGATTAGGGAAAACAAACTCGTTGATGATGTCCGCTTTGTTTTATCTAGTGAAATTTGTGACTGTGTGTAAACATAACGAAATAGGGCAAAATGTTTTCTGTTTTCATAGTATATAAAAGTAGATGGCTTTTTTTTTTATAGTCTGAAATAAATGTTAAATTTTTATGAGAAAAGAAAGATTATGTAAAAAGATAATAGAAAATATTCTGATGGTGTTTACCCATTTAGCAGAAAGTCTCGTGTTTTTAAACCCCTGTTTTTCAAAAGTAGTATAGGAAAAGAAAGAAATGCTTACGACCAGCGTTTACTTCTTTTTCCATAAAAGTTTTTATAACAGAATTGTTGCATCACCATAGAAGCTTGCAAATATGGTTTGCAACACGCGAAAAGGGGCATTCGGACATTTGCGTAAAGTGTCGTCTCGGATCAGCCTGCGCAGTCCACGCAGGCAAATCCGAGACGGCACTTTACGACTACATCAGATTTTGTGCTACAGTAGATTTGTGCAAAACAGAAAATTACATAAAAACGGAATGTGTCGTTTCGGATTAGTCTGCGCGGAATGCGCAGGCTGATCCGAAACGACACTTTACGCAAATGTCCAAATGTCCCTTTTCGCGTGTTGCAGGCCATATTTCACTGTGGAAACTGATTACAATACAGTAATCCGTACATTTTTCTCCAGCGTAAATATATCATGCACATTTAGCACAATGAAAAATAAAAGAGCCATGCTTTATGAATGGGGAGTTTAAGGCATTTACGAAAAGTATCGACTAATGTCAGCCTGCGCAGTCCGTGCAGGCTGACTGACCTAAGCCGAAATCAATATGTCCAAAGACACCTCATGTCTAAGTCGGTTGTATGTGATGGCTGAATAGGTATAAAGCTTCTCGGAGAGGCAATAAGTACCCTTTTGCCAGAGCACGGCTCAAATACATGGAAAATAATCATGATGATGTTTTCGACGGTAATCGGAAAGAAAGTATATGACGAAAAAAAGTATCGGAAAAAAATTATCAATTTTTGCTAGGAAAGAAAGTATCAAGAAAAAAAGAATCAGTTTCTGTCAATGTTGTGATACTTTATCAATATTTATTTTAAATCATATAATAATGACTTTGGTACTGTATGTAATTAATTTTCAATATTTAAGCGTATAAAAAATGCTAGGTAGAAATATTTTCCCTTTTTCCTACAGTGTTTTCAAAGACTGTCTACCTTCTTAAGATGGTAAGCAATTAACTTTGTAAAATTTACAAACTGTGAATATTGTAAGTAAAGTGTAAGTTAAATTTCAATCAGGAACGAAATAAAATGACGATTAAAGACAACATATAACTAACAGTTTGGCAATATCAATGACTTAATCAAAGTGAAAATTAGACCTTAATTTGGATGATACAGATTGCACATTTCAAAAATTACACAAATGAATAAACACAGTCCAGAATCACTTTAACCCTTTACCAAACAATCCCTGGTTTTCACGACCCTGAGAAAGAAGCCTTCTGAAAACATTGTGGGAAAAGGAGAAAATGCTGGTAACCAGCATTTTCTCCTTTTCCCACAATGTTTTCTACCCTATCAAGGACAGAAATCATCATTTGAGCTACATTTAAATTGTTGACTTCAAATGCTTTCAGTTTGGTCCAGTTCAAAATTTTGTTGTTTGGGAAATGGTTAAGTACTATTGTTATGGCCAAATCCCTTGCAGGTATCAACAACCAACCATGAGTACTTGCACATTTGTTCCCAATCTCAGGCAAGAAAAAGTAAAAAGAAAAATGTACAAATATCACATTTTTTTTTTTTCTTTAACAAAGTCATCATAATCTATCAGCTAAATTTTGACATCATATACCATATTAACTTCGTCTGTTTTTGGAAACTGATACTTTTTTTCCTGATTCTTTTTTCTGATACTTTTTTTCCTGTTTCTCTTTTTCCTGATATTTTCTTTCCTACAATCGTTTTCGACTAATGAACTGATTGAAACAAGCCGTGATCTGGTAAAAGGGAGTTAGTTGCATAATAATGTAATGGAAAACATGGTGTTGGTTATATTTCACTGAATTATTGTTTTTTTCTTTTTTAACCCCGTACTTCACAGATACTCATTTTGACGCATCAACAAAAGACAGCTTTTGAAAACATTGTGGGAAAAGGAGAAATTGCTCGTAACGATCAATTTCTCCTTTTCCCACAATGTTTTCCTCTTTATCAGATACATGTATTTCCATTTGTCCACATTTTTGACATCATTGCTGTTGAACTGGAAGAGTCTAAAATTGGCATATTAGGTAAACGGTTAATTTGCTAAATGTGCATAGTTAACATAGAAGAAAACTAATTGTAAATCATATAATTTCCAATATTAAAAGCGATTTTATGTAATGCATTATAACTAGCAATTCATCACATAGGTACTGATTGATAGAATTTATTTTGTTTAATAATGGGCTGAATCCTGAGGTACAATGGTCCTTCGACATGCAGAAAATTAACTCTGAGCATTTTTTTTCAATTCAGGCACAGGCTGACCCAGGTCAGTACTTGCAGATGAATCAAATCCCATCTTCACCGAGCATTTACAGGCGTGAAATCAAAATAAAGCCCTATAAATGCAAATTTTCTTTGACTGGGTAGAAATCATTTTGGAAAAAAAGGAGAAAATAGTGCTTATTAGATTTTTTTCCTATGTCCAAAATGCTTTATCAGTAAGTTTTTCCCGTGAGGTCGTTAAAAACTTTTTTTTTTTGTAAAGGGTTAAGCTGTCATTATATCGATGGTGTTAAAACGTAAATAACAGTTCCCATTAATTCTATAAAAGCATTTTTAATGACCCAATTACAGTTTAAAGAAAGTATTGTTTTTTTATTGGTGATTGAAAACGACTTAATCCTTCCTGTTTTCATAAATATAAAATGTGCTGAAAACTCCTTTTCTCTTTCCACATTGCACGTGCGAAATTTTGAGGAAAACACCACGACAGCTGACGGAGACTTTTCATCCCCCACTTCAAAGCGAATACTTCGGGTTGCGGCAAGTCCAACGAGTCGTCCGTCTTCGCGAGACTGGTGACGTAATATAAACGAAACAAGCGTTCGTTGCAACACTTACCAATTAGCTAATTCGATATTTTTATCCGGTAAAAAAAAGGGAACCTGTTTATAAAATGTGTTAGGAAATCTATTTTGATATTATTACGAAACTAAAAAGCAGATAGATTCTTAGAACTACTTGGTACCCAAAAATCTGCTTATTTTCCGTCATTTATCTTAGTTTTCTCTGTCTGCTGGACTAGTTTAGAAATTGTTTCCGTGCTCAATTTCAGCTTTCCTACGTGATCAATATAGCTAAGCAAGAGATATTAAACGATTATAAAACTGTTTTTGATAATAACAAAACCCAACCCTTTACTTCAAAACACTCTTCAAAATATTGGTCAAAAAGTGGGGAAAATGGGTCACGTCTGGTTAAAACTAGGTCACAGGGTCAAATCTTGGAAAAACCTATTGTATGCTCTTAAGGCCACATTTTCAGTCCATTACTCAGTTAATTAAGAATGTTTGTCCGGAAAATATCATGGATGAGTTTGAAAATGGGTCCATTAGGATAAAAAATAAAGTCACCAGATCAATTAATCGAAAACCTTGTGAACACTCTAGAGGCCACATTTTCATTCCAATTCTCACGAAAGTTGGTCAGAATGTTTCTCGTGATATTATCTCGGTTACCAGGTCAAATCTTTGAAATACTGTGCGTGTGCCCAATACTTATGAAAAAACTTTGAATGTTTGGATAAGTTTGAAAATGAGTCTAGTGGCATCAGAAACTAGGTCACCAGGTCAAATCTTAGAAAAACCTTGTGTACATTCCTGAGGCCACATGTTTTATTTATATTGTGGAAGCTGGTCAGAATGTTTGTCTTGATCATAACTCAGATGAGATTGAATGGATCACATCGAGTCAAAAAACTACATGTAGGTTACCAGGTAAAAATTTCGAAAAACTTTGTGCACCCTCTGGAGTCAAGAGCCCACATTTCCTGTCCAATGCTCACGAAAGGTGGTTACAACGTTTGTTTGATAACAGCTACAAGTAAGAAATAGGCTACGTTGGGCTAAAAAGTAGGTCTCTGAGATAAATTCTAGCAAAGGCTCGTGTACGCTCTAGATGCCATATTTTCAGCCCAACACTCATATTCAAGCTTGTTAGATTGTTGGCCATAATATCTCGGAAAAGACTGAAAATGAGTCATGCTTGGTCTAAAGGCTCATTTGAGCGACTCAACGGCCATCATGGCCCTCTAGTTTCGTAATTTAAGAAATTATTACATTTTTTTTTTAAAGTGGCAACTATTTTATAACCAAATAATTACCACCGGGCTTTGTACTTAACTGCAAGAAAGTTTTATCTGCCTTATCATTAAACATGTACGCCATGTTTAATGAATGTAGGACGTTTTGGCCTCGGACGTTTGGCCAGGGCGTTTCGGCCACGAAGTTTTGACCACGGACGATTTTGCCAAGTTAAAGTAAAAACAATGATTTTGGCCAGGACGTTTCGGCAAGGATGTTTTGGCCAGGGCGTTTAGGCCAGGTGAAAATACAATATAGGACGTTTTGGCCACGAACGTTTTGGCCAGGACGTTTTGGCCACGGACGTTTTGGCCAGCTAAAAATACAACGTAGGTCTTTTTGGCCAAATGTTAATTTTCTTAATTTTTGCTTCATTAAACATGGTTTAAAGACATTGTAGAAGAATGACGAATTAATATATTTGACATATATGGATTATTTTATTTATTTATTATTTATTTATTTATAAATGAAGTTACAAATAGTTAACTTCTTCATTTTTTAATTGATCGGTGTTACCAAATAAAATTACTTTCTGTCAAGTGTTATTTTGTTTTTTTACTCAACTACACGGACGAAACTGTATTTGATGATTGCTTTAACTGCAAATTATCAACTCTGCCAATTAATTATGATAGAAGAATAACTTAAAATTTCTATTTGCAACAATAAGTTGCAACAAAGTATAAAAAAATTTAATAATTTTGTTATAGAAGATTGCAAATCAAAGTCAAAGTATGTTTTGGCCAAATGTTATTTTAAAGAAGTAATGCATGAAATGAACTGAATATGCTTTTCTGCCTCATAAAAATGTATACTTAAAACCATAGAAAGTTCATTTATTGCATTTTCTGTGTTAAAAACATTTGGCCAAAACGTCCTACTTTGCACATTTAGCTGGCCAAAACGTCCGCGGCCAAAACGTGCGTCCACCAGTACAAAGGAGGACGCTTGGGCCAAATGTTATTTGGGAGATTCTGTGATTTTGAAAATGACTTAAAAACATAGAAGGAAAAGGAGAAGTTGCTTTATTAGACAATTATGTAGTAATGTGTTAATTATTTCTCTAATCTATCTGAGTTGCAAATAGTTAACTTCTTTATTTGTTAATTGATTGGTTGATTGGTGATATAAATAGTGTTACTTTTAAGTGTTATTTTAACTCCATAGATTAGAGAAGTGTTCTGAAGCTTTTATACTCTATTAAAGGTGAAATTGTGTTCGATGATTGCTTTAATTTGTTAATTATCATTTTTGTAATATAATGTTTGATTGAACAATAACTTGAAATTACTGTTTTCAGTTTGCAACGAAGCATAAAGATCTAAGGGGTTTATTATAGGAGAAGGCAAACTCCGGTCAAAGAAGGTTTTGGGCAAATGCGATTCTAAAGCAAAAAGACATGCATGAAATGAACTTTAACTGCTTTTCTTTTTCTAAAACTGTATACCAAAAGCATAGAAAGCTCATTTATTGAATTTCGCCAAAACGTCCTTCTTTGCACTCACAGCTGGACTCAACGTCCTGGCCCAAACGTCCACTCGTTTCAGATCGTTTCAGGTCCAGGCGGTAATAATTTGACATCACTCCTTACCGCTGTCCCCTGTCACGATAGATATACATAAAACTATGGCAGTGAACTCTTAGTCGGTTCCGTAATTATTTATTTTTTTTGGACAAAGTAACGTATGTTTACAAAAGAAAAATGATCGAACTGGAACCCAATGTATGGTTACCTCTCTCCTCTTTGTAAAATAGTGCAATTTCTGCACAAACACACAAATAACAGCCTCAATAGAGAAACGTTTACTATGCTCTCTTTTATATGTGGACATTTATTGTGCATCCTGACAAAAACTGAAGACGCATTCCAGGAATTCATCTGTACTAGGACAAAAATTAATAATAGCTTAGGTTACCGGCATTTTCTCATGTTTCCCGCAGTGTTTCCTATCTTATCAAAGACAGAAACCATCTTTTAAGCGACATTCAATTTGTCATCTGCAAATTCTTTCTTTTGTGCAATAAGGCAGATAAAAAAAAATGACGATCACAATCTGTAGGGTCGGTCGAGGTGTTAGTTGCTGGCAGAGAAATTTATTTCAAAACTAGGTTAAAAGTTGCCAGGTCACTCTATCTTTTGTTTACTTTTCGCCTGATTTCAATATTCATTTTTTTGCAGGAGACAACTACTTTGACCCACCACACAAGAACAGACTGTCATCTTCACAATATTTTCCATACTTTTACGTGATACAATTTTAATTCAAAGGCATTTCAACACCTGCATTTTTTTAGCGACTAACTGGCCTATAAGCTTCTTAAAATGCCTTTCACAATTATAGTTGAATTTGCGAACAGTAGTGATTAAGATCACTTTGCACAGAGCGTTCTGCCCTTTATCAAGATAGCATATGTGTTTTCATGCAAATTTCAATATATAATTGAAAAATATTATTTTGTTTGGAGGTGCTACGGATCCTACGCTGTCCAGGCGTTGGGATTTCATTTGGATTCCATTGGGTCCACGTGTTTAAGAGGCACTGCTCGACTGGCAGTTTCCTTGCGTAAGGAATTTCAGTTCAGGAACTTAATTTAGTCGATTCCAGGAGACATTTTCTAAAGTGCCGCAAAAAGCCACAATTATTCTTAACGCGGCTTTGTAATCCATTAAAACATTCTTGGGCCGAGTGTCCGGCTGAGAATTCATAACGTCCAAGCCGTTTAAACATTTACTAGTAAGTACCAAATACTTGTAGTCCCAAATTTAGATGACTCTGACAGAGGAGGCTTTGAAAAACTGGTGGAATAAGAGAAAATGTTGGTGGCCGACATTTCCTGTTTTCACGCAGTTTTTTGCTTTACTAACAAAAAATTCCATTCCAAGTGGCTAAAGAGACTCACTCATCAGCAACCTGTTACCGAAGACACATTTCATTTGTCGGAATCTGTAAGTCTTTACGACACAATAATTTAGACTGTTCCAAATTGAAAGCATTTGCAGACGACACATTCATTGCGGCTCAGATGATGACTGTTGCCTTTAAAATGGTAGAAAAAATTGTGGGAAAAGGAGAAAATGTTGAAAAAATTTCTTGTTTCCCGAAAATGTTTTCTAAAATCTATTCTATCAGGGTCGTTAAATCTCGGGATGGATTGTTTGGTAAAGGGTCAAATTTGGACATATTAGATAATTTTTGTGTCTAAAGCGTTAATCTCCAGAAGTAGAAGGACGGTTAACAGCGTATATTTATGAGTCTAATTCTGTTATATACTCGTATATACCCTAATCAATTACTTCAATTTTCTGCTAAATTCTTAACTACACCACGAACTTTGAGACTCGTTGACCTCTTTACCAAACAAGCCCTGGTTTTCACGACCCTGGAAAGGAAAGCTCGTTTTCCAACAAGGTTTTCTACCCTTTCAGAGGCAAATTTCATAAATTGAGACACTTTTAATTTGTTTTCTGCAAATGCTTTCAATATGGACCAGTCTAACATTTTGTTGTTTGGTAAAGAGTTAAAAGGAAAGCACTTGCAAACGAGATACTTATTTTGGTTCAAATAATGGGATTCGTCTGAGAGGGGGGGGGTGAAGAAAATCTTGTAGGTACAGGGGGGAGAAAAATGCTGATTACCGTTATTTTCTCACCACGTTTTCATAGAATCGTGAAACACGAAACTGTTTGGTAAAGGGGTTTGGGTTTTTCTTCCAAGACACCTGCAGGGGTGTAAGTCCAAACGCAGGTGTTCTTTGCTGAAACAACAAACGAAAATCGCCTCGTCCCAATACATCGTGGTTGTGTACATTACGCAAATGGGCGGAGTCTCAAAATTAACCGTAATATGCCAATTTGGTGGTGACCTCATTTGCATGTCGTGTTAGCCAATCAGTTTCGGGTATGGGTAATTCATAACAGAGGCTTTAAAAAGAGGATAATTGTCCCGAAAGAGTTATTAACTTTGTCTATTACGACTGTGAATATTCTAGTGATGGATTACGTGCCATTCAAGGATTATTTCTCCCTTTCGAATGTTATTTGGAATGCGGATTTACTCAATGAATTAAACAGTATCATGAAACCACCACAGTGTAACAGTGGATTACTCAGCAACGAAAACGAATGTGGTTTGATTCTGAACGACCGTCCAGCATCCGATCCATTGGATGACTTACGTTGTAACGCTCAGGATGAATTCAGAAGAAATGGGGTAGAGTGCGACATGGATGAGATCGACATGTACCAGCACCAGATTCGGGAAGTACGGGCCCAAGCTGATGCCGACGAAAACCCTGCCATGGCTTATTTCATCAATAGGCGAAGAAACAAGCGAAAGGTTAAAAAAGTGTGTGTGTTCTGTAAAAACAACGGAGAAATAGCCGATCTGTACAATAGTCACGCCTTAAAGGATTCCGAGGGTCGGGTAACTTGCCCCGTTCTACGAAAGTACACTTGTCCGCTTTGCGGCACTAATGGAGATAACGCTCACACGATCAGATACTGTCCGAAAAACAGCAACGGAGCAAGTCCAGGGTTGTTACTTTTCCTGAAATCCACGAGGGACAGCGCCGGCCGACCCAAACTGAGGAAGTAAGAGAATTTATAGCAACCTCGTCACTATTCCGCTATAACGGTTCAGAACGGTGAAAAAGTGCTAATATGGAATTTCAAGTGCTTTCTGAAACGGATTTAATTTGGAAAAGAACGTTATGAGGGTTATGAGTTCTAAACCCTCCACCACATATCTACGAATTTTAATAAACTTGAAGAAAAAGCCTTTGAAAGCAATTGGGAAATGAAGAAAATGCTGGTAACCAGCATTTTCTTCTTATCTTAAAATGTTTTCTTCCCATCATAATATGAATATCAAGGTTTCAGTCGTGTTTACTTTGTCATCTGGATATGCTTTGAATTAGGAGGGTCCAATTTAAACTAGTCAAAAGTTTGTCGTTCGGTAAAGAGGTAAAGAAAAAAAAATCTAAATATTGCAATTTCAAAGTTATGATTTGGGGAACAACATCTCCTTATCGGACGGTGTAGATCAAAGATCGGACTGCACGTTCTGTGCAGTCTGATCTTGATCTACACTGTCCGCAAAAGGTCAGTGAGTCGCGCTTCGCAGCGTAGGGGTTAAGATCAAACTGCAGTTCTTCTTGCAGACTGATCTTGTGTTACATTGTCCGGCATTGTGACGAGGTCAGACAGTGTATAGATATTGCACTATGAAATCTTAGGTCACAGAGAATCAAATAACGGGAGATTTCAAATAACTATTACAAGGCGATTAAGTTAACCCCTTACCAAACAATTTTGAGGTTTACTGACTGTAGAATCAGACATGAGAAGTTTTGTGGGAAAAGGAGAAACTGCAAACAACAAGCTTTTTCTACTGTTTCTGCATTAATTTTGTTGTCAACAAATGCTTCCAGTTCAGACATGTCTAAAATTTCGTTTCTGGTAAAGGGTTAATCCCATGTTGGCCCTAATGAAGAAAACCTATGAAAACATTGTGATAAAAGGAGAAAATACTGATGATCAGCATTTCTCCTTTTCTCACATTATTTTCTTTCATTTATCTTTGCAAAGACAAAGAGTTATATTTCTGTCATCTGAGATTCACTTTTAAAATGAATGGGCCCAAATTTAATCATCTGGTATATATGTATGTAGAATTCAGAAAAGATCAGAATTTAAATGTAATGTAAATATTTTTTTTTTGTTCGAAATAGATGTTTTATATCTTAAGAGCATAGAGACATGAAAATCTTATCATTTTAATCTAGAATATATTGTTACCAGATTTTGGAAAGATGTTTATTATATTGTAAATGTGCTTCCTATTTTTTTACATAAATGTCCCAGAAATTTTGTACATGAAATACTGTATTCGTAAATAAATTAAGAAATTATTTGCATGCTTAATTCAGACCTGGGCAAGACTAGAATAAAAGCAAAAAGGAAATATTTTACACAAACTTATTTAACAATTATTTTATTGTTAACCCTTTACCGAACAATTCAGGTGTTAACAAACCAAAGGAAAGGCTTTTAGAAAATATTGTAGGAAAATGAGAAAATGCTGGTGACCAGCATTTTCTCCTTTCCCGAAATGTTTTCTAATCTAAATTCAGAGACTAATGATTTGATCCAAATCCTTGTTGTTATTTGCTGTTTGAAAATACCCTTAATTTTGGCAAGTCCAAACTTTTGCTGTGTAAAGTTTTTATCATTGCCATTTGCAACAGCATGCTTGAAAGCATTGTGGAAAAAGAATCTTCTCGTAAGCAATTTTTCTTACTGTACTGTTTTCATCTGAGTTTAATGTATTGAAATGTATTGAAACCTTAGGCTCTCGTCAGTTTTATTACAGTAATTGATAGTTTTTAATTTGACAAAAACATCTTGAAAATGTGTTAAGATTTCACCTATTTTATTTTAAAGTGTTAAAGCTATATGAAACAATGCCAACTTTTAACATATCAAAGATAAATAGGCTTTCAAAAATATTGTGGCAAAAGGAGAAAATGCTAAATGCTATTGATACGGACATGTCTAAAATTTTGTTGTTTCATAAAGTTAATGTTCAGCAGTCTCATGCTTGTTAATTCTGTTTGAAAAGGGAATATTCCGTAGCAAAATGTTCAAGTAAGGCAGTATTAAATATTTGTTGGCATTTTTTTTTTTTTATCATAAGTCGAGAATCAACGCTTTACGGTACCACTCGATGTCAGATGAGTATTAACGAACGTAAAGAAGAAAGTTTTTGAAAACATTTTGGAAAAGAAGAGAATGCTGGTAACCAGCATTTTCTTCTTTTTTTTCCCCCCGTGTTTCCTAACCTTTCAAAGACAAATGCAATCATTCGAGTCAAATTCAATTTCTGTCTACCAATGCTTTCAATAAAGATAAGTCCAAAATTTTTTATTTGATAAAAGATTAAATTTTAATTTAATATACTGGAAATAAATTCAAGTGCTAATATTTATTAGTATTCACAGATCAGATGAGATTGTAACAACAGTAAATTTTTGAAAACAACACTCCGGGTAAAAGTAAAAACATAATCCCAGACATGTTTATAAAAAGGGCAACAGCTCTGAGATTTGAGAAACTTTCTGCTGTGCATTTCTGCAACTGTGAGAAGTTTTTACAGTTTTACATTAATTTGCATGTATATATTGTAATTAAGAATTACTGTCACAAATGTACACAGTTATTACATTTTTACACACAAAAAAAAACAGCCGAAAGTTAACAACATAGATAAAAATGCATTTGATTGTAAATTATTAAAATTAACAGACAATCTGGTAAATTTTACCAAATCTGAAAAAGAGAGTTTTTGAAAATATTTTGGGAAAAGGAGAAAATGATGGTAACCAACAATTTCGCCTTTTTCCACCATGTTTTTTTTTATCCTATCGTATAAATCTTACCATTTGATCAATATTTAATTTGTCGTCTTCAAATGCTTTCGACTTGGACGAATCTGAAATTTTGTTGTGTGGTAATGAGATAAATTCATCAGAGATCCAGATAAGAGGGAGTGATGGTTTTCTAAATCCATTATTTGTCTTTGAAACCCGATGTTGTGGGTACTCATTAGAATCGTCTCGATGCGACGATTCTAATGAGTAACCACAACATAGGGTTAAGTGGAGAATAAGTGATATTTTCAATTTTAAAATCAAAATGACTCCCTCTATCTGGAGCTCTGAATTTATGGAAATTATTGTAATGACAATCTGCCATTGAGCAGTTGTTCCAAGTGTAAGTCGCTGGCAGAAAAAAAAAAAAATGTTTTAGAACCAGGTATATAGTAAAAAAAATTGGCAACTTTTTACCTCGTTTTGATAATCATTTTCCTGCCAGTTACTAACACTTGGACCAGCCATACAATAACTGTCGTCTTTTTGATAATTTCCATGCTTTTAAATGGGGCAATTTTCAAAAGCATTTTAACATCCGCATTGTTATCTTAAGGCCGTTGGGTCTTAAAGCAATTATTTGGGTTAGAAACTTAAAAGAGACAGACTTGTAAAGCATTTATTGTAAAAGAGAAAATGCTGACTTCCAGCATATTCTCCTCTTCAAACAATGCTTTCTGCCATGTCAAAATAAAAGCCAATCATTTAGTATCTATCATCTGAAAATGCGAAGTCTTGTCACCACTTAATTGTTCAGGCACTACGTACTTGAAATAGAATTATTTTTTTTTTAAATTTCATTTATTTTATCCTGTACATATATGTCCATCGTTAGTTATAACGATAAAAAAAAAACTGTTTCATACAAGTCAAGTCGTTAGTTTATTTTTGTTTTTGATGAAAATTCTATGCTATGTTATTTCAATGTCCTTGCATGTATATAGGCTAGCTAAAGCCATCTTTTCAATTCTTTTGGGAAAATATCCAAATATAAGCCAGGAACTTGCAGTGATTGATTATGACTGATTCATTATTTCTGCATCAATTCTGCTAAATCGTACATACAGAAATTATTTCATCGAAGTTATTGCAACAAGATAATTGAATTGCAGACAGAGTAAAAGCTCTGTTGGTTTTTTTTTGACAATTTTTACCCTCTGAAACCTTGCGTTCTGGGTTGAAGAGGACTAAGTTTGTCAAAAAACCCTTAGTGCCTATTTTAACCCTACAATCCTTTTAGTTCAACTGCCTTTAGATCATGTTTTATAACCCTTCACCAAATATTTCCGACTTTTAACTACCCCAAAGACCGACAACTTGAGAAAACGTTGTAGGAAATGGGAAAATGTAGGTAACCAGCATATTCTCCTTTCCACAATGTCATACATGTTTTCTACCCTTGCAAAAACAAATTTCATTTTTTTGAGGAACATCAAATTTATTTTCTCGTCTGCAAGGGCTTTTAATTCGACACATCTAAAATTTTGTCGTTTGGTAAAGAGTCAACATACTTTTTCTTCCTGTAGGCATTCTTTTTTGTCTCGCAGCTAGACTTCTTTTTTGAA
Source organism: Hippopus hippopus (assembly GCA_946811185.2). Taxonomy (NCBI): domain Eukaryota; kingdom Metazoa; phylum Mollusca; class Bivalvia; order Cardiida; family Cardiidae; genus Hippopus; species Hippopus hippopus. Next base: position 47,038,493 of record OX328106.1, on the reverse strand, counting down.
ACATTTGGGAAAAAAAAAAAGAAAGTGACTATTTACCCGACCGTCGTGTACGCACTGAAGAAAATTCATATTGCGAGTACGACTGTCGTGTACTCAATGAAGGAAAACTTCTTGGGTGCCCGACTGTCGTGTACTCAATGAAGGAAAACTCGTTGGGTGCCCGACGGTCGTGCACGGACTGATGAAATTTCGTCTTGGGGGCACGATGACGTGCCCGCTATTTCCGATTTCTTCATTCAGTACACGATGTGGTCGTGTACGCACTGAAGAACTGGAGTCTTACGTACACGTATTAATGGATTGGACCAAAACGCAGACTGCAATGTGAACCAGCACGGCGTAAACCGTCTCAGTGGAGCAATAGTCATTTATACAGGGTGTCATGCAAACACACACAAAACAACTATTAACATATTCTTGTCACTGCAAATTTAACTAGTTATTTCCCACAGCACATATAGTATATGTAGCTGAATTTCAATTGTATCTGCTTTAAATACTTTTTGGGATACCCCTATCTAGATAACTCTTTGAATACATGTAGGCCTACTCAAATGAATTAGTAATACTTTTTATCTACAATTTGTTGCTAAAAAAAATTGTGGGTCGAATTGACCAAAATATGGGTCGATACGACCAAAAAGTTTCGAACTGACTGGGTGTAGAAATGACTTGGTGCCGAAACGACTGAATACCATTGTGGCAAATTTCAAATAGATCTAATTCCGATGGAAACTGTAGGAGGAGTTGCGCACACAAGAAATTCCAAACGGACGGACGGACGACCGGGTGTACAGTATGAGGTAATACGAGCCTTCGGACGTATAAAAAGGATGCCAGCTACGCTTGTGCATGCATTTGTTCTGTAACACGCTGTATAAATGACTATTGCCGTGTGCTCCAATGAGACTGTCTACGCCGTGCCGATTCACGTAAAAGTCTGCGTTTTGGCCCAACCCATTTACACGTGTACGTAAGACTCCAGTTCTTCAGTGCGTACACGACCGCGTCGTGTACTCAATGAAGAAATCGGAAATTGCGGGCACGTAATCGTGCCCCCAAGACGAAATTTCATCAGTCCGTGCACGACCGTCGGGCACCCAACGAGTTTTCCTTCATTGAGTACACGACAGTCGGACTCGCAGTATGAAATTTCTTCAGTGTGTACACGACTGTCGGGTAAATATCATCGGCCAAAAAAAAATTAATTTAAAGGATAATCAGTTTCTTCTTTATGATACAAGTTTTATCTTTTTGTTGTCTAACAATAATTTAGAAGTAAAGGTGCTTTCTTGACATATATGTTTCAAGTTCAAGAAACAAATTTTATGAATTCAAACGAAAAGATTATTTTGTGACCTCGTATGCTTGCGTGGGGGGAAAAAAAGCGAGAGCTAAACAGCATCTTTGCATAAGAAAAGCCAAAACTTAGGAATGTTTACACCACGCGAGAAAGGTGACTTATGAAAACAGTTTCAGCCACAAAAATCTGTCGTCGGCAAAATAATTAACTCTTTACCAAACAACAAAATTTTAGACTTGTCCAAATTCGAAGCATTTGCAGACGACAAAATTAGTGTGACTAAAAAAATTGAAATTTGTTTTGGGAAGGGAAGAAAACATTTTGAGGAAAGGAGAAAATGCTGGTTACCAGCATTTTCTCCTTTTCCCACAATGTTTTCAGAAGGCTTCTTTCTCAGGGTCGTAAAAACCAGGGTTATTTTTTGGAAAGGGTTAATTACTTATTCGACCGGTCTAACTTTTTGTCTTTGTATTTTAGTAACGAAGAGATAGACGACTTATGAAGACAAAAGTCGGAAAAGGAGAAAATGCATTTTCTCCCTCTCCTACAATGCTTTCTACCCTACAAAGAAAACTATCGTCATTTTTATAAATATTTTATATCTCGTCTGCCAGTCCCTGATTACCGGCATTTTCTCCTTTGTCTTACATTATTTTCTACACTATCACTGTCAGACTTGAATCATTTGAGCCACATTGAATTTTTCTTCCACAGATGCTTTCAATTTAGACATATCAAAATTTTTTCGTCTGGTAAAGAGTCGCCGAATTATTAAATTAGATACATGTAAATATTAAAGTTTGACATATACATATTATAATAAAATACATTTCATAAAAGTACATAAATTGTTTATTTTTATTTTAACTTTACGACTTGATGGTGTATGCACATGATAGGCAGAAAAGGCAATGGACAAAGTCGTAAGATTATAATAAACCTATCGACCCAAGCATCTTTTGATTAGAATATCTTTAACACTATGCCAAATAATCCCCGGTTTTAACGGCCCTGAAGACAAAGACTTGGAAACATCATGGGAAAAGGAGGAAATGCTGGTAACTAGCATTTTCTGCTTTTCTCACAATGTTTTCTACCCTTTCAATAACGAAGTTGCAATTTTTGAGTGACATCCAATTTGACGTCCGCAAATGCTTTGAATTTGGAAAAGTTTAAATTTTGTGGTTGGATAACAAGTCAAAGTAGTCGTAAGCGATTCTTGACTAGAATATATATCTTATGACTCTTTTTCTGAATAATCCTGAGTTTCAACGAAACTAAAGAAGACTTTTGGAACCATGTGGGAAAAGGAGAAAGTGTTTTTGGTTTGCACTGGAGTTCAGTCATTTCAACAGCTTAGGTCATATCATGGCGGTCAGTGACGCACCCATGTGTTTCCTGGCTTCTCACACCGGCACTGACACAACCTTCTTTCCAAAGCCACTGACTACTTTTCTCACATGCATCAGAGGTGAGAGGCGAAAAATTTATTTGTTGCCATGTCGCCTGGTTAACAACCTCAGCTTTTGGATTCGGTTACTGATGTTTTCTCTTAGCCCCAGATATGTTTTCTGCAACTTCGAAGAAAAAAATCCTGTTCTAATAGCTATATTTTCGTCGTCTGCTAAATGCTGTCAAATTTATTTGCCTGGTTGAAGAGAGGCGCGTGAATTACAAAGTCATGACAGACATTAACTTGTAAATTATTGCCTGATAGGCCGAAAAAACTTGAGTGTTGACAGCGAACCGTTTGAAAATGAATTGAACCGTGCTCTCGGAAAAGGGGGATTTATGTATCTATAAAAGTATCAACCTAGGTCATCCTGAACTAGGCCGAAACTTTCGCTATTGGTTAATTTGCTGTTTTCTATTTCTGGTTAATTTTCTGGTTTACCAGTCTGCCTCACGATACAGTCGGATTTTTAAAAAGTGGCTGTTATGGATCCATTGACTGGTATCCTGCATCAAGGAGATGCATTAAACCCCCTTTGGCCATAACATGGCTCAATTATTTCGTCTGGTAACAAACCCTTCAGGAGAAAAGAACTCGTACAGAAGAACGTTGAACCTCCACCTTGCCACACATATCCCGAGTTTTAACGACCCTGGGAGGGAAGGCTTTTGAAAATATTGCTTGAGGATGTATTTAACTCTTTACCAAACGATAAAATTTTAGACTTGTCCAAATTGAAAGCAATTGCAGACGACAAAATAAACGTGACTCAAAAATTGAAACTTGATTTTAGAAGAGTAGAAAACATCGTGGGAAAAGGAGAAAATGCTGGTTACCAGCATTTTCTCCTTTTCCCACAATGTTTTCAGAAGGCTTCTTCCTCTGGGTCGTAAGAACCAGGGATTGTTTGGTAAAGGGTTAAGACACGTTAATCATTTACTAGACGACACAATTTTATACTGGTCCAATTTTATACTTGTCTGAAAGAGTAGAAAACATTGTGGGAAATGGAGATTTTCTTTTCTTTTCCCGCCAACATTTTATAAAGCCTTGTTCTTCAAGGTCGTTTTAAGTCGGATTGTGTGGTAAAGGGTTCAACTTGTCGTCTGCATATGTTTACATTTTGAACAAGTTAGAAATTTTATCGACTGTTAACTTAACCCATTGCCACATAACATTGAGTTTAAACAATCATGAAAAGTAAAACTATTCGAAACATTGTGTGAGAAGAACATTTAGATAACCAGCATTTTTTCTGCTTTTCCCACAATGTTTTCTGCTCATTCAGACATGAATTCCATCATTTTAGCCACATTTGACAATTATGTCGTTTCCAATTGGACAAGTCAAACATTTTGTCATTTCGTAAAGGGTTAAAGGTTAACACATTATACAGTCGGGTATCATGACGGGTATCCGCATTTAACAAGTATTTTTTCTGTTATCTGCTTACAATTTGTTTGGGAAATCTGGATTCTGGTCGCTTTCGGTGCGGGGTTCGGCGCCAGATACATAGTATCATAACGTAGTGTCACGACCTGAATCTGTATATAGCTGAAAATACAATATCCTGAAACACGGGGAGATCTTAACCATATAGGCTTAACTTATGAAGAATACGATCCAAGATCAGATTGCATATTCTGTGCAGTCCGATCATTGATCTACTCAATCCACAAAAGCAACAAAGGTCGTGCTTTGCTAGCTTACTACCGACGTCACATGACACCGCAATGTGGAGAACAGTGCACGCTGTCGATGACCGAAGGGATGGAACTCGTACAAGCTTTTTAAAATTTATATACGAGTTACTTCCCTTATACAAGTTTTGCTGGCGAAATTGGCTGATCGAAACAGACACGAAAAGGTTTTTTTTTTTTCAGTTCGGCTTTTCATATTCGCGGAATATATGAAGCTTATCTTATTGGCGGAAAATAAAAAAAAATCACATATAAATAGGTGATATTTCATGGAAAGACTGTTGAAAAGGCCACCAGTTCGCCGCAACCACAGACAGAGTGACATTGCATTGTGCACAATGCGTCTGCTGGCGGAAGAGTACAGATCCACGCAAATGATAGCAAAAATTATGATGCAAATATTTTATCTACTCTTACGTTTTTTTGTTTATATTTTATCAGAGCAGTTTTCCGATGGATGCAGGTGAAATGAATACGGTCATGCTAAAGGAGAAAGGAATTTAATACACCTACAAAAAGGATCGATCCAGGCCAGTCCGCGCAGGCTGACCTGATCGAACATTTTTTATTTTTGTATAATTATGTCAAAGGACCAGGTTACCTGAATGATTCAGCCGATTGTTAGAGATAATGGATTTTGTGGATCCATACTGATAATTACTAGTATGTGATGCTTTGCATGGTATGATGGATCACAGAGATACATCAAAAACCCTTTCCATAGAGGCTTGCTCAATTATACATCTGGTTATCGTACGTACATGACGTTAGATCTAGCTCAAACTAATTTAAACCTTAAATATTTCACAAAATTTTCGACTTGTCCGTATTAAAGGTTTTGCAGTCCACAAATGTAAAGTTGTCTTATTTCTTTGTCTGTCTGATTTACCACCCTTCTGGTTGTGTGGGCGCATTGTTTAGCGCCTGTCTCACTATTTTACAGCTAGGACTCCCAATCGCGCCGTGAATTAAGGGAGGCTACTCCGTATGATACTAGTTCGAGTATTTTGTAAAGGTAGTTTCCCTTGTATAAGTTTTTTTTTGCCTGGTTAAAATTAAATATTGAAAATGGATCCTGCACTTTATAAGACTGTTTTCAAGGTCATCTGCAGCAAAATTGTTTTAACCCTTTACAAAACAATCACTGGTTTTTACGACCCTGAGGTAGAAGCCTTTTGAAAACAATGTGGGAAAAGGAGAAAATGCTGGTAACCAGCATTTTCTCCTTTTCCCACAATGTTTTCTACCATGCTGGAAACAAATTTCAATTTTTGAGTTACATTTATTTTGTGTCTGCAAATGCTTTCAATTTTTGACAAGTGTAAAATTTTGTCGTTTGGAAAACTTAACAAGTAACTGACAGAATTAGAATGCAAGGTCATGATCAATACTTTTTCTCTCAAATAAGAAAAAATAAATATTTCATCTTAGAGATCTACTGGTTAGTGTTTTGGTGGTAACCAGCATTTTCTCTCTTTTTCCACACTATTTTCTAACCAACGAAGATGAAATCAATCCTGTTTGCCAGACTGAATTTGTCGCAAGGAAATTTTTTAAATTCCGACAAGTCAAACATTTTGTCCGAGACAAAGATCGAGTGTAGGGAAAGTAAACTTGAGAGCAAAATTAGTACTGTGTACAAATTATATTCAGGCACATGCACCCAGCAGATAGATCTATCATAGAACACTGATATGCAAATCAACATTGTAAATATTTTTGTAGAGCGGATCGAGTTTGAATGAAGCATATGAGAAAAACACTATTTACCTTAAAGGCCCACTTTGGTTTATTACTGTGTATATATCAGCAATATATAAATCAAATCAGTTTAACAAAGTTGTCAGTTCTTAAATCTATCTTTCGAATCAAAGTCGCAGCAGGCGACTTCAAGATAAGAGATAGACCTAGTCCACATGAATTAATAAACATAAGGAAAGATATTAGAATGCACGTGAATACATTGTGGCAAGAATAGAAACGGTTTGTTTTCCCTTTCCCTCAATGTTCCTCCAATGAAAAGTCGGCTGCAAAGGGGGGGGGGGAGTGTTTGATGTTTTAAAATGACTTGTATTTCTTACATTTTGGTAATTGTAACGACATTCCATATCCCGCCATATGTCATTCAACATCTTAACCAGGGAAGCAAGTTATTTCAGTCCGGCTTATTTTCCGGTATATATCTTCCGTCATTATTTTCCAGTCTTCTAAACTGGAGGGAAAAGTTTATATTTTTACGAAAAATAATACGAGTTGGCCTGTTTCATCTTTGAGTTGCTAATACTCGGTGACTTAGTACATGTATTAGACCGAGTTTAAAACAGAACTTTTAAACTAAAGTGAAGAAAAAGTTTCGGTCGATGTATGAACTTTTTATCTTTGCTTCACCCGGATTTGAACACCTGGCATGTTATCTTTTTTTTTTAATTTGACGTTCAACAACGAGGAAAATAAGTCCTACGCCATGACGCATCGTGTTTGTCCAACCTTAAATTGCTTAATCCTCAGTTAACTTCCGGGTTAACTCTTTGCTGGATAAAAAAAACTCTATCTTACCGTAAATATTTGCACACCACATATTAATTGCGACTCAAGTGATGGCATTTATTGTTGAAAATGTAGAAAACGTTGTGGAAAGATGAGAAAAATGTTTATTTCTAGCATTTTCTCATGTCCCAATATGGTTTCAAAAGCCTTCTTCCCCCGGGGTTGTAAATCCATCAGTTTATATGGTAAAGGATAAAGAAGGGGCAAGAACCTGTCAAAGTATGGCTGTTTTAAGATAAATCAGTGTTTTACTGGTGAACTTGAACTGTGATGTTTTAAACAATGATTTTTAACAGAAATAGATGTAGTACAAGTTAGATCAAATCACCTTGATTATTATTTACAGTGTTCATGTTTAGTTGTTCTGTTTGACATTGTGTATTGAAATCTGTTTTTCATCCAAATTTCAGTTGTCTGTGTTGAAAGGAATAAGTAAAAGGAGCAGTTCATAAAATATTTTGTAAGTAAATCTAGTTCTATGTGCCTTTGATGTGTTTTTTATTCGCTTCTTTTTTTACACTATTTTTGGCCCATGTATTTTCATAAACCAGTTCTTGTCTTGATCTGTATTGTGCTAGATATTTGATATTTTATCCTATCTCTGTCAATGCTTAAGGTATTAACTTGTTACCTTGTTACCACACAATCCAGAATTTAAACGACCCTGAAATAGAAAGCTTTTGAAAACATTGTGTGAAAAGGAGAAAATTCTGCTTAGCAGCATTTTCTCCTTTTCCCCACAATGTTTTCTACTCTATAACAGACAAATTGTCATTTGAGCCACATTTAAATATTCAACTGCAAATGTTTTCAATTTGGTCGAGACGAAAATTTTGTAGTTTGGTAAAGAGTTAAGGCCAGTCACTGTGTTCTGGAAAGTGGTCTGGCGCAGGATAGCAGCAAATGCCAAAGGCAAGAGACAGAGGGGAAGAGCACGAGAGAGGGATGCCTCTATATGTGTTTTTATTTTATTTTTTGGATGCGTTTCATGGGGGGTGCAGATTTCAGAAAAATTGGCTGAAAAGAAAAAAAAATGTTATGGTCGATAGCATGCTTGGCCGAAATTGTGGTTGAGTGTTTGCCAGACCTGCTGGACTGGCAATAATGGTATTGAACCAAGGTTAGTTGTTAACTATTAAAATGGAAACCCATATCAGATGGGCAAGTAACCCTCAATTTGATTTTTATCATAAATCCTGAAAAACAAGGCTTTACAAAACTGTGGAAAAAGGGGAAAATGCAGGTAAACTTTACTCAAATGCATGCAATATTGATCACAAGCATAATTATTCTCCTTTTCCAATAATATCTTTGAGAACCTTCTTTGTCAGGGGCATCACAACACTGGATTTATGGTAAAGAAGAAATCATTAACATAAAAAGAGACTGATTGAATGATTGATCGAATAGTGTTTTACGCAGCTTTCAACATTATTATGGTCAGCGACAGCTCACATATTCATGTATTTCCTGGGTACACGGCTAGGGCTCTTAAGTGTCTTACCCAAAAACACTCCCGAGAAAAACACAGTGGATGGAGTAAGGCTTGAACCCTGGGCCTCCAGGTCACCCTACAAAAAAAGAGACAAACATTTTCGTATAAATAATTTAGAAATATCGTAAGATATGAAGCCATTCCTCACTACAAACAATAGCTCCTTTTTGCTCAATGTTTTGAATGCTGTCTAGAATAGAGAATGGGCATAAAAATCCTTATGAGGGGTTAAATTATTTATCTTTAAGTACCCACTTCAGAGTACTTGTTAAGTTATCATCATAACTTAATTCTTTACTAAACAACAAAATGTAAGATTTGCAAAATTGAAAGCTCTTGCAGACAACAAATCAAATGTGGCTTAATGATTGAATTTAACTTTAAATCTTTAGAAAACAGTGCTGGAAAAAGAGAACATGTTGTTTACCAGCATTTTCTCCTTTTCCCACAATGCTTTCAAAAGCTTTCATTTCTTCAGAGTTGTTAGGGCACGGATCATTTGTAAAGGGTTAATGATAGGTTCATTATTCCAACACATTTCTGTGCATGTGTTTATTTATCCATGGACATACCAGTAACAACTTTAGGTGAAACAACGAATGTATTTAACCCTTTATCACACAATCCTGACTTTTAACAACCCTGAATAAGAAGGCTTTTGAAAACATTGTGGGAAAAGGAGAAAATGCTGGTAATCAGCATTTTCTATCCTTCCCACAATGTTTTCTACCCTTCCCAAAACTAATTTCAATAATCAAGTAACATGTATTCTGTTGTCTTCAAATGCTTTGAAATTGGACTTGTCTAAAATTTTGTTGTTTGGTAAAGTAATAAAGGCCCAAGAGTGGCTTAAAAAAAACAAAACTTTATTTCCCTTTCAGTTCAGAGTTTGTTCTTTGTGTAAGTTGTTAGTGTAACAGATTGGGCCTAAAACCCAGGGGTCACTGGTATGGCTGTCAGTACAGCCAGTTTTCTTTCTGGGGATTGATTATAATTATTGCAATTGGATTTCTTCCTGTCTTACCGCTGAACATTGTTGCAGTGGTATTTATGTGTGAATGTGCGAAAGCAGCCAGTGGCTCAGAAGAGTCTGCGCTGTGTAAGTTGTTAGTGTAACAGATTGGGCTTAAAACCCAGGGGTAGCTGGTATGATTCTCATTATGTCCAGTTTCTGTCTAAGGATTGATGATAATCATTGCATTTGGTAAATTCTAAATGCAGTGGTAGTTCTGTAGTATGAAAGTAGCCAGTGGCTCAGAAAGAATATTGTGGGAAGAACTGGTTAACTCATTACCAAACAACAAAATTTTAGGTTTGTCCAAATCGAAAGCATTTGCAGGAGACAAAATAAAAGTGACTGAAAATTTGAAATTTGTTTTGTGAAGGGTGGAAAACATTGTGGGAAAAGGAGAAAATGCTGGTTACCAGGATTTTCTCCTTTTCCCACAATGTTTCCAAAGGCTTCTTTCTCAGGGTCGTCAAAAGTAGGGATTGTGTGGTAATAAGTTAAAGAAACTCCTAAATAGCATAGATAGGTACAGTGGCTGCCGCGATATAGCTGCAATAATGTTGAAAAGGTATTAAACAGCACATAAGCAAATTCAGTTTTGTTGGACCGAAATGTTTCCTTTGCAGTAGTTGTTAAAGAGATTATTGGGTTTAAGTTATCATGTTTAACCCTTTACCACACAATGATGACTTTTAACGCCCCTGAAAGAGAAGGTTTTTGAAAACATTGTGGGAAAAGGAGAAAATGCTGGTTACCAGCATTTTCTCCTTTTCCCGCAATGTTTTCTACCCTATTAAAGAAAAATCATTTCATATGAGCCATGTTAAAACTGTCATCTACAAATGCTTTCAATTTGGACAGGTCTAAAATTTTGTCGTGTGGTAAAGGGTTAAGTTATGTAATCATGTAAAAAGCTTTTGATTTGCAACCTTTTATCTCATCTTGATGTCCTTTAAACCCACTATCAAAGTTTGACACTTTACCAAGTAAGTCCTTCTTTTAACCCCTTACCACATGATCCTGGGTTTTAATGACCCTCAAGAAAGGAAGCTTTTGGAAACATTGCGGGAAAAGGAGAAAATGCTAGTAACCAGCATTTTTTCCTGTTCCTACAATGTTTTCTACTCTATCAAAAGAAAGAAATCAGCATTTGACTTACTTTTATCTGGTCGTCTACACATGCTTTCATTTTGGTCAAGTCCAAATTTTTGTGGATGGGTATAGAATTAAAAGGGGCCTTTGTAGATTTTACACAGTAAAGCTAAATTTCATGTAAACATGATAAATTCAAGTAGATGTATTTTTCTTTGAAATTGTATAAACTGTACAATTACATATAGTAAAAAGGAGCAAGTTTGGGCTTTTAAATAAAGGGATGGTCTTTTGGCAATAGGTAAATCTGTCTTTTTTTATAACATCAAATAATTATGATGTCATCATAAGGATTTAAATACAAATCCTCATAATCGACACAATCATGTGACATTGCAACAAGTCTTTTCCAAACTCACGCTTTATGTATGTACAAAAAGGGTAATATCAGGTCAAAATATAGGTCAGTGGATCAAATTTTAGAAAAAAACCTTGTGCACACTCTGAAAGTCACATTTCAATCCAACACTCTTGAAAGTTGGTCAGAATGTTTGTCCCATGATACCTCAGATGGGTTCCCAAATGATTTACGTTGTATCAAAATGTTGGTCACAGGGTCATAAACCTTGTGTACTCAAGGCCACATGTTCAGTCCAGTCCTCATGAATGTTGATCAGAATGTTTGTTTTGAAGATACCGCAGATGAGATCTAATGTTTTGTTAAATCTGATCTTATTCCTTTACCACACATTCCCAAGTTTTAACAACTGTGAGGATGAAGCCTTTTGAAAAATTTGTGGGAAAAGGAGAAATTGCTGGTAACTTGCATTTTCTCCTTTTCCCACAATGTTTTCTATCCTATCAGAGAACTTGAGTATGTTTGTAACGATTCTGAAGTTGTTGTGTGCAGATATTCTGAATTTGGACGAGTCCAAAATTTGTTGTTTGGGAAAGGGTTAAAGTATGTCACTGGAATAAAACTCTACATTTTCACTATGATTGTTATCAGATTTGGTCAAAACGGTTGTCCTGATATCATAAACAGTTTTGAAAGTGGGTCAGCCTGGTAAAGAACTAGGTCATTAGGTTATATCAAAGAGAAGCATTGACTATAGTTTGTATTATGTTTTCAGAGATACACAGACTTAGTTGAGCACTTCAGGGCCATCATGGCCCTCTTGTCTCCTTTTCCCCCACTATGTTTTAATAAGACTTTTCACTCAGGGTCGTTTAAAGTTGGGAATCTTGTAAACGGCTTTTTAAAACTGATAGTAGGTCATAGGTTTTACCAGTGCTTGGCAAGAACCCAGACATATTGCCAAGGACACCCCTCCAGTGTCTTGAGTGAAGATCAAACCCAGGGCTTCCAGGTTTTTGATCCTGCGCCTTTCATCTCTAAGTCAAGCTTTAGCGCAGACCATAGCATACCAGTAGTCAGTGAACCCTTTACCAGACAATCCTGAGTTTTATCAACCTTGAAGAAGAAGGCTTTAAAAACATTGTGGAAAAAGGGGAAAAATGCTGGTTAAAAGCATTTTCTCTTTTTCCAAAAAAATGTTTTCTACACTTTTCAAGACAAACCTTGTCATTTGAGAAATTTAACTCTTTACCAAATGACAAAAATTTAGATTTGACCAAATTGAAAGCATTTCCAGAGGACAAATTAAATGTAGCTCAAAATATGGCATCTGTCTTTATAAATGGTAGAAAACATTATAGGAACAGGAGAAAATGCAGGTTACCAGCATTTTCTCCTACCCCACGCTGTTTTCAAAAAGCCTTCCTGCTCAAGGTCGTTAAATCTTAGGATTGTGTCGTAAAAGCTTATTTTGTCTTCTGCAAGTGCTTTGAATGTGGTCCAGTCTAAATTTTCCTTGTCTGCTGAAGATTTAACTCTTTACTAAAAGACAAAATTTTAGACTGGTCCAAATATAAAGCATTTGCAGGCAGATTGCAAAATAATTGTGAATTAAAAATTGAAATTCATGTTGGGAAGAGTAGAAAACATTGTGCGAAAAGGAGAAAATGCTGGTTACCAGCATTTTCTCCTTTTCCCACAATGTTTTTAAAGGGCTTCTTCCTCAGGGTTGTTTATATTTGGGATTGTGTGGTAAAGGGTTTCAGAGTGATAAGTTACTCATTTTTCACTTCAGTGTGTGATTGTCATTTCCCTTGATTGTGGTGATATGGTTAAAAGAGCCACTTGAACAATCATTGTAAGAGATGAGAGATAACACAAGTCAAACTCTAAACTCTGTATCAGATGCCCTGGAATTTTAGATTGATTGTTTGAATGGTGTTTTTCGCCGCTTTCAACATTATTTCAGTCATATCACTGTGACAGCTCACATATTCATGTATTACATGGGTTTCACCAGTACTAGGCTAGGGCTCTGAAGTGTCTTGTGCAAGGACCCTCCCACGAAAAGTCCAGTGGATCCAGTGATGAGGCTT